>BSBK01003187.1:855000-1455000 GCA_027943335.1 Chamaecyparis obtusa
TTATTCATAAGATATGAGATTTATTGTCAAAATTAAATAATACAATTAATAATAGATAGAATTAAATTTAATTACATAATTAAGTGGCAAGATATTAAATCTAATTAATTAAATATGAAAATATTCAATTAATCAAACTTAGGATAAATGTGATTTATTGCCAAATAATCATTAAATTAAAGATAATTAAGATAATTAGGAATATTGCTAGGAATATTCCCCAATGCAGAATTTAAGATAATCAATTAGGATTCGATGATGTTTAGATGTGCCTTAGGTTAGGACTTTGATGTCGATTTCATTTGAATTTGTAGATGTAGGAGGTTAATGAACTTATAGCCCATTTTTGGGGTATTACAGAGGTCGACTTTGCCCTAGGTCAGGGTCGAGGTCGACTTTGAACCTCAAGGTCAACTTTGACCTTGAGGTCAAAAATCTCAAGACCCTAGCCCAGAATGCCAAGAAATGCAGATATGAACTGAAAATCAGATGTAGAGGAAAGCAGAATAGGGGGAAAAGCCAGATACATGCAAAGACCTGATCAAGGTTCTTAACATGACCCCAGACCACTTACTCGGAGGGCTAAACACTCTTATCATGGAACTGCTTCCATTTTAAGATGATACATTAAACCCCCACTTTAGCAAGAGTATGGAATCGATGAAAAATCTTGGTGAAGGAGATCAGAATGAAAAGATAATCTTATCATAATCTAAGGGACGAAGAGAAACCTTAAGAACCCAGGGACTCAAGTCTTCATTGACTCCTAGATCAAAATAAGAGAGACATCTCTAGAGAGAGAAAGAATGTGTAATTACCTAACCCAATGAGAACTTATGTCCCATTGTGAATCACACAAGGAAATAACACAACTGGAAAGATGGAATTGAACCACCTAGTGAATGTGGCTACTTAGTAATCAACCCATCAAGGATTCATCCTTAGGAATATTCTATTCCATAAGAATAAAACCAAAACAACAGAGATCCAATCTTAAGGACACCTTCGACCTTAAGGGATCAAAATATATGTATATTTGAAACTGGAGGGATCAAGAGATCCTAAAATATAAATCCATGCTTTAAGAATTAGTTAGTAATCCAAAAAGGGAGAAAAGGTATCTTGAAAAATATGTGCGTATCGAAAAGTGTGTGTGTGCAATAGGTGAGCAGAGTGTATGCCCCCATGTTAAAGTCATTGCTGACACTTTAACAAGAGTGGCTTTAATGAAAACACAAACAACTCCACTAATTACATTTCCACATCGAGATGCCCCCAGACGAAGACAAATCAAGGGAAATATCATAGAAACATACAGAGAACATAGAAGGGATTTACCTACCGTGGGGTCAGTATGATCATAAGATAATATGTATATGATATTATTGCAAATGAATTGACATCATTCCCCAAAGAAAGTAGAACTACAATCACAAAGGAGGAAAGATCACATAAGATATATGAAGGAGAATCTTTTCAGACCATGACATGGAGAACAAAAAGAATTAGTGCTACCATATCTCAAATCCAAGTAGATTACACAAGGAAACATTTATGAAAAATAGCACATTTATGACATAACATTGAACAACGCATAGAAGAATACAGATACATATAGAGGAATTTGAACAATAGTTTTGATTCCATTATCACCTTGCACCAACTAAGTAACAAGGATCATATAAAAGAATCTAACAACATTTAACAAACACATTATGGGAGAAGCACAGTACAGCAGGAAAACACACAACAAAGCTACCACGAAGGACAAGCCAATCAAGTATACCACCTACTCTCCCCATCTCATTGTATATCATTTAGGGAAGGTGGGTAACTCACAAGAGGGACTATATCCAACATAGTAGGAATGATAGCTAGTTCCAAACAAGGATCCTCTTGAGAATCACAATGTTCGACACTAGGTGTAAGAGTTAATTGTAATGAAAGCATATTAGGTAAATCAATGTCAATGTCAATAGTCTCATATTCATCATTAACATCATCAGTATCATCAAGAATATCTTCTTCATCCAAATTAATCAAAATAGGATCTAAGATATGAATAGAATCATCATAATCATGCATCTTAACAAATTCTTCTAACACATCATGCATATATTTATCCAAAGAAGGTAGAGATTTTTGAAGAATAGAATTACGAGCTTTAGAATGAGCACGATGCTTTTTACGATGTTCATTAGTAGATCAATTACGATTTGATTTATTTGAAATAGGTTGAGAAATAGGAATAATCATAGGATCCTTCATAGGTTCTTTAGGAAGATCAATAAGATTATCAACAATAGGAGGAACAATCACAGGATCTTTGACAGGTTCTATAGAAGGAACTTGATTAATAGAACTAGAAGCCATATTTAAAGGAGGTATAGAAGGTGTAGGCAAAAGACCATGACTAAGATCCATAGGAGGAATGCTTAATTCAAGAATCTTGTGATGTTTACAAGCTTGATATGAATGGAAAAGATTATCAGGTTGAGGAGGACATGAATTAGGTAATGAAGGCCAAAATAAATCCAGAGCAACACAATCTCTAGGCCTAGAAGGTTGATATAAGCTATGATTAACCATCTTCACTTCTTCATCATGAACAAATTTAAGACACTTATGGATAGGTGAAGCAACAACATGCATGTCATTTAACCAAGGCAAACCTAGCTTAACTTGAAATTGATCAGAAGTAGGAACCACAACAAAGGTAGTGTTCACAATTTTTCCATAGAGTTCAAGTGGTAAGTTAATAGAACCAAATGATGGATAAAGAAAACCATTGCAAGTTTGAATCCACACATCCAATGTATCATAAGAGTCGCGTTGTAAGCTTTTCATAAAAATATTTTTTTCAATAATCACATTGACTAAGGATGTAGGATCAACAAGAAAACCATGAGTATGTTTCTAAGAAATCCTAGCATAAATGTAAAGGGGACCATCAAGAGCTTTAATAGTCTCAGAGTCATCAAAGGTAAGCAAAAGTTCTTGAGGTCTTTTATTCTTAGGTTGTTGTCGAGGTTAAGGTTGAGTTTTCAGTTTAGGCTTAGGTTTTGGTCGAGGTTGAGATTGAACTTGAGGTTGAATCTGAGGTTGAGGTTGAGGTTGAGGTGGAGATACTGATTTACCAGCATGCTCCACTTGATTAACAACATGATTGAGATCATCGATCTTTGAATCATACACAATTTCCATAGCAGATGGTTGAGAAATGGTATTATTATCATGCGTAGGTAAAGGATTCATATAGATTTGAAGATTTTGATTAGGAGGAGAGACAAATTTGTTCCCACTACCATCAAGATTATCAAAAAATAAGGCATTAGAGTCAATTAAGTATTGAACCTTATGTTTTAAAGAATAACACTTCGTAGTATCATGACCATTCTGATGATGATATTAACAAAAAGAATTTTGATCAAAAGATTTAGATGCAATTGTAGCAGGTAAAAGAGGTCAAATAGGAGGTAAAGTAATCATATTAGTAGTTAACAACCTATTCATAATAGTATGTAAAGATTGAGAAAGAGGAGTAAACGTACGATTTAATCGAAAAGCAGTGGATGCAGAAGTGGCATTGTGAGATGCAAGAGCAACTTGATCAACAACTGCATTCACTTGTTTGTTTATCTTGACATAGTTGTTAAATTTTTGAATTTTGTTTGGATTATGAGCAGCATCACTCTTATCAATTGGAATAAGAGCCGTTGGAGTGTTTCTCTCAAATTGACTCACTTGTAATTGATAATGATGAAGCGCTACACAAAGTTGTTGAAAAGAGGTAAATTCAGTAAGCAGAATCTTATCTCTAATATCCTTTTGCAAATTTGAAATAAACATATGTTGAATATCAATATCAGGAACAGGATATGAAATCTAAGCATGCAAATACTTAAATCTACCAATAAATTCAGTTAATTTCTCCTTAGCACTTTTTTTACAATGCATCAAATTGGTCAAAGACACTTGCGGGCCAATGTTAATTTGAAATTGTTGAATAAAGGCATTAGCAAGTTTTGCAAAGGAATCAATAGAATAAGGAGGCAAGGAACAATACCATTGTAAGGCCTTGTCACGAAAGGTTCTAGCAAATAGTTTGGCTAAAATCCTATGGTCATGAGTGTAATCACTACAAAGGATTTGGAATATTTTAACATGATGAATAGGATCTCCTTTTCTATTATAATTCTCAAGATGAGGCATATCACCTTGTAGAGGAATAGGAGTATGAATAATATCCAAGGACAAAGGACTTCCCATGTCACATGTAGGAATACTAAAAAAAATTTGAGTTAAGGAAGCAAGTTGTTGTTGTAAGGATGACACGGTTTGAGCCAAACTGATGATTGTTGAATCATTAGAGGAAATAGGAGGAAGAGAAACATTAGACACATGAGGTAAAATGTAAGAAGCTACAGGAATAGAAGACACAACTAGAGGAACACTAGGAACTATAGTTGGAAGTGGATTGGAATAAGTAAAAGGAACATTATGATATGAAGGTTTTGATGTAGGGAGGGACATAGGAGGAACACTCATAGGAAGAGAGGGAACCATCATAGTCACCAAAGAAGGAGTATAAGTAGGAATACTAGGTAAAGGATTAGAAGAGAGTTCAACACTAGTGATAGGAGGAATCAACCCTAAATCTTAAGCTTCTTGAGCTAAAGGTTTAACATTTGAATGCACAAGGTGAGTAATACCACGCAAGAGGTTAACACCTTGATCACTATCACAAAGAACTTTCTTAAGAGCCTCTATAGCTTGAATAGAATCTTGATTATGGTTCTCTTGAATAAGCGAATTACCCATTTTATCAAATTCAGTTGAAAGTTTTTGGACTTGTAGGATTGGAATCATGAAGAATCAAATTATCATCTATGATCCTAAGGAAAGGAGAGGAAGACTCAGGATCAAAGGCACCCATGAGTCTATGACTTCTTCTAACCAGAATGTTATAAGTAGGACTAGTAGTAGTAAAGCTCATAAACCAATGTAATGCAAATGAACTAAACTAAGAACACATAAAGCATGAATATTTTTGTTTTTTTGAAATGTAATTAGCATGCAAGATATAACACAAAAGAAAAATCTAATACCAACAAGATAAAAGGAAATTTACCACAAAACACAATAGGGCATCCAATTCCACAAAAGAAAGGAGAGTAAGTATGTCGGGTTCACCAAAATGAATAGTTGAAGGTGAACACACACACAATAAGACAAAGGGATATCTAACACCAAAAGGAAAGAGAGTAATCTCGTCGGGTTCACCAAAATGAATAGTGAAGGTGAACATACAAGGGAAAACAAAGGAAGATCTAACACAATAGAGAATCTAAATCCACAAAAGAAAGGAGGGTAAGCGTGTCGGGTTCACCAAAATGAATAGTTGAAATATGGAATCACACCTATTCAATGTAATGTGTGGGGGAAATATGAGATCCACTCCTAAATCCAAATTCCCAAAGGAGAGATCCAATTTGATCAACCAAAAGGTTAATACACAATCAAATCAATCTATGGAGAACATGAAAGAGAGAGAAAACTTTATATTTCCCTAAGGAGAATTGTGCTTGAAATTTGAAATAATTGAAATACAAATACTAACCTCAAAATAAGGCAAATCTGGAAAATGCCAATTTTTTATGTCTATGTGTACTTTCAAGAAATTCTACATCCTGTTTCGGACTGGAAATGCTGAGATGAAGAAAACCCAAAAATCTTTTATCTTTCTGACAGTAGGTAGTCTTTAACCCTCATAAAAGGTTAAAGGCTACATTCTTTATTTGAAGGTTGATTCTGACTTTATTCGTAGATCTTGGAAGTTCACTGAAAAGGGTATCCAAATCCAAAATTTTGCACCTGTACCTACAAGAAAAAGGGGGTTTTGTTGTTTGTATGGGGGGTTTGCCTTGGTCAAACCCCAATTTAGGAATTAACCTTGAAATTGAATTGAAATGTAGTGTGCATAAACAAAGAAAATGAAACAATTCACCTCACTTATGTTGAAGTCCTTGTAGAGGATTCGAATCCTCAAATCCACAAGTAGGGATGCTCCAATGGATGTAGAAAGAATGTAGGATGTCTCAAATCAATGGCATTTGATCTTCAACACCAATCTTGAATAGATCTTTGCATATGAGGAGGCTAGGATGAATGTAGAAGGATCGATCTTCAAGGGGGCTCCAAAGAGATTGAATCCTTCAATGGCTAACAATGGATCTCCTTGATGGATGAATGCTTGAACACTTAAATGCTTGAAGGATTTCTTCAATGCTTGAATTTTCTTGCTTGCACTTGAGAGCTTGCTTGGTAAGAGTGGATGTGAAAATGAGAGAGGAAGGCCTTCTTTTATAGTGAACTAGGGCACAAACCTCTAGAGAAGGCCGACATTGGAGAATTAAATCCAAATTAACCTTAACCCTTCTAAATGGACCCATATTAAATTTAATTTAAGGATTTACCATTCTGAAACCCGAAATGGCCGACCCAGAGGAGAGAAAAGAATCTTTCTGAAACCCGATGCCTGAAAATCATAAAAACTTGAAATTTGAACTGGGGGTGAGGGATGAGGTTGACTCTACCCTAGGTCAGGGTAGAGGTCAACTTTGACCCTCAAGGTTTTCTTTGACCTTGAGGTCAAAAACCTTAGGAACTTAGCCTAGAATGCCAGGAAATGCATATATGAAGTGAAAATCAGGTGTAGAGGAAAGCAGAATAGGGGGAAAAGCCATATACATGCAAAGAACCAATCAATGTGCTTAACATGACCCCGGACCACTTACTCAGAGGGCTAAATGCTCTTATCATGGTAGTGCTTCCATTTTAAGATGATACATTAATCCCCCACTTTAGCAAGAGTATGGACTCGATGCAAACTATTGGTAAAGGAGATCATAATGAAAAGATAATCTTATCATAATCCAAGGGACAAAGAGAAACCTTAAGCCCCCAGGGACTCAAGTCTTCGTTGACTCCTAGATCACAATAAGAGAGATATCTCTAGAGAGAGAAAGAAGGTGTAATTATCTAACCCAATGAGAACTTATGTCCCATTGTGAATCACACAAGGAAATAGCACAACTAGAAAGATGGAATTGACTCACCTAGTGAATGTGGCTACTCACTAGTCAACCCATCAAGGATTCATCCTTAGGAATATTCTATTCCATAAGAATAAAACCAAAAACAATAGAGATCCAATCTTAAGGACACCTCTGACCTTAAGGGATCAAAATATATGTATATTTGAAACTAGAGGGGTCAAGAGATCCTAAAATATAAATCCATGCTTTAAGGATTAGTTACTAATCCAAAAAGGGAGAAAATGTATCTTGAAAAATATGTGCGTATCAAAAAGTGGGTGTGTGCAATAGGTGAGCAGATCATATGCCCCCATGTTAAAGTCATTGCAAACACTTAAACAGGAGCAATGGCTTTAACGGAAACATAAACAACTCCAATGATTACATTTCCACGTCGAGATGCCCCAAGATGAAGACAAATCAAGGGAAATATCACATAAACATACAGAGAACATAGAAGGGATCTACCTACCATGGGGTCAGTATGATCATAAGATAATATGTATATGATATTATTGCAAATGAATTGACATCATTCCCCAAAGAAAGTAGAACTACAATCACAAAGGAGGAAAGATCACATAAGATATACGAAGGAGAATATTTTTAGACCATGACATGGAGACCAAAAAGAATTAGTGCTACCATATCCCGAATCCAAGTAGATTACACAAGGAAACATTTACAAACAATAGCACATTTACGACATAACATTAAACAATGCATAGAAGAATAGAGATACATATAGAGGAATTTGAACAACAGTTTCAATTCCTTTATCACCTTGCACCAAATGAGTAACAAGGATCGTATAAAAGAATCTAACAACATTTAGCAAACACATTACGGGAGAAGCGCAACACAACAGGAAAACACACAACAAAGCTACCACGAAGGACAAGTTGATCAAGCATGTCACCTACTCTCCCCATCTCATTGTATATCATTTAGGGAAGGTGGGTAACTCGTAAGAGGGACTATATCCAACACAATAGGAATGATAGCCAGTTCCAAACAAGGATCCTCTTGAGAATCACAATGTTCGACACTAGATGTAAGAGTTAATTGTGATGAAAGCATATTAGGTAAATTGATATCAATGTCAATAGTCTCATATTCATCTTTAACATCATTAGTATCATCAAGAGTATCTTCTTCATCCAAATTAATCAAAATAGGATCTAAGATACGAATAGAATCATCATAATCATGCATCTTAACAAATTCTTCTAACACATCATGCATAGATTTATCCAAAGAAGGTAGAGATCTTTGAAGAATAGAATTATGAGCTTTAGCATGAGCATGATGCTTTTTACGATGTTCATTAGTAGATCGATTATGCTTTGATTTATTTGAAATAGGTTGAGAACTAGGAATAATCATAGGTTCTTTAGGAAGATCAATAGGATTATCAGCAATAGGAGGAACAATCACAAGATCTTTGACAGGTTCGATAGAAGGAACTTGATTAATAGAACTAGAAGCCATATTTAAAGAAGGTATAGAAGGTGTAGGCAAACTACCATGATTAAGATCCATAGGAGGAATTATTAATTCAAGAATCTTGTGATGCTTATAAGCCTTATATGAATAGAAAAGATTATCAGGTCGAGGAGGACATGAATTAGGTAATGAAGGCCAAAATAAATCTAGAGTAGCACAATCTCTAGGCCTAGAAGGTTGATATAAGCTATGATTAACCATCTTCACTTCTTCATCATGAAAAAATTTAAGACACTTATGGATAGGTGAAGCAACAGCATGCATGGCATTTAACCAAGGCAAACCTAGCTTAACTTGAAATTGATCAGAAGTAGGAACCACAACAAAGGTAGTGTTCACAATTTTTCCACAGAGTTCAACCGGTAAAGTAATAGAACCAAATGATGGATAAAGAAAACCATTTCAAATTTTAATCCACACATTTGATGTATCATAAGAGTCACTTTGTAAGCTTTTCATAAAAAGATTTTCTTCAGTAATCACATTGACTAAGGATGTAGGATCAACAAGACAACCATGAGTAGGTTTGTGAGAAATCCTAGCATAAATATAAAGGGGACCATCAGGAGCTTTAATAATCTCAGAGTCATCAAAGGTAAGAAAAATTTCCCGTGGTCTTTTATTCTTAGGTTGTTGTCGAGGTTTAGGTTGAGTTTTCAGTTTAGGCTTAGGTTTTCATCAATGTTGAGATTTAACTTGAGGTTGAATCCGAGGTTGAGGTTGAGGTTGAGGTGGAGATACTAATTAACCAACATGCTCCACTTGATTAACAACATGATTGAGATCATCCATCTTTGAATCATACACAATTTCCACAGCAGATGGTTGAGCAATGGTATTAGTATCATGGGTAGGTAAAGGATTCATATAGATGGATGTAATCATTAAAATTTGTGATAATTCCCATGTAATTGTTAGATCTAGGTTATTTTTGTACATCGTAGATCTTAGGTTTTCTAAGATGTTGTAAACCTAATTAGTTCAAAGAAATTTTCTATATATTTATAATTGATGTCATTTTGACATAAGGAAGGAGATCATGAAGAAGTATCCGCATACATGACATCAGAATTCAGGCAAAGGTTTACATGAATGAGGAGTTATTAGAAACAATATTCATTTTATCAGAAACATACAAGGCTACCGAGTAGAAAAGTGAACAATATAATACACATCAAGGTGAGATCTAATAAGTATTTCATAGATCTGATTCAGACAAGTTGAAGTTGTCATTTATAGATATTTTTTGTTATCTTCTAACCATTGTAGCAGGATTATAAATCTCTTAACAAAGTAGACTTAATAGTCTGTTGTAAATCTCTTAACTGAGTGCACACTTATTTGGTGTTGCTAAAATCATTTCACAAGGTAGATCTAATCAATCTCATTGTCACTCATAACAGGATAAGATCACCAAAAGTGATTACACTTGTAGCCTTAACTGCCATACTTTATTTAATGCATTAGTGAAGAATTTGTGGATGTCATCTCCACCATAATTTTTATCTTCTAACAAGGGCTTCTGCATAACCAAAATACTTGTGTCATGTGTTACATTTCATGAATGATTTATTGTTTGTTTTCATGCACTTTACATTTACAAGTTATTTGAATGTATGTTGCAAACAATGGAATCAGTTGGCTAGATAGACACTACTATTGCAGATTGTTGATTCAGTAAAAAAATTTGAGGGTATTGATTCACCCCTCCCCTCTTAGTACTATATCTTTCCTATCCCAACAATTGGTATCAGAGCTAGATCTCTTATTTTGAAGTTTAATCACTGAAGAGGAAAGACCTAAGGATGGAAAGATACAGGTTGGAAAAGACTATTGAGAATCAAAAGATTCAATTGCAAATCTTCATTGAGCAATACAAACAAGAAAAGGATGAATTGTAGAAGTTACTGGTTCAGAGAAAAGATATGGCTATTCAGAAATGTGAGACTGGTTATCATGAAGAAGATATTGATGACCCATTTGAGATTTCTAGATCTAGTTCAGGAATTATATCTAACATATTTGAAGGAAGTTTATCTAATTTATCTGAGAAAAATATTCATCTAACTAAACAAGTTAAAGCTCTGCAGATCGGTCAAGAAGCACAAATGGTAAGAATGATTGATGTGTTGAATAATGTTAGATAGGCTGAACAAGAGAGAAATTTGGTTGTTGAAGACATAAGACAAATGACTGAGAAACTACAAGAGAAGGAATCTAATATACTGAGACTTACCGAGCATCACTTTGAGATATCTAATCAGATGGTTGTTATAATCCAGGAGATCAACTGAGTAAATAGTGAGTTAACAAGGAAACTTGAAGACATTGGTGAACTCAAAGAAGAAAATGAAAGATTGAAAAATGAAGTAAAGATGCAGCAACAATATAATGAAATGATGAAGAAAGTTCCAATAAAATTGATGAATTTCTGAATAGTCAAAGAGGACTTGGAAGTACTACTGGATTAGGCTATACCGAGCAAGGAGAATCATCTAAGAAAATTGAATAGATGAATACCTACAAGATTCAAAGACCTATGAAACTATCATGTTATCACTGTGGTAAACCAGGCCACACATCAAATGTTTGCAGGAGTAAAGAAAAAGGTAATCCTAAAACCACTCCTAAGTTCAATGGTCATTGTTATAATTGTAACAAGCATGGACATCAAGCACACAAGTTTAGATCTAAGTTTAATAGGACTCCTAACAAACCCTAAATAGAGAAACATTGTCGCACTTGCAACATGCATGGACACATCACACAAGAATGTAGAACAAAGATGAAGCAATTTTGGACATTGAAAGGACCTATCAATCAAGAAGACAAGTTAATTATTATACTTTGGATTATAACACATGGGTTAATTGTACAACATGTGGAAGATATGGACATATTGCAACTAAGTGCATGAGGAATAACTGGAGAGGCGAATCTTGTAGCTGGACAAGTACTAGTATGGCATGCTTACACTGTCACAAGGTCAATCACTTAAGTAGAGATTGCAGAGACTGAGCACCAGAGAGACAAATCTATGAGAATGGAAATACAATTGAACATATCATGAGGATAAGAAATACAATGTGGAGAAAATCATCAAGTGATAATGTTGAGTCAAGTAATGCAGTTGGTGAAACCTCGTCCATTGGATTGGGTGACATCGCCACCTCCACCTAAGATGAAAAGGTATGTATGGAACTGATAATTCTAATTAAATATATCTATCATATAGTTCCTTATATCAAGTGTTCACATACCAAATCTGCATGAATTAAGATGCATTATGGTTTTACATGTTTTGAGCTTTAAATGTTTATAGTTGGTATATGTTAGGTCGAGGGAGAAGTTGCTAGTCTGTAACCATTAGAAAGGTAAACTAAGCATTGGTATTAACTGGGTGGAATTGTGTGTGTGAAAATTGTACCTGATCTGGAGACACAACACTTCAGTAAAACATTAGAGGTTAGCAAAATCAAAATCATGCAAAATTGAAATCTAATTTAACCAAGCGATTTACTGCATTCTAGTAGGTGCGAGATTAATGTTCTCAAATTGGAATCGAGATCAGTGACCTAGATGACACCTAAATGAAGGATTTGGATGCAAAACTGATATGAAATATGAATGCAATTAATCTATATTTTTGGATTTTCTATGCAATAATAATGAAAAACTGATATGAATCTATGCTAATATGACAATTGATATGCAATGCTAATCTAGAAATGATATGATATGAGAATGAAAATTCTAACAATAATATGAAAGCTATGAATTTGAAATTGATCTTACAAAGCTTCGAATCCTCAAATTTATCTTTCAAGCTCCAATTGTGCAAATTCTCCAAATCTGATATGCTATGATTCCTGTAGAGTAAGTTTGCAATTTGCAAGATGAATTATGAAGAGCTGAGCCTTGATTTTATAGAAATCCAGGGCTTTGGAGGTGATGAGAAAAAGCCATAAATCACTCAAATAACTCAGCTTGATTTTTGAGTTATTTTTAAATAACAGATAATTAAGTCACAAAAATCATGCAAAAGCACAGTTCAACTCGAATTAGAAGTTTAGATCAACTTTAAAACTCAAAAAGATGTTGAGTTTCAAAAAGCTAACAACTTGCATTGATTTTCCAATTTGAGTTTAACTAGTCCTTGAATATGCACATGGATAATTATGATTTAATAAATAAATAAAGTGATTTATTCTCAACTTAACTAATTTTTGAAATAAAATAATTAATTTATGGGTTAATTAACTATTTTATCAAACTTTTATTAAAAACTATATTATTAAATAATGACAACCTGCTTTAATCAATTAAATAAGAATTTAACAAATTATTCATAGGATATTGGATTTATTGTCAAAATTAAATAATACAATTAATAATAGATAGAATTAAATTTAATTAAACAATTAAGTGACAAGATATTAAATCTAATTAATTAAATATGAAAATATTCAATTAATCAAACTTTAGGATAAATGTGATTTACTGCCAAATAATCATTAAATTAAAGGTAATTAAGATAATTAAGAATATTGCTAGGAATATTCCCCGATGCAAAATTTAAGATAATCAATTAGGATTCGATGATGTGCAGATGTGCCTTAGGTTAGGACTTTGATGTCGATTTCGTTCGAATTGTTGATATAGGAGATTAATGAACTTATAGCCCATTTTTGGGGTATTACAGGAATTTCATGTGTTAACCGAGCTTGTGTTATTTCTTGGTATACACCGAGTGTGACATTTGTCACCGAGTCATGTTAGATCGAGCATTAATTACAAAAGTTTAAGCGAGAAGTTGAAAAATGCTATAAATACATGGTGGACTTAGTTCATTTTTTACACTACGATCATGGAGAGCTAAGAGTCTACAGATTGAATTTGATAAAAATATTTTCAGAGCATTTGAGCAAGATTTGAAAGACTCTAAGTATTTTCATTGTTGTTACGAGTAAGTGTTATCATCACCAAGCTATTTTATTTGATATTTCCCAAAACCCTATATGAAGAACAATGGCATCCACATCTAAGTTTAACAAATCCAAGAATGTAGATGAGGAGGAAGTGATATTAATTATTTCTACTACATGTGATGAGCTGAAGTACAAACTTCACCCCGAAGTTACTTCGCAGACTAACAAAGTTGGAGCTTTTTCGAGCATACTGCCTAGGGTTTTTCTAGTTGAAGACATACGCTCCTACATTCAATGCAAAATCAGAGAGATTGGTGATTTTGAGCTTATTGCTACATATCAAAAGCTTTGTGTTGACAAAAATTTGAAAGATGATCATGAACATTTGAGATTCAAGGGTTTGACAAATGCTATACACTTTCTGAAGGTTTTCAGGAATGAGTGGATAAGAATTGTTTTGAGTCATTATCATGATGGGAAAATTTGGCTTGATGAGCCCATAAAAATAACAAAGGATATCATACATGCAGTAACAAGCTACCCTACCACTAACAAAGTCAAAGCACTCAGGAGTGCACCGAGAACCAAGCTAGAGAAAGCTACTAGAGCAGAATGGGATGGAAGAGGATTGAAATTTAACACAATCATGGATCCCGAAACAAGGTTTGGTGCATATGTCATTGGGTATAAAAATTTTCAATCAAGAAGACCCAATAGTGTACCGTGTGGAGCACTTGATATTGCATACAAAATAGTGAAAAATGGATTTCAGTTGGATCTTGTCGAGTTGTTGTTGAGACAAGTTGAGGAGAATATGAAGACTATTCGGTCGGCAAAATCCAACACATGTAAGTTTGGATCACTATTGCTTTGCATATTCTTTTATGTGAAATTTTTTTCCCTTCAATCAGTAATGTTGACTGGACTACTGACAAACCTGTGACACTTCAAATTACTGATTTGATAAAGAATTTGGGTGATAATTGTGTGAGCATGGTGGATATTTATTTTGAACAATTTAAGAATGGGATGAATGAAAGGAGTAGAATACCAAGACAACTGGTAGAAGAATATAAACATGACATATGTTTCCTAGTGGATATAGATTACACACTGATTAAGGCAGTTGAACTGAGAACAAAGTGGTTAGCCCTAATGGGATACGAAATTGATATTGACCAAGCCTCTAGGTCAATCAAGGCTTTACTAGAAGAGCCTAAGGATCCAAAAGATGCTAGGTTTGGAACCTATGCGGAAGCTAAACAAAGAATTAAAATGGATCCAGTCATTGGAAAGGCAACCAAGAAATCCATAAAAATGATAAACAAACTAGTTAAACAATTTGGAGAAGATTTAGATGATGTCTAAGCATTTGAGGACATTCTGATTGAGGTAGAAACTAAAGGTCAGTTAATTCTTACTAACAAATCACATGATGATGAGGCAACCGAGTCTGACAAATTAGATGCAGAATCTACACCGATTAAGCCCACTCCAAAGAAGAAGTAGGAAGAAGTGCAAACTAGGGTACGAACAAGGTCTACAACTACAAATTCACCACCACTGAAGAAGGGAGTTGTAAAAATATTAAGGCCTACAATGACCAAAAATTATCAGAAGAAGAGACCTACTAAAGCTACCTCTAAAGCACTGAAGAAAAGAAGGAAGTTGATAAGAGGAAAAGATAACATTGATGATGAAGAAGACGACACATATCAATTTAAGGTTATTGTAAATAAGAATTGCTCAATTGATGAGGTTACAAAAAACATAATAGACAATGGAGCTATTAGTGACCCAAAAATAAGTTAGTTTGAATATTTTTCAACTGAGGATTAGAACAAAATAGAAGAAGCAATAATACAAATGATGATCAAATTCAAGAAGGTGCCCATATAATTTTCAAAGTATGTACAAAAAGATTTATATGATAAAATTTTAGCTAGATGGGCTTATGCTTTAAACACTGAGAAGAGAATGAGGGAATAGTCCCTAGTAATGGCAATGCCAACATTGACAGTCAGTGAAATTGAGGAATTGATGAAGACATATTCCAAGATATTTCTAGTAAAAAGATGAGCACTACAAATACTTGATGAAAATCTAGTGAAAATTGATGAGAGCAGTCAATTTCTATGGTCTTCTATTCTACAAGCCCGAGCTGAGGTAGACAAGATGGCTTTGGCCATAATACCCAAGAGGAAGAAAAAAAGGAAAGGGAAATATATCCATTTAGATGATACGGATCTCGCACCTAAGAACCTTATTGAGCTATCAGACACTAAGGTGCATGATACTACTGTTGCCACTAAATACTAAGAAATAAACCTGGATGCACTTGATAAGGTGATAATATAGGGAAACAATGATGGTTCAAATGATGTAATTATAGAGGACATCACTAATAGATACCCTGATGACATTAAGAATGATGAGGACATCACAATTTTTGGAGCTCAACAAGAAGAACAGCCCCCACCAAACCAGTAGTAAGTATTATACTAGGTGACCTTCCTATATTGGTTCAAGCAGTTGAAATTATAACACAAAATAAACCCAAAGGCTCAATCCCCAAGATCAGAAGGAGAAAATAGGGGAGCAAGGAACAAACACTCAAGGCACTAGAGAGACAATGAGCCTAAGGTGAAAGAGGCTGATACATAAGAAGATACTACTGAGACCACACCTATCAACACTACATCAGAGGCTCCAACCCAATCGATCGAGACCCAAGTCACCGAGGAGCAAAAGAAGGATGAAACAATGTCAACCAAGAAAGACAAGACAAATGTCAAGGTAAAAGCTCTAGTTCCATTTATTAAGTTATCTCCTCAAGAGCCCAAGAAGAAGAAGAAGAAACATGGAAAAGCGCCAGTCACCTTGGATGAAGTAATTGAAATTCCCGATTGTGACCCAAGGACCTTGGACCCTGAGGAATTGGGAAAGTATGGAGATTTGTGCACAAGAAAAACTTAGAAAGGAGAGTAAGAGTAAGTAGATTCTAGAGGATGTACGAGACATTCTGCAACAGGTTGTTCTTGATGTCAAATAAATGAAGATACACCTATTTTGGACCAACTTGCAACTCTTACAAATCATATCAATTCCCTAGACATAGATGCTGAGAAAAAAGATAGAAGAAAGGGCAAGAGCCAAAATACAATTCAAACTAGCAGAGAAGATCAACCAAGAAGTGGAAATAAATAAGGTAAAGATTTCTAAGGTTATCATTGAGCTAAAATCAATAACTCAGAAGATAATACAATTTTGTTCAAGTTATCCACTGTGGAAACATTCATTGTCGAGGTCAGTGAGATGATCAAGAAGCTAGATGCAGCCATCTTAGCCAATGCAAATGCTTCTCTAACCGAGCCAGATGCTTTCCATAAGCATATCCTTAAAGTAAAATAATTAAGGCGGCTGAGAGAAAATCTAAGGAAGTAGGAAGAAAACATAAGTGAACAAGTCATCGAGCTACAAGTCGAGTTGCTTCCTCACCTAAAAATCATGGAGAGACACATTGTGAAGGCACAAGCCTTGGTAGCTTATACACTAGAGATATCATTTTTGGAGAACATATTTGATATGCATGCACAATTCGGTCTTGAGCACATTGCTCTTACCAACTTGAAAGAGGAATGGGAAAACCTCTTGGTTTCATTGAAGAAAATCCACAAGAACATTTTTTATAATCTGTAAGTACATTTTTGTTTTGGCATTATTCTCAAAAAGGGGGAAATAATGTATATGCCAATGTACTTCACTACATACCAGGAGCATGTATCGAGGGGGAGTTTTGTAGAAGAGTTAGTAAATTTTGGTATATGTATATATGGAGTTAGAAAAATTTTCTACATATACATTATGGTTTTGATAGTAATGCCAACGAGGGAGATTGTTATCTCTATTTGAGCATTAGATATTTTCATTAGTATCAACTAAGATCAGTGGTTAATCCAAGATGATCAGTCGGTAAAAGATGGAATAAGAAGCTATTGAAGCTAGTCAGTTGAACTTACAAAGCCTTCATACTAAGCAGTCACAAGGAAGAACCAAAATTTAAATGGATACAGGTTTAACCAAGTATGTTTACCGAGCATCAGAGTATACTGAGCACTGAGTCAGTGAACACTAAGCATTCTACACACCGATCATCAGTTTATTCACTGAATAGGGAATGCAGTGTTTATCAGGTTGTTCAGGAAATGACATAGTAATCAGTAAAGGCACATTTATCTATGCAAATGGTTTACATGGATCTATAAACATTTTACCAAGATCAAGGTACATTTATTAGGGATGTAATCATTAATTGTTGTGATGATTCCTATGTAATTGTTAGATCTAAGTTATTTTTGTACACTGTAGATCTTATGTTTTCTAAGATGTTGTAAACCTACTTAGGTCAAAGCAATTTTCTATATATTTGTAATTGATGTCATTTTGAAATAAGGAAGGAGATCATGAAGAAGTAGCCACATATAGGACATCATTATTTAGACAAAGATTTACATGAATGAGCAGTTATCAGAAATAATATTTAGTTTATCAGAAACATACAAGGCTACCGAGAAGAAAAATGAACAATATACTACACATCAAGGTTAAATCTAATAATCATTTCATAGATTTGATTTAGAAAAGTTGAAGTTGTCATTTACATATATTTTCTATTATCTTCTAACCATTATAGCAGGATTATAAATCTCTTAACAAAGAAGACTTAACAGTCCATTGTAAATCTCTTAACCAAGTGTACACTTATTTTGTGTTGTTAAAATCCTTTCACAAGGTAGATCTAATCGATCTCATTGTTACTCCTAATAGGGTAAGATCATCAAAAGTGATCACTCTTGTAGCCTTAACTAACATACTTTATTTATTGTAGTAGTGAAGAATTTGTGGGTGTCATCCCCACCGTAGTTTTTACCTTCTAACAAGGGTTTCTACATAACCAAAATACTTGTTTCATGTGTTACATTTCATGAATGATTTATTGTTTATTTTTATACACTTTACATTTACAAGTTATTTGAATGTATGTTGCAAACAATGGAATCAGTTGGCTAGATAGACACTACTATTGCAGATTGTTGATTTAGTTAAAAAATTTGAGGGTACTGACTGACCCCTTCCCTCTCAGTACTATATCTTTCCTATCCCAATAGAATCATGATGTGGTTTTATCTAAATTACATAAGCATTAATTTTTTCAATTCTAAAATCATCCAAATGGCATGAAATCAAGTAACCAAATCATCAAGTAATAACCATAATAACATCTTGAAATTCAACAATATATTTCATCACCTAACCTTTATCCTTTAATGAAATTCACATCTCAACATAATTGAATTCTTGATTTCCTTTTTTTGTTAAACAACTCATATCAACCCAAGTACCCTAATTGCACATCTCAGTATTCATCTAAATCAATCATCATAATGCCAGTCACAATGTATCATAGGATCAACATCGAGAGTATGGAAAGTGTCATAAAATATAAAGTATCATCATTTAATGTAATAAAATCCCTATCAAAAGGGTAAAATAATCTTAATTCATCAAAACATTAAGCCAATTACTAGGTCTATCATAATGATAATAGAAAAGCTACGACATGTTTGGGGACAGTGTATAAGAAGATAGATTTGATGAGAGATGAGAAGAAAGTTGATGATAAGTTGATGATAAGTTGAAGATGTGATTATAGAGAAGTATACAGAGATGATACATAAGAAAGGGTAGATCAAGGATAGAGAATAAAGGATTTGATCAAGCATAACACAGTGCAAAATAACAGATCAAATTTATTTTTGTATTCCTAACAGTTTCAGCAAGTTCTAAATCCTTTAAGAAAGGTAGTCTTTGACAAGATTTTATTGTAAATCCCTTAGCATGGTAAACACTGTAATAGTGGGATAAAATCCTTAAATAGGGTAGCTTGTAATAGGACTTCTAGAAATGTCTAAGAATGTATTAGTCACTCCTAATAGGGTGAGTCACCTAGAAAGTGACATTTGTAGCTCTTAATGAGGCAAAAAAATTTTACTGCAGTGATGAGTTGTGGGTATCATCCACACTACAGTTTTTCCATCTAACAAAGGGTTTATGCAATACCAAAATAGAGGTGTTATGTGTGTGCATGTGATTTCATCGGAGCTATTACATTTTTACTTTACTTTTTCAATTATATGTTTGATGTTATGGAAGTTTAATTTATTGTTATATAAAGGAATTAGAAAGAGTTTCAAAAGTTTTATAAGTATGGATTCACTCCCCTCTTAGTACCTATTGTTTCCAATAACATCAATTAAGGTAATTTTTAAAAAGGGCTCACTATTAGTTTGTTCACTGTTGGTTAGCTCACTATCGGTTGGGCTAACTACCTAGATAAGAAAGATTAACTGCTGATACAAATAGGCTCACTACCAGAATATAAAAATGAGTATTAAATCCACTATTGAAGTCACTATCACTGATACTCTCCAATACATAAATGATATAAAAGCATACTTAAACAAATAAAATCATCGCTCTCTTATACCATCTCATGCAAACAACTAGGTCATCCTAAACCAATTTGAAATAGGTCACATCGAAGTCTTCCCATAGTGGTAAGGAATAAAATGTGGACCACCCCTATCAATACAACACACATCGCTTCATAACAACACATTACACCATCATCAAGATCTTTAGAACCAACATATAGGATCTATATGCTATAATGCAAATACTTGGACCAAAGCACAATGACCACAATCCAAATAGGATCAGACCCAAATAGACAAACCAAATTATGTTTCAAGGTGAAAGGGACTACTACTAACATGATTAAATATCAATCTTTAAGGAACATCATCTAGTGCACACTTTTACCAAAACACCCCAATCATCCAATCCACATCTATGCATAGGATATGTTGACATTAATGATAAAAATAATGATAACATCATCCTCACACTCTAATAACCTACACAATCTATTAGAAATCATAATTATAAAGTTCTTGAGTATGACTTACTATAACTTGCATCCTCTAGTACTAAGTTAACCCTTGTTGAGGATGATAACACTTCTCTCGTAGTCATGTCCGCTAGTGATGGTACTTAAAAAGACTCCTTCATACATATCAATATGTTTTTTGTGGACCATGACTTAAACATATTCATTCTAAATCTCCTTCCTACATACAATCCAATGATAACCTTCCATTAATCCATCTACTACTCATTGATTGGGATCAATGAGAACCACCGAGTTTAGATTTACTAAAAAATAATTAATTTATCTCTTAGTTTATGGAAATTTGAGACTTTATTCCCTTGGGAAATCATAGGGATGGATTTGATATTGGCCTTGATAGAATAAAATACTTTTTTGAATGTTCCAATCCTTCCATTTGTATTAATATAAAAATCAATAAAAGGTCTACTAGTAAAATAGACACTTTTAGACCAATAAAAGGTAAAAATAAATGGTGTATCTAAAAGTGAGAACCTTTCTAAGGAACTCAAGGATGGGAGGCTTGACACTCTTTGCACCAATCAAGAGAGAGTTATCTACTTCTTATAGAGAAATATGAAGATGTTAATATCAACACATCAAAGACTCCTCTAGAATTATCTACTTTTGTCGCTTCCTTGTTAAAAAAATAAAAGGGTATTCCATCAAGTTCTTCAAGGATATACAAATTAAATTTGTATGGTCATATGAAAATATTTTTGCACTTGACCTTGAACTTGTGCTACATCATTTGAGAATATCTCTAGGTGTTAAGTATGTCAAGAAAAAATATAGAAAATGCACCCTCAAACTACATATTTGTTAATGAAAAAATTAGAAAATTCTAGATATTGGTTTCATCAGACTCATTGACTATCTAGAGTGAGTTTAAAATATTATTTCAATTACCAAACCACCAAGGGATATTCATATATTAATATATTTCAAATATCTTGAAAGGGCTTGTCCCAAAGATAACTTTTTATTATATTCCATAATGTGGATCATAAATAAATCAATATGAATAATCAAAGGACTCAACCACAAAAAACATCAAATTCAAAAGTAATTATAATACTCCAATGGAACATTTAAAATAGATACATAAACATGTTAGAATAACTGAGAGGGGAGTGAATTAGTTATCCAGTGTCCCAAAACAAAATGTATAATCTACAACAAATTCTTCAACTTCTGCTACTCGGTAAACATAAAATACTTTCACTATCTGTGTTTTTACTGATTGCCAGTTTAAAACATATAGCAGTTACCGATCAAAACTAACATGTAATATGGAAAGTATGATAACAAACAAATATCACAATCAACACATAACAAAAGAGATTTAATGTGGAAACCCTGTGAAGGGAAAAACCACCTGGGACAAGCAACCCAAAAATGTTCACTCTTCTGAAGTGAGGTCGGTGAAGACCCAACCCTGTTAAAGGTTTAAAAACACACTATTAGGTGTGACCTTGTTAGAGGATTTTAGACCAGAAGTTATCATCCAACCAACAATCACTCTGGGGTTGATAGGATAACAATGTTCATTCTATGAATGAGACATCAAAAAGACTTTCTTAGTCCACTCGGTTAAGAGATTTGACTGTGTACAATGGTTAACTATGTAATAGTAGATGATCTACCTTGAAACAACTTCAATTGTAGTTTATAGATCAATGTTCAACTCATTCAAATCTTTTTGATCAATATATCACTTCAGTTTCAATACTATATCAACTTACTATCCGTCGATAATTACTCTCTGTAGCTCGGTAATTGTTCTGCAGTTTGGTTCTCACTAACCAGTATGATCAGAATGCATGAAAACTCCTTCACGCAATAATTCTACAGTATCCTCTTCTTTCAGCGTCTCCTCAATAATGAAACCAATGTCTCTTATATAGATGAGTAAATCATTTTCTTTTTGTCCATCAGATTTTGTTGCTTAATCTTATTCATTGATTTTGTCGCTCTAACCTTCTTCGGCTGATGTGTCAGTATCATGTTTCAATCTACTCCACTAGATCTTTCTTGAATTATGTTAGCCATTGATCTTCATAACAAACCTTATCTGTTACCTCAATTTCATACCCTTTACAGCTCATCACTTTATCGGCTAAACTGATCATTTAATTCCTTTCTATTTTGCTCAGTTAACAAAGAAATGCGTCGGTGAACACAAGCTCAGTTAACACTATGCTCGATATACACTACACTCCATCGGTGTATACTGGAATGCTTCATTTGCTGACAACATTGCTTTGTGTCTTTCAACTCTATTCTTCATCATAGATGAATGTAACATAATAAAGTAGATATCATCAAGTCATAGACTCATCAACAAGTTACTCAATGTATTCCTTATCCTTATCTGATATATACATCTTCCTCGTGTAGATATTTATGTCCTTCATATCTTTCACCTTTCTTCAGATGTGTCGGTATAGTAACTTACAAGATAAGTACTATCAAGCTAGTTGACATCAATGACAACATAATACTGATTTAATCATCTTGCATATCTAATCAGCAACTCCTCAGTTATCTTAAATCATAGATTCTTCATTTAGTGTTTTAAATCAGTTGTAGTTCATCAATCTCTCCCTTTGACATTGATGGCAACTCAAGTAATATGAAGTGTACCATACACATACCAAACATGTATTCTACAACTCTGTAAACAAATGTTGTACAAGCTCTCCCTAGCTTAATATGTTTAATCACTACGTTACTAAATATATGTTGATAATGTTGTAATGCCAATCATCAGATATGCTCTTTGCAGCTCTCCTGTTCCTATTTTTGTTCTTTGTAACTGATCTTTAGTGTTTTGTTTCTTTCAGATTATCTCTCCCTTAGATAGTTCTCATTAGTGCATAAGATTATATCTCCATCAGATAGTTCTCATCAATGCATATTGTTTCATATTATTTATCTCTCCCTTTGACAACAATGCCAAAGAAACAAATAAATAATCAGCTCTGTAGTAGCTAAGTAACTCTCTATTGTCCAATACATTCTCTATATCTCTGTATACTGATATCCCAATCTGTTTCAGTTCTTCAAACTTAATCACAACCTTGAACATTATCCAAAGTGTGAACTTTGTTGCATCAACATGTGTGATCTTTTGATAAGCGTTAGCTGATGCAACATCCTGATCACAATAGTGACCGATAGACAGGGGACAGACCCCAAGTCTAGTCCTCAAATATTCAAATGTGTCCTTCGGTAGAGGCTTTGTAAAGATATCTACAAGTTGTTCTTTCGATGTAACAAATTCTAACTTCACTTGCTTCTCTTGCACTTGTTCTCTTAAGTAGTGATAATTGAAATATGCTTTGTCTTAGAGTGCATCACTAGATTCTTTGAAATATTGATAGCACTTGTGTTGTCACAGTATATAGTCACCGGGTCAGTGATTACCTCATTCATTCCTTCCAACACTTGCTTGATATATGCAATGTTTGAGCAATTAGTAGTAGTAGCAACATACTCTACTTTAGCTATAAACTGAGAAATACAAGCCTATTTTTTACTTGTCCAGGTTACAAGTCTTTCACCAAAGAAGAATGCTCCTCTGGTGGTGCTTTTTCTGTCATCCACATTTCCAGCCCAATCAACATCAGTATAGACCATCAGTTCAAACTTACCTTCCTTAGGATACCATATACCATAATCCTCTATCTTTTTTAGGTACCTTAAGATCCTTTTAGTAGCAATCATGTGTGATTCTCTAGGATTAGCAGAAAATATAGCAATAATTCCCACAGCATGTGCTATATCTGGTCTATTGTGAACTACATACATTAACTTACCAATCATGGATCAGTAAAGTGTCTGGTTTACCTCTATAGTTTCATCTTCCTTTGTCAGTTTACATCCACTAGCCATCGATGTTCCCACAAGTTTAGCATCTTCCATGCCAAATGTCTTCAAGACTTCATTTATGTACTTGGACTATGTGATGAATATCCCATCACTCTGTTGAATCACTTGTAATCCTAGAAAGAATTTAATCTCTCTAAACATAGAAATTTCAAACTCATTTCTCATGTCATCAACAAAATATTTACATACCTGATCTTGACCTCCAAAATAAATATCATCAACAAAAATTTTAGTAATAAGAATAGTGTCGTCAGTATCACCTTTCATGTACAAATTGTTGTTTTCACTAGTTCTTACAAATCCAATACCTAACAAGTAAGTATGCAACCTTTCATACCAGGCTCTCGGTGCTTGCTTCAAACCATATAAAGATTTGTGTAATCTACATACCATATTTCTATTGTCTGGATCAATGAATCCTTCAGGTTGTTCTATGTAGACCTCTTCTTCAAGTATACCATTCAGAAATGTTGACTTCACATTCATTTGATAAACCTTAAATTTCTTGTGTGTAGCATATGCAAGTAGCATTCTAACTCCTTCCAATCTAGCAATAGGTGAAAATGTCTCACCATAGTCAATGCCTTCTTCCTATGCATATCCCTTGCATACCAATCTTGCTTTATTTCTTGTCACTTCACCATTTTCATTCAATTTGTTCCTGAAAAATCCACTTTGTACCGATAACATTTTTATCGTTAGGTTAGGGTACTAAGGACCAAGTTTTGTTCTTCTCTATTTTTTCTATTTCCTCTTTCATTGCATTAACCCATTCTTCATTCTCTAATGCAACTTTCACATTTTTTGGTTCAAATTCACAAACTAGACATGTACCTTGTCTTGCTTTGATTCTTGTCTGCATGCCAGCTTGTCTATCTCCAATAATTTGTGTCTCAGGATGATGTCTTCTGACAAAACTAGCTAGTACTCGGTTTCTCCTTTCTTGTTCATCATTTTCAAGTTCATGTGCTTTCTCAGTAGCTCCATCTTGTTCGTCGATATCCCTTTCCTGTTCCTAGGGGTTATTTTCCTGTTGACCAGTTATCACAGGTTGCGACTTCGGTAGATAGTCATGAAGTTCAATGTAAGTGAATCTACCATATTCTTCTAGTTCCTTTCTTTCCTTTGTGTTCTTATCATCAAACTCATCAACACAGACATTAGTACTTTCAATTATCTTATTTGTAACCTTATTTAGATATTTGTATGCTTTACTCTTAGTAGAATATCCTAAGAATAATCCTTCATCACCTTTAGAATCAAATTTCCCATTTCTCTCATCTTTCAGAATAAAACATTTTCTTCTAAAAATCCTAAAATAACTTACAATAGGTTTGTGTCCAAACCATAGCTCATAAGGTGTCTGGTTGGTGTCCTTCTTTAGTTGTACTCAATTAAGCACATATATAGTTGTATTGATAGCTTCCCTCCAGTATGTCTGAGAAATATTCTTTTGCAGCTAGTGTCCTTGCACAGTCAATGATTGACCTGTTCCTTCTTTCAGCAATCCCATTCTGTTGAGGTGTTCTTGGTGCAGAGACCTGTCTTTTGATACCATGCTCATTACAGAAATTAGTAAATTCATCGGAGATAAATTCACCTCCTCTATCAGATCTTAAGCATTTTAACTCTTTTCCAGTCTCTTTTTCTACCTTTTCCTTATACTACTTAAACATCTTAAATACTTTAGATTTTTCTTTTAAGAACATAACTGTAATCAGTCTAGTATAGTCATCAATAGAAAGAATAAAGTATCTATCACCATAATAACTCTGAGTTCTCATAGGACCACATAGGTCGGTATGAACCAAATCAAGTATCTTCTTTGTTGAGTAGTCTTTACTTTTAAAACTAGACTTAGTCATCTTACCTTTCTGACATTCATGACACATTGCATGATCCAGTTTTGATAAGTTAGGCAACCCTCTAACTCTTTTCCTCTTACTAATCTTGATCATGTTATCAAAGTTCACATGGCATAACTTTTTATGCCACAACCATGCATCTTCATCCTTCATTAATAGACAAGAAGACTGATCAATATCAAGATAAAATAGATTACCTCTGGATTGTGTACCAATTCTGACAAGTCTTCCTCCATCATCATAGATTCTTACCTTTCTACTCTCAAAAGCAAGTCGGTGGCCTGAGTTATTCAGTTGTGCCACACTTAACAAATTATAGTTCAGTCCATCTACCCAGTATGCATTTTCACATTTTATTCTATCATTAATCATTAGTGAACCTTTACCTCTTACCATATAGGGTGCATCATTTCCCATCCTTACAAATCCTCCATCATATTCATCAAGTAGATCAAATTTATCTATATCACCAATCATATGATGTGTACAACCACTATCTATGATCCATGTATCATTTCTGCTTACTTTAGAGATCAGTGTTGTTTCTTCATGTTTCTCTTCTTCCTCTGAATCATCTTTCATAGCAACAAATACTACTTCTACATCATCATCAGTGTTAGATTCAGATTCAAATTCTTCGGCTATGTAGCATACCTTTTTCCCTTTGTCATAGCTATCTCAGTTATCTCTATTATTGTGTCGATAGCCTTTATTGACTCTTCTCCCATAGCTTCCTTCGGATCGATCTTTGGATCTATCATCATCTTTCTTATTCGAACATCTAGTAGTGATGTGGCCAACTTCTTTACAATTAAAGCATGCCAAAGGTATCTGACCTCTATACCTTCCTTTACCCTTGGGTAATCTTATGGCCATAAGAGATTCAAGCTCATCATGCTCATTGTCGTTACCACTATCACTATCATTATTCTTACTATTCCTGCTACTAGACTTACCAATCTTCAAAGAGGACATGAAAGTGGATTCAATAGAAGGTACAACACTATTGTCAAAGTTATTCAATTCAAAGGTTGTAAGCTTACCAATCAGTGTGTCAAGAGTAAGGTTGGATGTAGCCCTTGTTTCATGAATGACAGAGATCCTGATCGCATAAAATGGAAGCAAAGTTCTGAGAATCTTGCTTATCACTGTTTCATCCTCAATAACTCTATTGGATGCTGTAATAGCATGTACTACCTCTTTTAGTCTATTTGTGTATTGCACAATGTTCTCACCTTCTTTCATCTTCATATCATCAAATCGACCTCTTAGGCTTTCTACTCTGGCTCTCTTAACATTTGCATCTCCACTGTATATTAGAGTCAGTTTATCCCACATGGCTTTGGTAGTTGTGCATCCCTTAATGTCTTCAAATTTGGCATCGATACAGGCAGCAGCAAGTTCCATCATAGTGATATTGTGTTCATGCCTATCCTTCAGTTGTTCAAGTGTCAGGGGACCTGGTGTCGGTTCAATGTAGCCATTCTCTATCAGTTCTAGTGCAGAATTCCCAATTCCAGATATGTGCAACTTCATCTGACTTTGCCATACTGTGAAGTTCTCTTTGTTTAGCTTTAGCACTTCCCTCTTATACATCTTGAGATCTTTTTGCTGGAGTCCTTAAAAATCTATTCTAAGTAACCATAGCTCTGATACCAATTGTTAGAATAACTGAGAGGGGGGTGAATCAGTTATCCAGTGTCCCAAAACAAAATGTATAATCTAAAACAAATTCTTCAACTTCTGCTACTAGGTAAACATAAAATACTTTCATTGTCTATGTTTTTATCGATTGTCAGTTTAAAACTTATAGTAGTTATCGATCAAAACTAACATGTAATATGCAAAGTATGATAACAAACAAATATCACAATCAACACATAACACAAGAGATTTAACGTGGAAACCCTGTGAAGGGAAAAACCACTTGGGACCGGCAACCCAAAAATTTTCACTCTTCTGAAGTGAGGTCAATGAAGATCCAACCCTGTTAAAGGTTTACAAACACATTGTTAGGTGTGACCTTGTTAGAGGATTTTAGACCAAAAGTTATCGTCCAACCAGCAGTCACTCTAGGGTTGACAAGATAATAATGTTCATTCTATGAATGAGACATCAAAAATAATTTCTTAGTCCACTCAGTTAAGAGATTTGACTATGTACAATGGTTAAATATGTAATAGTAGATGATCTGCCTTGAAAAAACTTCAATTGCAGTTTACAAATCAATGTTCAGCTCATTCAAATCTTTCTGATCAATATATCACTTCAATTTCAATACTATATCAACTTACTATCGATCGGTAATTACTCTTTGTAGCTCGGTAATTATTCTGCAGTTCGGTTCTCACTAACCAATATGATCAAAATGCATGAAAACTCCTTCACGCAATAATTTAGCAGTATCTTCTTCTTCCAGCGTCTCCTCAACAATGAAACCAATGTCTCTTATATAGATGAGTAAATCATTTTATTTTTGTCCATCAGATTTTGCTACTTCATCTTATTCATTGATTTTTCCGCTCTAACCTTCTTCGGCTGATGTGTCAGTAACACATTTCAATCTGCTCCATTAGATCTTTCTTGAATTATGTTAGCTGTCGATCTTCATAACAAACCTTATATGTTACCTCGATTTCATACCCTTTACAACTCATCACTTTATCGGCTAAACTGGTCATTTAATTCTTTTCTATTTTTCTGGTTAACAAAGAAATGCGTCAGTGAACACAAGCTCGATTAGCACTACGCTCGGTATACACTACACTCCGTCGGTGTATACTGGAATGCTTCATTTACCGACAACATTTCTTTGTGTCTTTCAGCTCTATTCTTCATCATAGATGAATGCAACATAATAAAGTCGATATCATCAAGTCATAAACTCATCAACAAGTTACTCAATGTATTCCTTATCCTTATCTGATATATACATCTTCCTTATGTAGATATTTTTTTTCTTCATCTCTTTCACCTTTCTTCAGATGTGTCAGTATAGTAACTTACAAGATAAGTATTGTCAAGCTAGTTGACATCAATGACAACATAATACTGATTTAATCATCTTGCATATCTAATCAGCAACTCCTCAGTGATCTTAAATCATAGATTCTTTATTCAGTGTTTTAAATCAGTTGTAGTTCATCAAAACATAATGAATATAAAAAATATTCCTTTATCCAAATAATTTGTTTATCTCCATTGCTTATCCAAGCTCTCTTTAATGAATGATAGTATTGTTGCTCTCAAATTTTGCACAAGCACAAATTGCTATATGAAAGAACAAAAGCTTAAAGATTGCAATAAGAGAATTTCATTAATGAAGGTTGCACTAATATATATTTTCACAAATGATGGATATTGTCAAGAAAGATTTAAAGATCAACAATTGAGAACTGATGAGAGGAATTAACACTAAGAATATGAGTTGATGGCTTGCATGATTCAATGAACTGAGTGCATGGAAAAGTGAAGTGGATTTAATTGATGAGGTGAAGATATTAATAAAATTAAATATTAAATAGTAAATATTATTTAATTCATGTGCATGTGGAAAAATAAATAAAAAAATATTTTACTTATTTTTAAAGATTTTTGTATAAATAGAGTATTGAATATAAACATGTACATAACTAAAGTTTAACAAAATATGGTTTGATCAGACTCAATAAATATCAAGAGTAACCTATCTAGAGCGCATATAACAATTTAACAAGATAGAAATTAGAAAAATTAATGATTTCAATGACATTAAACAAAAATGAGAACATTTAGATGAACTGTTAAAGGTTGTATTAGATGTTCTTCTACCTACTGTTGCTTCCCTAATTGGCATGATTATTAGTTTTATTTTTCTTCATTGGATTCGGTGGCACCTCTTCATGCGTGTCTTTCTAATTATATTATTTAACCATCTCTAGTAATCCTTGCAAGAAGGGTTCATTTTCCTTCTTATTATTATCCTGTGTATGTCTATATAATATTTCAAGGGCATTGATGGTCACAAGTCCATCTATTAACAAATTCTCAAACTTTCCTTTGGATATCTTTAAGGTTACAATTATCTATGCAGAAATGTTAAGAAACTTATTTTTTTATAAAACTCAGTAAGTATTCTACTTCTACCTTGATACTTTTCTTCATTTCTAAGTTTCCAAATATGCCAAAAAAACATAGTGGAGAGGATAAACCATAAGTGATTCATAGTCTTGGAAACATGATTAAATTTGATAAGATCTTACTTATGGCTTTGATTATGTATTTATTTTTGCATCAATGTTTCAGATATCATACCATATGATCCATCATCGGGATGAGAGAATGCTAGAAGAGTGAAAGTGACTTTCTTCTAACTTTAACTCTTTTAGAACTCCCTCATTTTGATTTTGTCACCCTTTTACAAAGGAAGAGGCTAACAAAATCAAAGCTCTTCAACTTCAATAGTATAAAAATGACATTTATGTTTGGAATTTGAAGATGATGTAAACTAATTAAATGTGATAAAATGGATGAAGTTTATGATTAATATTTTTAATATTTTTTTTGAATAAGAATTGATATGTTTTTTTAATTTTTAAAGATGATTTTTCAACTGCTAAAAAATGCTAAAAATTAGGGTTCTAGTTCCCACCCAAAAATTATATGTAAATAAACATATTTTCGCCTAATTTCAAAATATGTCATAGATGACATATATATATATATATATATATATATATATATATATATATATATATATATATATATATATATATATATATATAGTGCATAAAGAAATAAAAATTGGTTTGTGACCTATATTTTCTCTTTTATAACAATCAAAATTTCAAATCACTGAAATCGACAGGTTTTCATCTCGCAACATATTTTTCATAACAAATTTATCCCAATCAAAAAAATAAATATATATTCTTGAAGAGGACTCTCTCCTCTAGTGCACCATTTGTTTTTCAAATCTATTTAATATGATTTACTATTTTTTCTTTCTCTGAATCAACATCTCCTTGACTATTAAAATACCTAATTGTAATATTTTTTAATTACTATAAACTATGTCTAATTAAAACACTATAAAATCTATATGAGGATATTCTTGACTTTGATCTCTACAAAAGGGTATTTTTTTATTTTCAAAAAAATGTCATTAAAAATATTAGGAGTTATTGAAATGCCACTTTTCTGAAATAATTTTATTTTTATGGTAATTGGACCCAAAGTGGTATAAAACATGCATTTAATAGATATTTCCAATTAGAAAAGTTAAAGAACTTATCTAACTTAGCTATAATGAATCTAGCTAGACCATATGTTTGACCAAAATTAATTTTAAGTTAAAATACTAAAATTTAGCTGTGCTGATAAGTTAGCCTAAAAGGTGACACCCGATTGTGCTTTTACCCCACAATCAAATCTAGAAGCAAGCTCTTATCAATTAATGGATTCTTGAAAACTAATTCTTTTAAATGATTAAATTTACCAATCAAAGCATCTATCCAATTAATATTGTTGTCTCAATCATGGAATTCAAAACAAATAATATGCCAAATTTCCTTTGCAATATAACAATAAAAAAATATGTACTTGATAGTGTTTTGAACTCTGTAAATATTGTAGATATCATCTTCCATGTGTAACATTTTATAAGGTAATCTTTGTAGTAGAAATAGCCATCTAAAGGCTACCTTTTTTGGCTCTATTATGTTGCTCCGAATATCTTTTAATATTTCTTGCCATGCACTATGGACACATTTGAGAAGATGTTTTTATTTGCATTGTAAGTATTGCTAGAGGAGTTGTATGAGAGAGACGTTCATGTCATAGGAGTTATGCTTCCAAATTTCCTCTATGATGGAGTAGGAATATAAATACAAGTATTGATAGATGATTTGTATGAGAGAGACATTCATGTCATAGGAGTTATGCTACCAAATTTCCTCTATGATAGAGTACGATGAAAATCTCCATGTAAAAGCTTAGAGCTTGAAGATTGTATTACAATTGTATTTTGTTGCTAAATGATACAATGACTCTCTGGTTTTGGAGTGTGGATTTTTTTACCCAAAAGGTTTTTTCCCACGTAAATTATGTGTTGTTCTATCTTCTATCTTGTTCTTTCTATTTATTGATTTTGTATTGTTGAATCTTATTATATGCATGTTGCTAGAACTATCTGATCTAGCAAGATCTAAAATTGTAGGCAATTTCCTCTAAGGTTTTAATTGTGAGAAATAGACTATGTCTGATTCCACTTTATGATATAATAGTATGTGTTTGTATCAATATATTGTCATCTATTTGTGAAGAAATAATAGGCACTCAACGTAGAGATTGATCTCATATTGGTTTTTTAGGATGCTCAATTTCCCTCCAGAAAATAGAAGAGGAAAATAGTTTATAGAAGAAGAAAATATCAAAGTTGAAAGAAGAATTAGTAGCATACAATGAATGTTTGAAGTCAAATAAATTGGTATGTGATGTTTTGTGTGATAGAAAATATTTGTCTTCTTCATTTTGTAAGTTTGATTTCGGTGAAGATGATTGTGATGAAGATGAACATGTTAATAAGTCTACAAATCTTATTGAATTTAATGATAATGAAAAGAATGTTGGTTTCAAAATCATGAAAAGAATGAGTTATAAGGTCAAGGAATGGGAAAGCATGAAAAAGGAATGAGAAAGCTAATTGAGACAAAAATGGGGCTAAAATATGAGAGCCTTGGGCATATCACATGTGAAGGAAAGATGAATATAAGTGTTAAAAAATGAAGTGTTCACATTGTAAGAAAAAAAGGTCATAGAAAGGACAAGTGTTGAAATCTACATCCTTGTAGTATATGTGGTTTGAGGAATTATTGTGAAAAGAAATGTTGGACAAAACAGTCAAAGAATGAATCTATGATAGGTTGCATAAAAATCAATTGTGGGTGGAGTTATGGATTGAGCTAAAAAAAGATTACATGTAAGATATAATATTCGCTTATGTATAAATGTTCGTATGCAGAAGTTGATAAGAATCAAGCAAGGATTGAATGTTGAAGGAATAACAAATATTTTTTAGTTAAAGGAGATCATTGTCTTGCAAGATGTATACACAAAATGAAGTTAAAGGAAGTTTTGGATTGAATTTTTGAAATATTGTCGTAGTAGTTGGATGAAGCAAGGATAAAGACATCGTCGCTAAGAAAAAATTCAAGACCTTAGACATGGTTAAAGAGGTTCGAATAAGTAAAAAAGTTGATTATGGTTACCAAAAAGAGAAAAACAAAAAAAATCAAGGCCGAAGGATTTTGTGAATGTTGATGTAATTTTTCCCACCCTAATTAGATACATTAAATAAACAAGACAAATAAAAATGTAAATTGTGTACACGACAAACATAAGAACTATCCACATTTATTTAACGTATCCAATTAGGGTGGGAGAGATTACGCCCCCCCTTAATTTTGCCCATGAATGCTTCGACACTCACAAAATCCTTTTCCCTTTATTGTTGTCTTTTTACGCTTTCAACTTTTAGCTATCATTTTAGCTGGTTATTATTGTAAAAGTGTAGATTATTTTAGAAAGAACAAGGATCAATGAAGAAAAACATTAAATAGTTGCCAAATTGGCGTAGATCTAGAATGGCCTACACAATTTTCAGAATTATCCAAAGACCTCTATATATTGAGGTATTTGTAATAGGTTAGGCATCGAGTGATGTGTAGTTGATTGTGTAAGAAAATGAATGTTGTAGCATTCAAAAGTAATTATGGATTTGTAAAATATCTTAAACATGTTTAATTAAAGAATATTTGTTAAGAGTTCTATTTTTATATTTTCTTTTGTATATTTCTTAATTTGTGTACATACGAATCATATCATCCACCACCAACAACATATATATTTTTTCTTTTTTTACATATGTACAATATGGACTTTTAATAAGGATTTAAAAATTTTGAAGAAATGGACCACATTGTTAATTTTATTCCAATGATAAAATAAAAATGACTCACAACAAAAACTTAGGAAAAAATGTTAAAAGTGAAATTAATAGCATGAAATCTTGCCTAGTACTACCAAAATAGGGGCTTTAGTATAGGGTAAAAAAAATTATCAAAAGATAAACAAAAAAAGGATCTATGTAGATGTTATACTTGCAATTTCACTAGTAGACATATATGCAAAATGTAGAAGCACATATAAGGCACATATACTATTTGACATACAACTTCAAATAATTTTGTCCCTTTTTTTGCAAAATGTACACAAAATAAATATGTTTTAATGGTTTAAGAAACTTTTAAACAAAATTTATTTAAGCATTGAGCTCTTCACATGTGAAAGCAACATGTTTAATACCAAAAATTAACTAAAATTAATTGTACAAGAAGTGCTCTGCAATTGATTTGGGAAAAATGTTTGTTTAGTTGTCTATATAAGATATGAAGTTGACTTCAAATGATCATATCATCTACATGATCTATTAAGTTGGGAGTACATTGATTTCAAATTTGACTATATAAAGTATAAAGTACATATATATGCAATAATAATAATAATTTAAAACAAACCCTAATCAATGAAGAAAATTGTTAAAGAATTACTTAAATAAATTTAAGAAAGATAAGAAACATTTTACATATGAAAACATTAAAATCCAACCACAAAATAACACAACAATAATATAGATAAACAATTAATGCATCTTTTTAAAGAATATAATTATAAATTTGAGAAAGATAAGAAACATTTTGCATATGAAAACATTAAAATACAACCACAAAAAAACACAACAATAATATAGATAAATAATTAAAACATCTTTCTAATTCTAAAGAAAATAATTAGGAGGGTGAAAAATAATACTATAAAAATTAAACGATATATTTTAGTAGGGACTCACTCTCTACAAAATGCAGTATTCACCAAATTTCAAAAATCAAAAAATGTCAATGGGCCCTTGGTCAGCTGGTGAAGTTGAATGGCTCACAATGAGCCCACCAGGGATCAAGTCAAGTCTTGCCGAGTGCAAGGCTCCAACATCATAAAGAATGAAGCTTGGAAAATTGAAAAAAAAATCACTGTATTTTTGCAAATCTGAAAATTTTTACATTTTTGTACGGAGCTTAGCCTGTTCCCTACTTTAAGAGGGTGAGAAGTAGAAAAATTGACTGATTGAAAAACATTAATTCCCCATAGAGGTAGGTGAGTAAGAAGAATAGGAAGAAGAAGAAAAAGTGATGGATGTGACAGTGTATATATATAGGGATGATGGAGACAGGGGAACATGCAAGAGTGGTGTGAAGCATGCCTGGCTTCACCACGAGCATCACGTTTGCACTCTACCCTCCTAAGTGGATCATAAAAACTCAATTGGGCTTATAAATAATTCGTATGCTGCAGTCAACTTTCTAAAATTTAGAGTCATGCCAAATTCCTTGTAAAGGGAATCCCCTTCAAGTTTCAATTCGCTCATTACATTCCAAGCATCTTGACATTGTCTCTGTTGGTGTTGTGAAATGGCAGTGAGCAGCCAATTGCCTGTTTCAGATACTGATACTGCCTCTAATGAAGACCCATGCACAGGGGATGATGACTCTGACTACTCTAAACAAGAGTACAGGAACAGATTGCTCTCAACGTTGCGTTCTCTGCGTGCTTTGGTACCCAGAGTAAGTTAACCTAGTTTCAATCCATGCCTCTGTTTTTCAGATTGTTCATAGGAATTGATGATTTTGAGTTGTGTGCTAGGGAAGAGGATCACTTGCAGAAGACACAGTAGCATATGTTCAGCAGCTCAAAGATGGAATTGAGAGCATACAATCTGAGATCCATCACAAGATTCTTTCTTCTCACAGAGCCTTGTTTGCTGCTATGGCTAATAGCTCTCCTCAACAGAAGGTATGTTTGTTGCTTCTTGGTGGGTATATGCTTGTGAGTGTTCTGTGAATTAAGTTTTGATTGTTACTAGATTTTATTGTGGTTTTTAACATGATTGAGAGAGAGAGGAATAAGTTTTGATTGTTTTTAGCTTTGATTATGTGCTTTTACATGATTGAAATTTGAGAGAGAGTTTGTGTTTGGCTTGGATAGGTGGTGGTGGAGATGAAGGATTCAGGTGTGGAAATACTGGTGGAATGTGAGAAAAAGCCTGGTCTTGCATTGGCTCTGTCAAAGGCTATTGATGGCTTTAACCTCACTATCATACAAGCCAGAATGACCTGCCAACTGAGGATCAGTTTCTTTGTTCTCGGTGAAAAGGTTAGATCATGACCTCCATTGCAATCCCCACCTACCCCACACACAGATATTGTATTTCATGCATCATCAATGCCCTGCCCTGCTCCATTTGGTACATAGATAACACCAAAAAGTGACTTTTAAGAGGAAAAAGGCTCAGAAATCTTCTAAAAGCTAAAGGGAATGAATAATGAATAGAATAGAAGAACTTTAACGAAATTAAATATAATTTAATAGATAATAGACCCTATCTTTTTAGCTTTCAATTCTTACCTTTCTGATAGTTTATGGGATAGTAAGACCCTGTCTTTATAAGGTTTAACGACTGCTAAAAAGCTTGATGAGAAACTCCCCAATTTTCCAATCCTTATACTTTTAAAAATTTCTCTGTCTCTTTTAATTTTATTTGAATAGCTGAACTCTATCCCCTTGCCCACCCTTTTTTTTTGAAAAACACAGTATTGTATTTAATGGTGCGCAAAACCAGCTATTAAGAAGCCTTCTTGTGCATATTTTGTGATCCAATCTTAGGCAGCTTGAAATGAAATTTTTGTTGCATTATATTATCTGAAACTGTCTTGTTTGGTTGTTTTGAAGACTGTCGAAGGAGAGATTGTAGATCCAGAGAAACTAAAGACAATCCTGCAACAAACTGTAAGCTCATATACTGGCTGTGGCTGCTCCAATATGAGCATTGGGAACTGAATATGACTGCAGCATTGGGCAAACTCAAGAAAAGCAATGGATGTGTTTTGCCAACACATGCTATGTATAATTCAGTATTACAGAGAATGATTGCAGTTTACAGCCCTACTGTAGTCAGGGTAGAACAGATATTTTCATGCTGTTGTATGAGCCATGCACTCTGTTTCTTGTTTGCTTAAAATATAATAATGAGATTTGGGTTTTCTTTTAAGATCTGCTTATTTATTTGCCACTAACTCAATTTCAGAGATTGTGGCCTCTAGTATTTTTCTGATGTAATATGTACTGAACATATTCTGTTGGAGGTTCTGTTGGAGGTTTAGTCGCAAGCAATAAATTTTTTTAGACATGAAATTTCCACAATCTATGTGTCAAATTCAGATGCTTTAAACTATGGGACATCTAGGGGACCTTTGATTCCTTGGGTGAGCTATTCTAGGTTGTGTAGTTGTCTAGATGAGTAGCACTGGTAAGAGGGTACCTTAACATGGGTGATCATGTCACTCTTAGGTATGACCATAAGTTTTTTAAATCTTCTTGTTTTTCTCCATTTCCTTTCCTAATTTTTTTTTTAAAAAGTTGAGCTTTCCTTTTCTTTTTGACTTGATCTTCTTTGTTTTTTTTATATGAACACCCCATCTCTCATTCATAAGGAGGGATAATTCTTGCATACCCAAGCTTTGAGTCATTTCAAAAAAATTCTTTCATATGTGATAGAAAGATTGATAGATTGTTTCTACAAATGATTGTGAAAACCTTTCAACTATTTCCTAAGCATTAGATCACTTTGGAAGATTGCAAACCTCGCTACAAAGCCCAATTCTAATTTCTTGTGTTTAGGAAGCTAATGTTACCTTCCTCACCACAAAGCTCGATACTATTTTTTGAAGCTTCTTACACTAGAAGAGGAGTATTGCAAATACAAGTTTCACCTTCTTAGATCACACTTATGATGCTAGCATAAGAAACTTCAAAAGATTCTTTCAAGTTCATCTATTTTGAAATGACAAATTCTTTATGCAAAGTTTTACTTATTAGTAGTTAGATCTCATGCTCTTGCCCAAGAACCGTATAAGTCTATTATTGCTTCTTAGTTTACCTAAAAACATATTGTTACTTCCTTTGGTAAATTAGATTTTGATTAATTTCTTTACTTTTTCTACAAGTAAATTAAGTTCAGTTGAAAGGGTTTATCAAAAACACCAAAACAAAAGCATAGTATAGATTCCATTTGAAAAGCCATACAAAACTTGTTATTTGCAAATTGCTAATTGATTCATGTTTCAAATTAGAAAAATACCAAAAAGGAAGAATCAAATAAAATATCTAATTATGTATTCTAGAAAAAAAAAAAAATTTAGAAAAGACTGTTCAAAACATTTAGAAAAAAAAAATAGAAAGAGGAAAAGATCCAATGAACATTCTAGCTAAGTGAACATTCAAACAAAGAAAACAATCTCATCAAGAGTTTCACTTGTCCAAGTTTCTTATCTCTCACTTAATTTTTCAAGCCAAGTGTGTCTAAGGACCAAGGAAAATTGGATTGTGTTGATTTCGCATGAGATACAAGAAAATATGCCCCTTCTTAGGAACATTAAAAAAATGGTAGGTAGGGGAAGCATCTTGTATAAGTGAGAACACCTTTTAGATAGATTCCATTGAACGTATAGATGTATATTTCAAAATATTGACTGTCTAATGAATTGCATGACAATGTATAAACACCAATGATTCAAAATCAAATGTTAGAGAACAACACAATAATATTTCAATTGAATCTCCTTCTTTGTGAAGTACATGATCCTAGTGATGAGATTTGTATCAATGATGATGTTCACTCATTAGAATCCCCAAGTTCAAGAAGAGGGTAGTCAATTCAAACATTTTTTTAGCTTGATTATATTTTGTCATGAGAGTATGCCTAGTTGGACCTTGGCATTAGGCTTGGGTACAATGAATTGTGATGTTATAAATCCAAGTCACTACTTGTACAATGAGATAGATTTAGAACATCACATATTTTGGTGAACTTGTCATGCAAAGAAAATCCTTCTAAAAAGCTTTATCTTGCTTTTATCTTTCTCCTATCCATTTTTTTCCCTTATCCTCTTTTCATCCCATTTATCTTGTATTACCTAGAGTACCCTTGAAAATGTTGAGATTTATAATACAATAAGGCTATAGTTTCATCTTTGATTAAAAAAAAAGGCTATAGTTCCATCTTGAACTATCCTCCATCATTCAATTGATAAATCTTGACCAATTCTTTGGAACTTATTTCAAATAGGTACAATTGTGACAATATTAACTTAGGTGGAGCATGACAAGAATTACACAATTATACCACTTCCAAAAACCCAATTTGGAGCTAAGATACTATGCTTCAACCAAACATAGATTAAGCTAAAGTGCAAGGGGTCCTTTTTTATTAGAAATCTACCATGTCATCTTGTAACAAACTATAGAGACATAGCCACCCAAATAGATAATAAGGTGAGTTTCTTGCACAAAAGCTTGCAAGAATCCTAAGTGGCTCAAGCATCCCTTCATGTTGTCATTCAAGATGAACATACTACAATACAAAAAGGATTTCTTGGAAGATTCCTTGAATACATGACTAATGTGACTACTCAAACTTGACAAATTGAACAAGGCCCGCCTCTTGATAAAAAAGGTGCAAGATGCATGAGAAGCTACTTTTGAAGCACTTATATCCACCTTGTTCTAATGGAGTGAGACTTTTGAAGCTTGAGTTATTGATCCAACCAACCCAAAATTCTATTTAATTAAACAACGAACCAAGGTATTTGAGGTGCTAACCTCACACCAACCCTTTCATACTTGAGACTATGGAAAGAAACTAAAGGGGAGGCCAACTACTTGCCTATGTCAACATCTATATCTGCTACAAAATCAATGAAACATAAAAATGTTCAATAAAATAGGGAGGATACTTACCATACAAAATCAAATTCAAACAATCTTTACTCAAATTTTAAAATATAAATACAATAGTTTCTAGCTACCCAACCAAGATTACCACCAACTTAGTGTTCCTCAGAAAATGCACCAAATGAAATAAGCTCCATGTGTAAGGTTGATGTTTGGAGGAACAATTTATTTCTTTAAAATAGTGCCTTAGGGACATACCTTGATTTCCTTAATGTTCGTTTATATATCAAAATTCACAATGTCATGTTGTCACACTCTCTCCATGAACTTCCAAAAGTCAAAGGAGAAGAAGATTCCAATTTACATATCAATACTTAGACCTTGATAATGTGAGAACTCCTTCCTTGGAATGAGGTAGTAGCATAATATTTTTTTAAAGAAATTAAAGGTATTGCTCTAGATTGGTAATATCACCTCCCAAAAGCATCAATATAGTTTTCTTGACAAACTCATTAGTGATTTTGTTATTGTCTTTGACATTAAAAAAAATAGTCAAAATAGGGGTATAGGAACTCTTAATTGTTAAACAACGGACTAATGACTTAGTGGCACATTTTACCAAGATAAGGTGTTGTATAGTTTGCAAAATGTTTATGATGTTTATTTAACATTATATGTATGGTGCACCTAGGAAGACCTAAATGGGCATACATCACTAGGAATTGACATTCTTGGGGCCATTTTATGTGTTGTATGTGTTGAAAGGGGGAGTTTGTTACAGAACTGTTGTTGTTGTTGTTGTAGTGATCAGCATAGTTGTTGTTTTTGATGTTGCAAAATTGTTGATATTGTTGATGTTTTAGTATGGTTGTCATTGACTGCAACATACTATTTTGGTGGTTGGTTTGTATGTTATAGATGTGAGTTTGTGGATCTATTGGTCTAGAGGTTAGTGCTCTGGAAAATGTGTTCTGATGAGGTTTCCAGTGACGTTCATATTTGACTGGTCTGAAATTCTTTGTTATTCTAAATATGGTACTCTTTGCTTGGTTTTGTATATTTCAGAGCTTTAATTTGTAATATTATGTGTTTGTGTCCTATTGATGCAGTCTAGAGGCATGGTTGCTAAAAATATCATTTCTTCTTGGGCTCTGACATTTTTTGCATATGGATAATGTGTGGTTTGGTCAAGGTAGTGTGTGTGGTGTGGTTCACTTTTCATTCCTCCCCACCACAAGAATGTTTAGTTTGGACCTATTTCAAAAAAGAAAATTGGCTGACTTGATCATTTTATATATTAAAGATCAATATAAATAAAAGGATGAGTGTGATGGATTGGTAAGCAAGTGATTGTATAGAAAACCCATCAATTATTGTGCAAAATTGTGAAGTTGGGTTGTAAGCAGAGCATGTCCATGTTGTTGTTATTAGATACCGAAGATAGTGAGACAAAGGTTTCTTTTGCCATTTGTACTTCAGTGGTGGATTTCCTTTTTCTCTCTTCTTTCTCAGGGAAGTGAGCACTTTTTGGTAGTGAGCCCACTTGCAGTGAACATTCCAGCAAGAGCCATCTTTTGTAAAAATCACCTTAACTGATATTTTTATTCATGAGATTTTGGTGCAAGGGCACTGTGTCAAATCATGTAGATATGATCTTGATTTTTAGTGTTTTGGGTCTTTTTTAATGTAATAAGGTCTCAATAGAACATTCCTTGTTTAGTAAGCATCTAAGTTAGTCATTTGGTCATTAAAATGTAATGTTGTGCACCATTGACAATGTTGCTCCTATCATCAAATTGATGAAATTTGGGTATAGTAGGAGGATTTTCATGTTGAGTCTTTTTATGAGGTGGAATAAAATCTAGAAAGACCATTGGTCATGATTTTTGTTCATTTAGGATCAATTGTGTAGTCTGAGTCAAAATACAAAATTGCAAGAAAAGTTGTCAAGCAACTTTTCTTACAAAAATATTGCTCAAACAATCAAAAGTGGTTTTAAGGTTGGTTAAGGTTCAAATGTAAGTTGATAGCAGTTGGAAGGGGTTTCCCAAGGATAAATACACCCCATGGCATTGACCAAAGTGGTGGAAAATGTAATGAGATGAAGATTAAGCAATAAAATATTGCCTAGTCATACATTTTTAACAATTACATGACTGTACCAATCATTTGTATGGTTCTATATGATAAAAAAATGACCCGAGGGTGGTTTTGGATGATAGATAATTGTGTTACCTTTCATATGAATATGGTCTCACTTATTTTTATGAAGATTTAAGAAAGATGTGGCATTTTTATTGTAATAGGGTTTGAAACCCTTGCCAATGAGGGTTTGGACATTAAAAAAATATTAATTTGGGGTCCTTACCACTAGTGAAATTTCCTTTAAATTGGTATAATGAAGGATTGAAGGATACATTTCAATATATTGTAGCTTTTAGGAGTGTTAAATGGTGTTTGTTACCACTTTTATGATACCCTAACCTGTTGACCCTATGATTTTGGCTTAATTGACTAAACATGAATGAGGTTTTTGTAAAATGAAGGGAGAATGGTCCTTCCAAGTCAAGGAAATTGTGGATTCAATCTAATTGAGACCTGTTCAAACCTTTGGAATGCAATTTCATGGTTTGGAAATAAGTGGTCCTATAATTGCTTTGGTAAATTGGCCTAATTAGGCCTAAGGAGCAGATTACCAATCAATTAGCGACTGATGTGTTCCAAAGAAACCTTGTCATCCTTACTACTATGATGTGAACAATTATCAATGTTGCTCCTATCACTACTATGGGGTCATTATCTAGGAAAGCTCATCATTTGCATATGTTTATTTTAGTACAAGTGTGGTGTTGCATAACTAATTTGTTTAACACAAAACTTAAGAAAAAACACCTGCTTGAAATCAAATAATAATCTATGTAGCTCCTTACTGTAATTTTTAAATGTATATAAATAGTGCAAAAGAAGAAATCTGAGAGTGTTACATGTAGGGTTGAGTTTCTTGAACTGTATAAGGATAATTTTCTCTATTATTATTTTTAAAATTAATACACTATCATCCCAGAAACATAGCCTCTCAACAGTGATATTGCACAACATATCCTACCATATCCTGGTATCCTTGTCTATCCATGTCTCATAATAGGCATGAAACATATGCTGGCATGCTTTTGTGATGGACCATGTCATGAAACAAAACATCATTCTTAAAGCCAAATATATGCCTAAAAAATGAATGAGAAAGTACTTTTATGATAATATGATCACCAATTCTTTGAACTTGTTTGGAAATCAGTTCTTTCAAATGTCTTACAAGTAAGTTTTCCATAATTGTTTCTTCTAAAAGAGTCATTTATCTTCATGGCTTAGTGTCTAGTTGAAGGAACTTTGGGTGCTATGATTTGTCGGAAAATATCATACATAATAATATTTGATGATTAATTATAATTCAAATTGTAAACTTATACATCTCATCTTTGTAGCTCTTTTGGAGGTTTTTAGCAATTATATTGTGTAAAATTTTATGTTGGTATTTTAAAAATGTTGTCCTTAAAACATGTCCTATTGTTTCATATTGTCCTAATGTGTCCCTATCCTAGAATAGCTACAAAACATATAATCAAATGATTTAGTGCTAGCCACTGCAATGAAATAAAACATCATTTTATAGCCAAAATGTATGCTTGAAAGGTAAATGAGAAAGATCATTTGCGATCAATAATTCTTTCAACTTGTTTCATATCATTCTATGGATCTCAAGAAAAGTGTCTATGACTAAGTTTTCTCTCACCTTTTTCACTATAGAAGGTATTCATCTTCATGGCTCAATGTCTAGTTTGATGAACTTTGGGAGCTACACTTAGTTCAAACATATGATGCATCATTAGACTTGATTATGACTTATGTTTCAAACTTTAAACTTGTAAAGATCATCTATTATCTTTATTTTATAGATATATCTATGATTCATAATATATTATGTAATTCATATAGTGAAGTCTTTAAAATTAACTTGTGTGAAAAAATCAGCACCATCAAAATTGGAGCCTAACACAATAGTTAGATACAATATGGCACCAACAAAAAGATAGTTCATTTAGGTGAAAGATAGTCAAAATCTAATCTATAATAATACAATATTTAATTTTCTTGTGTTAAATCAGAGAATTAAGAATCAAATTTAGGAAGATGGAAAAAAACTCTCAATGAGATACTACTGATTAAGATTATTTAATTCTCCCATGGTTCAAGACATGCTAGTTCAGGTCCATGTGTTCAACGAAAGAAAACAAGATGAATGGAAAATATCCATATTTAAGGTTCTTCCTATTTGTACAAGATCCATATGAACCAACCATAAATGTTGGACAACTCGCCACATTTGAGTACAACCCTTGAACTAATGTCCTCACTAAATGCTTGAATCATTAATTGACTAGATATATTAATTAGCTTCAACTAAGTACAATTATGATGATGTACATCACACCTAGATTCAAATATTTATATGGTGATCATCAAGGTGATTAATTTTAGAAAATAATCATGCAAATCATTGAAATAAAACATGTAAATCAACTTATGAGAGCTAAGGACATTTTCTCTGCAAATGATTGAAGAACGACTATCAACAAGTCATCTAAAATGACCAAATCATGGGACCTACATGCAAAGGTTTGGCCAAAATAGTTTTTAATTTGTTCAATAAGGCCCTTCCAATGTACTACATAGACAAATATTTACTATAACCTAATAATAATTATAGTTTCTGCAAGTTCTTTGACCCCTTGAAAAAATAATTGTGTTTATCTTTCCTCCCAGGTCCTCTTATAAAGGTTTTCCATTTCTACAAATTGAATTGGTACCATAAGAAAATTTAATAAAAACACATCTATCAACATCCATTGATAAATATACAACAAAAAAACTTGTGCACCCAAGATACATTGTTGTTAGAAATCTAATAAGGGAAAGTGAGATACTGAGGGGGGGGGGGGGGGTGTGAATCAGTTATCCACAAACTTTGATACTTTGAATCCAATTCCACATGCATTACATAAACATAGATTTCAATACTAAAATGAAACTAACATTCTAATCTCATCCATCAAATGAAACACATAACACATAAATTTGGTAGCCCAGAAACCCTTGAAAGGTAAAACTGGGGTGGGGATGACACCCACAAATATTCACTATTGCAGTATTAAAGTGTTTCTATTAGGGCTACAATGTTTGATCATTTCAAATGATCTACCCTGTGAGGGGTCTACCATGTTAAGAGATTACAGACTTATACAATCTACCTTGATTAAAGGATTTAAAAATTACAGCTAAGTAAGCACTCAATTAAGAGATTTATAAAGGCCTGTGAGGACCACTCTATTAAGAGATTTACCCTGATTCACCTGCTAAAATGTATTAGTACTTGATCCTTCAATTTTCACTATAAATGTTGATAACATATCGTCTCTTTCCAATACTTGTTTGATCTCCAAAATCAAATGTAGCTCAGTTCTTTCCTTCACTGCTCTACTCGGCCAGTCTTCCTGATCTCTGCATCTAACAATCAAAATACTGTTCTATTCTGCTTACAAGAGATCTTCTCTGTTACTATTTTAATTCTATGTTTTAGGGTTTTGATATCACCTTATATAAACATGTGATCAAGCTTCTAGATCAAGATCAATGATCTAGATTCATCACTTATGTTGGTTAAGCATTCCCTTTTTTTGATAGGTTACATGGTTTGCATAGGGATTAATGATAACAAATATAAAGCATAATCATCTCCTTGATTCTTTCAACAATCATTAAATCACACATAGAAGTCAGCCAAAATGGTTTACCTTCGTGTTTGCGCCATTACAAACACATATGTCAAAATTGGCTTTCTCGGCATATGAAGCCTTTGATGAATGGTCAAAACTATTCTTCATTTATTGGTGCTTCACGTTGACTCTTCTATACAACTCGACATAAACTACTAGGTAATTACTGAAGTACTCGATGACCTCTGACTTGCTCAGTAGTAACTACTGCTCAGTAACTATACAAGTCTATACATGAATCGATCTTAATAAGATGGCTTGGTCGTAGTGATGACCAACCAACATTGCCTTGAAAATGACTAAGTGTTTGACACTAATAGACAACATAACATAGGGATCAACAATCTCCCTGTTTGACATTAGTGGCAAAAACACTTTGTCATGACTTTTACATTGTATTACCAAAATAGTACTTGAGTACTCCCCCTAATACTTTGACTCGGTCTTCAAAAGATTTTACATATATACATGGCTCTTGACATATATTGAATATACATTTACATTACAAAACATATTTTTCATACCTTTCTATTCTATCTCTTCTTTGATGATCATTGTATATACACATGAGTAGATGACTCATTTCCTCCTTGTATCATGACATATCTACTATTTCCCCCTTGTTTTTTTCACTTGAAGTTTTTGGGGCATAGGGGTTAGAAAATACTTGTCCAAAAATGGTTTGTGGAGTTGCATAATCATTGCTAAGGCATTATCCCATTTGGATCTTACAGACTGCAAAACTTGTATCTTGATCTCTAGCTGGGCAACTAGATCAACCAAACTCTTGGCAATAGAGAGATGAGGATCTATTTGTATCAACTCCTTTGCCGATGCCAATTCTCTCTGCATAACCTCCAAATGAGGTGTTAACATAGTTTATATAGAGATTAGTTTGGCTCTTATTATCCCTTCATTAACCATCAATTAGGCTAAGCTTCCTTGCACATGAAGTAGTCATGTGAAATGAATGGAGTTGGAACTTGCTTCCATGCTTAGTGAATGTCTAGTAGACTTTAAATCTAATTGTAGCTTGTCAATCAGTTCTTGATTATCCTTAGTGAATGTTTATACATTTCATATTTTATTGTATAAAGAATGAACATTCTGTACAAATTCTTCTAAGTTATTCACTAAATCAAAAATTTCTACCTGTTTGACTACTATCTCAGTTGAGACCCTTTCAAGTACCTTTGTCTCAAACTTTCTTTCTAACCACTGCATTAGATTTTCATTAGCTTCACTATCATCACTATTCACCTTCTTGATAATATGAACCATTTCTTCTAGAATAGGTGAAGTCTCATTTACATCATCCAATTCCAAAGCATCTACACATATACCTTTTATTTCATGCAGTACCTATTTTTGTTGATGTTCTCTCCTTAGTTCCTCTTGCTTTCTCTTCTTCTTCAAGAGATCTTGTGATATCTGCATTTGTTCATAGGTCAAGTTATTAGTTTCCCACTTTGGAATCACTATAACTTCATCTAATGTCACTTGTGTCCTGGGAGACTTTTCCTTCTTATGTACTTTCTTCTTTGGTCTGTTGCCACTCGACAGTTGTACTAAGGCTTGAATAGCCTCTTGCTCCTTAGGCTCTCGATGCTCCTTAGTTATTTTCTCCTCGGTCTTCTTTTCTTCCTCAACATGAGGTCCTAAAATTTATGTTATAGACTTATCTGCTTTTTCTTTTAAGCTCTCCACTCCCTTTCCATTATTATCTTCCTCGACATGTGCATTTTCTATTGTTATTGTTGCCTTGTCCTATTCCTCGACACTTGAACTTTGTATGACTTTTGGTTCAACTGTGACCATGTGGGAGCTTGTAGGTTCAATGTCAATAGTTGATGTACCCTCAATCCTTGTATAATCATGTACCTGGATGAGAATGGGATTGGTACTCGATAGAAAGGGATCTGAGGCTGCATCCTTAAGAATTTGGCTTTTTATTTCTTCCTCAGTCAAGGTATTCATGTTTACTTGTGTTTCCTCATAGATATCCTCAATAGTGATCACATCATGTGATTCACTCACTTCTACCTTATGCCTTTCCTCTTCCTCAAGCTTTTGAGGCTCATCTATATCTTCTTTATTATCTAGTTCAACTTGTTTGGATGTACCTTCACCTTGTTGTGCACTCTTATCAACTATCAACCCAAAAATTATATTCCACATTCATTTTCTCTAGGTGACAACTTCTTCAACATTATGTTTAAAAATAGAATAAGCCCTTAGCTTAGATATAAACCTATTTCTATGTTGCTCCATGAATTTTTCTATTTGCTTAGGTGTTAGTTCAGGCATGATCTGAGCTAGAGTGCCTTCTCGTATCCGCCTCTTGGTCATAATAGCATATTATCATTTCTAATCAATTTCTTCAACAAGTAAAGTTATTGTTATTGACATCTCATTTATGTTAACCTCATAAGGAAATGGACTTAGCCATGCTACCTTAGGTATAACAGCTTGAACATAGGTGTGGTCGGTATCCACTAAAAAACAAATATCATTGTAGTTTTTTTCTACTAGGGATACAAGAATTCTACTTCTCTTCCTAATCTTCTTGAATTCAACAAAATAACTCTCAATTAGAATATCAAAATTATCACCTAACTACTGAATAAACTCATTAATCTATTGAGTAACAGGTCAGTCCTAACTCCATACTACATCTCCTATAGTAGGAAAATTGTTTTGTACATAAAAGAATAGAGAAACTATTAGGGAACCAAACTTACACATTGAGTTTTAAGCCCTCCTTATTGATGTAAGTGTTGTGGTCCCACAACCACAATCCCCTTTTAGCCTTTTGGCCTAAGGAGCCCCCCTTCTTCTTTTTCTTTTTGTCCTCTATTTGTGCTTTGTTTTGTTTATTGTCTGTCTTCTAGGTTTTTGGCCTTATCACTCTTTCACACTTTCAAATGTCCAAAAGTGCGAAAGGCTGAAACAGCAAGAGGGGTTGGAGCATGTTTCCTTAGGCATTTCTTCAGTCATGGCGGTTTTTCAAACTTGTCAGAGGTTCAAAGTTTCAGAAGTCTGACTTCCTGAAAGGGGGTCGGCCTTTCAGAGTTTCAGCCTTTCGGAGGTCCGACACCCCTGAAAAGGCTGAAAGGCCGACCAATCAAGGTGACGACATCATCAGTTGGTTTTTCCTGTATAAGGAAAAGGCCTATTTTTTTTTTAAAACTCACTTTTGCGATCGCTCTCTCATCTTCGACCCTTTCCGCATGCCTCTTTCTTCTTTTTCCATGCTTCAGTCTTCTGCCTTCGCTGGTCATCTTCGTGTTCATCATTTTTTTGAGGTTGGTTGTCTCCTCCCCTCTCTGCTTTTTGTTTCTTTGTCATTTTAGGGTTCTTTCTTTTTCAGCCTTTTTGGCTTGTCATAGGCTAGGGTTTGAGTTTTGTCAGCTTTTTTGGCCCTTCCCTTAGGTCTAGGTTATTTTGGTTGGCCTTTCAGCCTCAGGGATTGCCAAGGTAGTTGCCTTGCATTCCCTTGGAAATTTTTTGGTCAAACTCATTGTCAGACTCATTTTTGAGTCTGACTGTGAAACCCTAGTTTCAGACCTTCAAGGTCCAAAACTTTCGAAACTTGCAGAGACCTTATTTTTTTCCAAGTCCTCTACATCTTTTGGCATTTTGGTGTTGGCGCACACCGAAACACCCTGTCCTCTGAAATGATGAAAGTAAACATCTTTTGCCCAAATGCCAAGTGTTGTTTTTGGCCTTTCGGCCCTTTCGCACGCTGAAGACTTTCCTTTCCTACCTTGCCGAAACTCTTCACAAGTGATCCATTAGTGTCTCTTCAGTGATTCAGAGTTTTTGTCCTGCAAAGGTTTAGCACCTCTAATTCACCAAAAATAAAACCAAAAGGAGTTTTTTCTAAGCAAAATCATCAAGCCTCTTTTTAGCCTTTTTGGCCTTTCAGAGGTCTCATACCCCCGAAAGTCCAAAAGGCTGAAAATGTCTTCTATGGCCCCTTTTGAGCTTAATTCTGACAATCCACTTGGTTTTCTGAGTTCTCTTTCTATCGTGTTACTGATCCATGGATTTTTCTCTTTGTAGATATGGTCGAGAAGGAAGTAGCATCACCAGCTATGAAGTATCAATTTAAGGGGTACCATCCACCTTCTAAGGTGACCAACTTGCATGTAGGCATAAAAAACACAAACATTGGTAATGTAAGTTGGAATGACTACTTAACCAAAAGTGTTCAACCGGTGGGGTGATCAGGAGACTGGATCTCCTTGGTACACTATTCTCTGGTGAATGAAACAGCTCACCCAGTCTCCATCCTATCAGTAGACTTGATCAACACATTGGCCAACCACTATGTACCCAATGATTGTATGGTAAAAAATAGTGTTGGCGAGGTAGTCCTGGACCTGAGGCCAGATAACATTGAAGATGTCTTCCATTTACCCAAAGGGGTGGATAAGTTTTTTAATTTTCATATCAACAAAGGGATGAAGTTTTATAATAAAGATGTACAATGGGCCCACAACATAGTGAACAATGAGTACCTCATACAGCCCATGCCAAAGGGTAAGCTAGACAGGATTGATATAAGGAGGGGGTATATGCAAGAGGACATCCAAGTTGCAATAAAAATGATCAACAGAGTGTACAGGCTGGAAAAGTCTTCTCAATTAGAGCCATGGATGATCCTACTCATCCAGAAGATAAAATAAATGCAAGTGAGGTTTGATTGGGCCTCCATTCTAAGTGATAATCTTGATGAGCAATTGGTTCAGGTAAAGGTGGACCCTCATTTCTACATGACATCTTATGTCATGTACCTACTAGCTGCCAGGGCAGTTTACCTAGGATTGATCAAAGTTAGGGCAATGGGAGAATAAAACACCTAGCCATTCATGTTGTATCCTCAATTGGTGAGGAAAGATTTTTACACACATAACAGCCTAGATTTAAGAATTGTCAATGATGCTTTCATATTTGCCATGATACATTCCATCAAGGGAGATTATGCCAAGAGATTGTCTGCTGAAGCAACAAAAAAAGTAAAGGCCCTTGGGGCATTCTATATTCAGTTCTAGACCTTCACCTACATTTGGGTGGCAGGAAGCACTCTAGCATCGAATTAGTTACCTAGATACCCTTCTGACAGGGTAGTTCTCCTAGAGATAGTGAGATAGCTATTTGACGCACATGAACACATCAAGAATAAGAAGAAGCATTGCTGGGATTTTCCCATTTCTATCAGCCCCCACTATGTGCCAGACATGAAGCTCTGCGAGTCTCTCACCTGGGAATGGGATGAGTTTCCATTGCCAACCTACAATTTGGTGAGGCCTCATTTTGATCCCATTGGTACATTCAGCCACATAATGGGAAGGCACTACATCCATGAGCTTCATATTGAAGATCATTGGGCTAACTATGTGGATGACTATGAGGTAAGGATCTGTGACTATTGTTAGATGAGTCTGGAGCTAGCGCAGATAGATATTTCATTAAGAATCCCTCAAAGGGAAAAGGAGGCTGATTACAAAGGCATATTGGACTCTATTTACAATACAAAAAAGGTATATGCAAGGGCTATCCTGAATGCAGAGGTAAATCGAGATGAAATTGATGACATTGAGTTCAGAGCCCGACATGTGGTTAAGGTGACCAAATCATGGATTACCCACCATTTCCCAATGAAACCGGTCCCAATGAAACAACTCCTGGAGCACCCCTCTAAAGAAAAGAAGAAGGGAGAAAAGATATTGAAACCACAGTTCAAAGAAGCTACTCCTCTAAAGCTAGAAACTGTGTATCAGCATGAACACCCCACCCCATATGGCCCGGCTACACATTCCAAGAAGGTCAAGACTAGAATGACAAGGAGCATTGCGCCACCAGATGCGCCTTCATCCAGCAGCCATGATTTTCCAAACACGGCCAAGGAAAAAAAGTTCAAGATCATAGGACCCAAGATGACTGGAGTAATCAAGGGAAATGTCTAAAAGAGAAAGAAAGGCTCAACACCTACACAGATGGATACCCTATAGGAAGAGGATGAGGATGTGTTGGATGACATCCCTCTTAGTAGAAGGAAAAGGTCCATAGGGTCAATAAAAAGGAGGGTAATGAATGATCCGGAGGATGTTGGAGGGGCTACTCAGGAAGAACCAGTAAATCTGGATGCCCTTGGTGATGATGAGTTTTACATCATAGATTTTGCAGGATTGCATGGCTTTAAGGAGTTTGAGCAGCAAGTTCCCACTCAATTCATAGGCCTTTTTAGTGGCATGGGAGAGGATGTCCAACAAAAGCCTTAACAACATGTTGATGTTGAGATGGCTGAGGTTCCAAAGGAGACTGTAGAGCCAGATAAAGACTCTTTTATTGGGGTCACCTTCGAAGAAGATATAGCTACATAGTTCCCCTTGGTCTCATCCATTCCACCTCCGCCTCCACCTCAAAACTATCCAACTACACCTCCATTTCAACTTCCCCCTCCAATACAAACCACTCCATTTCCCCAACAACCTTCATCATCCCATGTTCCCTTACCAAATCCACCTCAAATGCCTTCACCCACTCCCTTTGTCACTCCCACTCTACCTCCTAATGAAGATGAGTCAACACCTCAAATCTTGCAAGAGCCTGACAAGGATGCACATGCAGCTGATGAGCATAAAGTAGGAGAAGAGAACACAGGATCAGAGGAGCCCATTGATAAAGAACAATCACAGGCTAAAGAAGAGCCACAAACTGAGGGGGAGAAACAACAAATAGATATAGAGGAACAAATGACTGATGGACATCAAACAGTTGAGGATGAAGAGAAAACCCAAGATGAAGGAGAGCAGGTAGTGGGTGAACAAGAAGCTAAGAAGGAAGAAAGCTATGAAGAAATAGGAACAGAGCACCCGACAACTTCTTTGGCACTGGCTGCTTTATATGAGCCTTTAACTTCCTTTTCAAAGCCCACTTGGTTCATAAAAGAAATACAGCCCAGGGTCAGAGTATACACAAATGATGAGGCTAATATGGCTACATTAGGGCAAGCCTTCCACCAAACGACATCAATTACCTAAGCAAGGAGATTATCTTATGTAACACAAGATCAAGCAAGTAGGTGGAAGGCATAGGTGGCTATTCCCACAATGGATGTCAGTACAAGTGAGGTTACTCCTAATGACTATGTGTTGGAGGAGGTAGACTTGGGGGAACCCACCAGAGAAGGTAGAAAAACCTTGGCTACTCTAGGATTGAAGCATGCTCTCAGCTTCATGGATAAGGATGAAGAAAGGATAAAGGCTCTGGTAGAGTAGAATGAAGCCATGAAATGGTTCATTTTGAAGATAGTGGGTCCCATTGGCCCTGATAACCCCAAGGCCTCATTAGAGGCAATTTTGGAGAAGAAAGGGGAAATAAATATAGATATTCCACATTCTTTTGTACATGCATGTGCTCATTGGAAGCTAGATTTTGAACATTTCACCAGTCTATCCCTTAGGAGGATCCTACGGCCCCTTCGAGGTATCCTGATAGGAATAATTCATTGATTGAGATCATGAATGAGGAAAATGGTGTGGAGGAAATGATCCTAAACTGGCAAAAGGTATTAGATGAGCTGACAATAATAAGGAAGAAGCACTTCCAAGTCTTGGTAAAGATATATGAAGGCTCAGAGTTAGAAAGTTTTGAGCAGTGGATCCAGGAGATAATGATAGCATTGGCCATATTTGAAAAGGTCCTCAAGAGGTTAAATAAGAGAAGAGACAACAACATGCTCTTTGTGGAAGAGTTACAAAAGTTCTTTGAAGGTCTGGACCTAGATCTGTATGACAAAGAGGATGAGAAAACCATGTACTCAGTAAATGTCATCATCAACCAGTATCTAGAAATATTCTGAGGAGTGAAGACTAAGGATGATCTCCAACAAATGTTCTATCAGAATGAGGACATTCATAAAATGCTATCTCGAGAAGAAGAAATAAAGACTTTTTCAAAAGAGTTGATTGCCTTCCGGGATAGACAACAAGAAGTCCTCCAAGGGCTTAAGATGCCTGACTTTGATGAAGTGCTAGAGATTTTGGATATATTCAAAAAAGCACATCAAGAAGTGTCCCGCAACCAATGAGCATCCAATCCAAGCCCAGTCAAATTTTATGTACAGAAAATGCAGTTTTGACACTTAGCCATATTTGCAGAGCCTGATTTTTGGCATTTCGGCCCTAGGGATTTTTCAACCACTAACAAGTCTGAAGTCCAAAATTTTGGAGATGGAGGACTTATTACTTAGTCAATTTTGGAATTTGAGTTTTTCAGACCAACTGTCGGGATTTGGGCATTTTTTCTCACGTCCGAAAGTTAACTCCAGTTATCTCAGAGATCATTTTCTAGTCAATTGGGCCTCTTTTTTGGGATTGTTTGTGCATGATTTTGGGATCTCTTCCAGTTGGGTCCATGTGGAGAAGCCAGAGCCAAAAATCAAGGGTAGAAACATGAAGATTATCAAGTACATGCATAAGTTCTAGCCTCATTTCTGATTTATTTAATGCATAATTTATTTAGAGCTTTGTAATGCATGAGGTTGAATTTCATGCTGGGGTAGTTTAGCTAAGTTTTTTCAATAGTTTCTTTAAATGTAATCTCTAGTTTAGATTTACTTTCAAGTTTTAGTTGCAGCCAAACCCTAGCTATGAAAATAACAGCATGGCTCTATAAATTGTAATAGAACGATGTAATGAGGGTCAATTTGGTCATTAATACAATACATACAATTGGTGCTTCATTCATGGTGTGATTTATCTGCTATCTATGCAAAAATTTTGAATGTGTGAATTTCTCATTCTTTCATTTCAAAGACCCAATTTGTTGTTTAATGGTTTTAAGTCTACAATCTATTAGTTCGCTATTTGCTGGTATTGCATTATTGTGTTGTGACGAATTTCTAAGAAGATTATTCTTTGGTGCTTAAAGATTAACTTGTCTCACTTGTGCGCACATCTGGGGTGGCTTTGTGATTTGATAATTTTTGGCTTATCATACATCTGCATTTGTTTGATTCCACTGATGATTGCATCCATTTAGCTGAAGATTGTGACATGATTTGATCTCTATTTTGTGGGTTTCTTCATCTTCTTGGTTATTTAATTCGCATGGTGGTGTGATGCTATCATATGTCCATTAGGTTTCTTTTTAGTGATTTCATTCAATCTCTTGTTGCCCTACATCTTCTAACCTTCCTTGCAAGTTATTTTCAGTAGATTAATTAAATTAGCATTGCTTTCATTTCTAAATCTGAAAATCATATCAAAAAAGAGATATCTTGGTTTTCTAAATTTTTTTTATAGTTTCCCTTGAGAGAAGAACCAGCAAAGGCCTCCTTGTTAACAGATTCAAATTTTTCTTCCATTGAGCTACCCAAGCGGTTGAGACCCAGCTAGAAGGAACCTTGAGATTGATTCCATCAATCTTCCAAGAGGGGAATTTGCTCATAAATTCCTAGCCGTTGGCTTTTTGTAAAAATGACGCACAATAGAAGTGGCGCTAGAAGGAGGGCCCTCAAAAGGGACACCCCAGAATATTGGATCATTCTCTCCTAAGAGGTTTCAATGAGTCCTTAGATCTTCACCCAACAAAGGGGAGTTCCTTGAACTTACTGAGTTTCACAGACCTTGCAGCAACAGAACAAAACATGAAGAGGGTACTTTGGATCATCTGAATCTTCCTCCATTTCCAACCCTTGTTGCCCCGCCTTCTACTCCTCCACCACCAACTCCAATGGAATTTTTTTTGAATGTGCAAAGCTCTCCATTGGACTTACAAGGATAGCTCCATCATCTACCCAAAAATCCTGAGAAATTCTATCCATGTTTCATCTATGGAGAATCCAGGATAGCGAAAGAACATGTCTGCACATTCAAGGAATTGTGAAACCAAAAAGAGATTGCTCATCAAGACTTTGTGTGCCACATTTTCCCCTACATTCTGGGGGAATTTGCATATAACTGGTATCTCAACTTGCCACGTGGATCTATTGCCACATGGGATGAATTTGAGACAAAGTTCCTTAATCATTTTAAATTGTATGTGGATCCGGCAACCATCCATCACTAGTTCATCTTGGTGAGGAAGGACCTCAATGAATCGATTGCCATGTTTAATCATCATTTTCATAAGATGTACCAAAATCTTGAGGCTCCTTATACTATACCCGTTGGGGCTGCTATACAAGTTTACCTGCGAGTCTTAGATCCACTGACATCTATATTTCTAAAAAGGCTGCCCCCAAGTAACATAGACACTTTAGAAAAAGTGTGCAATGAAGCTATCTTGTTGAGCCAACAAATGGACCCACAAGCAGGTGGAAATTATGGTATTCCACCAACATTGGGGAACACTATTGTGACTAGTCTGTTCACAGAAAACAATCAACTCCCACTACAACAAACCCCAAGGATCAATACGGTGTTGGCTCCATATGTTGCTGCCCCACCACTAGCCATCACATACCCAGGGTATGATACACACAGGGCTGCCTTGTGCAAACAAAATGTTGCTATCCCAAATGAGCCAGATCAGGCTCTAGAGAATGAGTTAGATGCCATGAAGAAGACATTGTATCAATTAACCAGAGAGATTACTCAGATGAAGCTCAACCCATATCTGAATCAAGGGAACTACAAACACCTAGCTACTACGCCGAATACCTACTCTCAAAATCAAAATCATAATTATGGCAACAACAAAAACAATAATAACAATGGTAGAGGTTATGGGAATGGCTCTCAAGATAAACATTTTGGGAAAAAAACAAACAAATAGAACATGGAACACACATCCAAATAATGGTAGCATACTCGCAGACAATGCCAACATTTTCAGTTCATCGGAAGTTAACTATACCCAAGGTCCTAGTATGCATCAACCAAATTATAAATATAGGGGCGAGTCCAACAATCAACAAGCTCAAGATCCTGAGAGTTCCCAGGCCCACTTCAGTGCCATGGTTTTTGATTCATATGATCCAAGTTCAGGTGGAACTCCAGTTGATAACGCTACAAAGGAAGAATTTGTCTTCCCATTCAATCAAGAAAGCCAGCCAGAGTATTCTGAGGTCCATGCTTTCCAAAAAAATAATAGAAATACCTATTACCTGAGAAGTTGAAGAGAACCACTGACTGATGACATTCCCCCAGGCATGCATCCCACTCCACCTGATCCCAAGGCTAGTAATAATCCTACACCCCCGAGAGGACCTAGTGCCACTGTTGTTCAAGCGATGCAACACCAACCCACTATGTTAAAAAATCCAGTCTAGACCAATGAAAAATACAACACAGTAGAGGAATTGAAGAAAGTTAGAATGAATATGTCAATGTATGATATGCTGTAAATTTGACCCACTCAAAGAGAGGCTCTCCTGAAGTCACTAGATCATCCAAATCAGCCTCATCCAACAATAATACCAGGAATGTATCCAACGTGAATGCGGCAAAGGCGATGCCAACTATGTTCAAAGACATGGTAGAAGTACCCCCGTTCCTTCTTAGCCTCAAAATATTTGGAAGGAACTTGCATAACTATTTAATTGACTCAGGGGCTTCATGTAACATGATGTCATTGTCCATATGCAAAAATTTGGGGATGAATCCTCAACCCACCAATAGGGTGGTGATCCAGCTCGACAAAACTGAGGTCAAAGTCATTGGGGTCTTGAAAGATACACACATAAAATTGATAGCTAACCCCAGAATCCAAGATTGCATTGACATACATGTGGTGGACATCCTAGAAACTAATGACATGCTTCTTAGTAGAGAATGGACCTGATCTTTGAGAGGATAGTTCTCCACGGACTTTACCCAACTTTGGCTACCATGGAAAGGGCTCAATAACCAGATTAAGATTGATGCAGAGCCCAAGCTCAAAAAAATGATAACTGAGTACAATGCCCCGATTGAAGTCTTGTTCTCACAAGTTGAGCTGTAACTAAGAGTATCATGTGGAATAGACCCTAAAATTTGAAAGCATTCTCTAGCCTGGCAATTCAAAATTCAATCTAGGCAAGCATCAGTAAGTGAAATAAATTATAGACATGAACATCAACATCATCATAATCATTAGAAATAAACTTTAAAGACATATTTTGGATAGTACTATGTTTCTTGAAAGTTTTTTTTCATGTACAATTTTTCTTGAAAGCTGAAACATAGTACTATCCATTTTGTGAAAAAGAAATTTTGTGTACAATTTTTTTTTTCTATTTTTTCCATTTGATAACCACAGTCAACATTTCAAAATAGTGAATAACATCAAATAATGGAGATAAAGCATGGGCTAAGGCATGACACCAGTAGATTAAAACTGAACCAATGACATGTTTGCAACAAAGAAATAGAAAGATACTAATATGTTGAAAATTCTATTATGTTTAATACACACCAAAGGACCAGTTGTATGAAATTGTCAATCACATAGCATTTCACTGTTGTATGAGTGGATTGTGCAGGAACAATTAACATTAAACATAGCCAGTGTTCTCTTTACTTTCTCAAATCTCTGCAAGTCAAGAACATTAGAGTTGCATAATACATTGTTAGTATCCTTTTTCCATGGGTCCTAGGTCTTTGGGTCCATGGAAAAGAAATAGATTACAAAATACACTTCAAAACAAAGGAAAAACTTAGCAAATTCAATCTCACTCACTGTAGATGAAGGAACAATCATGCTAATAGTTCCTCTAAGTCTTCCAAAACATTTATTGAACTCCCCTAAAGTCCTATTGGATCCTGAAATTGCTTAATCCAATCAACTTACATCAGGATCATGAGAAACTTCAAAGGATTAAAAACATTACTTGGAATAGTCAAATCATTATGCTTTCAAATCAATTACCTATCGACATATCCCTTGCGAGGGAGAGAAGCCAAACACATAAAGAACATGCACATAAACATGACAGCTGAAAAACTTAAATGGAATACACCAAGAAGTATTAAATGATGAATGCTCAATTGTTGTAATGGAAAAGCATCAGAACCGTCCATTTCTAGAATTTGATTTTATAGTCTAAATGATTTTTCTATAGTCGTAATGAGTTTTCTAGAACTTGATTTTGTAGTCTTAATGATTTTTCTATAGTCCTAATGATTTTTCTATAGTACTCTTAATGATTTTTCTAGAACTTGATTTTCTAGTCTTAATGATTTTTCTATAGTCCTAATGATTTTTCTATACTCTTAATGATTTTTATTTCATCCTAATGTTTGTTGCTCTTGATAAATTAGGCCTTGAATTTGAATTTTTGTTCACTATTTTATTTCAGCTTGATATTTCATTCATTTTTCATATACACAGAGTCTACACATGTTGATAAAAAAATGAGCTATTTGATTAAGGTTAACTATTCATGATTGTAAATAGTGAATATTTTTTATGGCACTCCTTGGTGTATTTCATTTTAAAATAATCATGTTTCTATGGCTATGATAAATGCACCTTTGTGTTGAGAAAATTAGAGTTGAAAAAATGGTTGCAAACAAATCATCCTTCTTCCACCAACATTCTAGTCAATGTACAAGTAACAAGTCATTCCATTCAAGAAAGACCATGTTTGACAATATCAACATAGAAAAAAATAAGGAGTATGCAGAATTTAGTGATTGTATCTTCCATTAGAGCCACTTCATATGCACAGGTGAAGCATATGCATATTTGCCTAAGCGCTATTAGGAGCTTACCCAACAACACATGTACTATTGTGAAAATCACCACAAATGTATTTGCTGTTGGGTCTAGCATATACCTTCTATGATCAACTCTTATATGCACAGGTGATGAACATTCAAATTTTCCTAAGCAGTACTTTGAGTAGTCCTCCTACACATGTACTATTGTGAAAATCATCACAAGTCCATTTGTTGGAGGGCTACTCAAAGTACACATGTTTAGAGTTCTGAAGGAAACAAGAGAATTTGAAGAGTCACGAGTCTTAAGATTGTACTTAATATAGCCAAGCTTCATTCAATGGTACATTCAAACATGAAACAAACCATTCTTAAACTAGATTAAACTAGTAAACCAAAGGACATACTGATTATAAGTAAACTAGTAAACCAAAGGACATGCTTTTACTACTAAGTCTCTATTTTTTGGGCATATTGATTATAATTACTTGACATATATCACAAATGTTGCTAATTAAGGTTGGCGGGATGATTATGCCTATCTTGAAAAAAGACTGTCAAATCATTATGCTTTCAAATCAATTACCTATCAATGCATCCCTTGCGAGGGAAAGAAGCCAAACACATAAAGAACATGCACATAAACACGACAACTAAAAAAATTAAATGGAATACATCAAGAAGTACCAAATGATGAATGCTCAATTGTTGTAATGGCAAAGCAATATCAGAACCGTCCATTTCTAGAACTTGATTTTTCTATAGTCCTAATGATTTTTCTTATTTCTTGTCTGTGCTTGGTGACATGATTTTGAACATTGTTGACATACTTAAATGGAATACACAATACCAAATGATGAATGCTCAATTGTTGTAATGGTAAAGCATTAGAACTGTCCATTTCTAAAATTTGATTTTGTATAGTCTTAATTATTTTTCTATAGTCCTAATGATTTTGAAAATTGTTGACAAATAGTGTTTCTTTTTTTGATTATAGTATAAATGATTTTTCTATAGTCGTAATGATTTTTCTTATTTCTTGTCTTTTATCCCTTTTTTATTTCCTATGTCGGTGCTTCGTGACAAGATTTGTCACCTTCTTTTGATGGTATATTTCATTTAGTCTATGTGGAATACTATTTTGTTCACTATTTTATTTCAGCTTCATATTTATTTCATTTTTCATATACATAGAGACTACACATGCTGATAAAAAAATGAGCTATTTGATTTAGGTTTACTTTTCATTATTGTAAATGGTTAATATTTCTGATGGTACTCCTTGGTGTATTTCATATAAAAATAATAAATGTAGTAACGATGGTGTGGTGCATTATTGATATATAGGCTCGATGACTCTTGTCAATGTGCCAAACTGTCGATGTGGTGGTGGGCAATGTGTGTTGAAGACTTCATAGACACCGAACAACCCTGGATGACAATTTTGGTGCTGCCCAAATAGAAAAAAGGTTGCTATTGTGTATATATTTAATGTTTCTAATGTAAATACTATTCATTATACTATAAGAACTAATGTAGACTAGGCATCACAGGGAAATAATGGCTGCAGATAATTTAGTTGGGTCGATGAAAACTCATCTGCATCTATCCACCCATCTCCACTTATCCGCGATGAAGGATTTGAGTGCAAAATGTGTCAGGCTAGGGCAAATTTTGAAATTATATTTTTATGATGCCTTCTCTGTATTGTAATTGCATATCTTTATTGCGACCATATGCAGAGATGAACTCAGGAATTAGTTAGTTTAGTATTTTCATATTGTAACTAATATTTTAATATGGATATGACGCAACTTCTCTTTGCCTCAAGTGCGCATATATATGGTTTACATATTTTTTTAGAATAATTTTTCATGTTTATGGCTCAGGTGAGCCCCAATCTGCTATCAATCACATGATTTAACATATAGTATGTTCTTGGTTATTCTATTTGTTCCTTGACCTTGACTATGGATTGTGTATCATTTTCAAGCTTGAGCATGGCTTCGTACCATGCACCGTCTGTAGATTTGTACGCAATGCTGATTTGCAAATGTAAATAATGCATTGAACGTAATCTACGAACATTACGTGGTATGAATTCTTGCTGAAGTTTGAGCATCCTCCCTTTATTCCAGTGAGGGATTGGAATGAGTTCATTTTGGATGCAAAGGAGAAAGGGGATACTCAAAGAGGAATTACACCAGCAAATGGGAGAAGAAGGTATAAACATTTTAATAGATTTTTATTATTAAATAATGAAATTTGCATATACTAGTGTTCTAAGCATCCTCATTACATGATTTAAGGTCTTAGTCCATAGACAAATTAAATTAGACTTACTATCCAAAACACATAAAAAACATGCACATAAACATGACAACTGAGAAACATAAATGTAGATTGCACAATAATTGAGAAACATAATTGTAGGCATCCATAATTGTAGGCATCATAGTCACAATCTTTTGGAGACAACGTAATTGAGTTGTGTACCCAAGCGATGGAGAGAAACTTCTGCACCCCGATTCCAAGTTGAATACATCTGTTGGAGGACCTTGTATTCATGAGCAACAGATGTAGTCAATTTGGAATCGGAGGTGCAGGAGTTGCTCTCCATCATCTGGGTATACAACTCAATTACGTTGTCTCCAAAAAATTGTGACCACGATGCCTACAATTATGTTTCTCAGCTATTGTGTCCCAGGACCCCTTATGATCCTTTATGACCGTTTACGATCCCTAAGAATACATCTTAGAGGTCTTAAAATGTTGTAAAGGGTCATAAGTGTGTGTGTGAAAATTGTACCTAATCTGTAGACACAACACTCAGTAAAACATTAGGGGTTAGCTAAAATCAAAATCGTGCAAAATTGAAATCTAATTTAACCAAGTGATTTACTGCCTTCTAGTAGGTGCGAGATTGATGTTCTCAGATTGTAATCGAGATCAGTGACCTAGATGACACCTAAATGAAGGATTTGAATGCAAAAGATGGATATGAAATTGAATGCAATTAATCTATATTTTTTATATTTTCTATGCAATAAGAATGATAAACTGATATGCTATGAATGCTATTGAAAACTGATATGAAATGAATGCTAAATGATCTAACAATGAAGATTCTAACAATGATATGAAAACTATGAAATTCTATGCTAAGATATAAAAACTATGCAATTGAAATTGATCTCACAAAGCTTTGAATTCGCAAGTTGATTCCTCAGCCTCCAATTCTCCAGCGTGATTGTGCAAAAATATGAGATGAATTATGAAGAGCTGAGCCTTATTTTTATAGAAATCCAAGGCTTTGGAGGTGCATGAGAAAAAGCCATAAATCACTCAAATAACTCAACTTGATTTTTGAGTTATTTTTAAATAAAGATAATTAAGTCACAAAAATCATGCAAAAGCACAGTTCAACTTGAATTAGAAGTTTAGATCAACTTTAAAACTCGAAAAGATGTTGAGTTTCAAAAAGCTAACAACTTGCATTGATTTTCCAATTTTGAGTTTAATTGGTCCTTGAATGTGCACATGGATAATTATGATTTAATAAATAAATAAAGTGATTTATTCTCAACTTAACTGCTTTTTGAAATAAAATAATTAATTTATGGGTTAATTAACTATTTTACCAAACTTTTATTAAAAATTATATTATTAAATAATGACAACATGCTTTAATTAATTAAATAAGAATTTAATCAATTATTCATAGGAATTTTGATTTATTGTCAAAATTAAATAATACAATTAATAATAGATATAATTAAATTTAATTAAATAATTAAGTGGCAAATATTAAATCTAATTAATTAAATATGCAAAATATTTAATTAATCAAATTTTAGGATAAATGTGATTTATTGCCAAATAATTATAAAATTAAAGATAATTATGATGATTAGGAATATTACTAGGAATATTCTCCGATGTAGAATTTAAGATAATCAATTATGATTCAATGATGTTTAGATGTGCCTTAGATTAGGACTTTGATGTCGATTTTGTTCGAATTGAAGATGTAGGAGATTAATGAACTTATAGCCCATTTTTGGGGTATTACATTTTGCCCCTCTTTGAATTACTGTGCGAAGCGCAGTGGTTCAAAGAAAGTTTGTGTTTGATAGAGATATGAAACTGATGCAAAATTGATAATTGATATGAGACAGAAGCTGATTGATATTGATTTGATATGAAGATAATAGGTCCTGAATGACCAAAGATAATGTTCACTATAGCAGCGATGAACCGCGGATTGCGAAAAAGTGTCAAAACACCTGATTCCAAACCTTAGGATTGCAAAGAAGTGAGTGACCCGTTCTAGAATCGATTGTCTTAGCAGAACTAGCAGGTATCACATCTGAATCCTTCAGTTGCCAAAGAAACAAGGGAAGAACACTAATGAATCGATGGGTGCAAAAATTGATATAGTTTACAAGATTAGGAGAATACCAGATTGATATGGATCTTGATGAATCTGATATGCCCCAAGTGATGGTAGATTTGCCCCAAGCAATGAGGTCTTTTTGATGAATCAGTAACTAGACGTGATTATTGTCTTGATTACTGATGAAAGATATTGATTTCCAATTTGATTACAAACTTTTTTATGATATGCAATACCATGCCCCCTTCGGGATTAAAATTGAAATCTGACAAGAAAAGTCAGTGTTGAGAGTTTAGAAGCATGTTAATTGATTTGAGAAGTGGTTAAACACGTCCAGTGAATGCATTCTGCATCATTTAGAGGTCCTGAAGACCAAGGTTGACTAGGTTTGATCATGAGTTGACCATAGTTGACCAAGTTGAAAGTTTGATAGTTTGATGTAAGATAATCAGTTAAGTTGAAAAATGGATTTCTACTATGATTGAAGGTTGATTAGGCAAGTAGTTGACAATATGAATGATCTCAGATTTTGATTTTGACCCCAAAAAAGGATTCTACTTGCTATTTCATTGGAGGAACCTTCGTGTGGGATTCAGCTCTTGTTAGATTGGAAGATGTGAGTGGAGAATCATTTAAGCTTCGAAGTTTATTTAGCCATTGTGAGATCATGCAAACATGCAAAATGCAAAGAGACATGCAAGATGAAATGCAACCTAAGACCTAGGACCTAGTCACTGATCATGTGTCGATTTGTTATCATCATTGAACTTTTAGGTAACCGGATAAATCAATACAATGCCCACTATCCATGAAACCATAGACATATGAATATTGATTTGTATGCACAAGAATCAATACAACACCCACTGGTTATACAACCATGGACATATGAATATTGATTTGTATTCAAAATGTTGGATTATATATAAGCACCAAGGCACAAACGCTAGGATGACCTGAATATCATGTCCATTTTGATATAGAAATTTGTACAAGCATCAAAACATAAGCGTCGTGATGACCTGAGTACGCCTTGCATTTAACATACACATCAAACAATCAAAAGATCATTCTAAATCTAGTGTGAATTACCCGTAGTGACCCTTTATTGTTCACCTCCTTAGGCAAGATCGCATTTCACAGTAGGAGAAAGAATTTACTTTAAAAAGATAATAGTTAGATCAAACGTCCTTGAATTTTTCGGGTATCAATGGTCGAGGTATGCATGGCCATCCAATTCGAGATAGAGGCTCTTCCAGTCGGACACCATTTCAATCCAGAATTTCCAAAGTTGTTAGATTTTCACATACAAGCAGAAGACAAAGAAAAGATTATGCCCCCAGTCATCACCCTCTAAATCCTGTAAAGGACATCATCGAAGAGCTCGAAGGGGCACAATATGCAAAAATCTCAATGCGAATCAGCAAGCATACAAGGAGATAAAAGCATGAAAAGAACAAATTGTTTTCAGTTGAGTTTTGATGTTTGATTGTTGTAGATGCAAAATCCTTTCTGGAGACGAGATAGACTGACTGACTCAACTGGAAGCTTCAAAGAACTCTGACTGGATAGGAAATGTCTATGATACATGGGAGACCATAGGATATGACATTGATTGCCCCCAAATTTGAACATTGATAGGATACAGACGCTTGAGCTGATTGGTGTACAGACCGACTTATTGAAACCAGGATATGCAGAAACAAACCGGGAGATATGTACAAACTAAAGCAAGACTGAAAGCTGGGAAAGACCAAGATTGTGCTGATAGATGGAGCATTTTGGAACAAGTGGCACCCGTTTGCCGGGTTTTCACCATCTTGGCAGAGATTCTATTTTTGCTACCAAGGCACTTTTTCTTTTTTTTTGTATTTTTCATTTTTTTCAATTTTTTTTGAATTTTTTATATTTTTATATTTTTTTGAATTTTTGATATTTTTTTATTTTTTTGTGAATAATCAAGGCACCTATTGCTAGGTTTTCACTAAGATGTTCATTTTTTCAGGACTTTTTCCAATTTTTAGGATTTTTTCAAGATATTTAACCATAGACTGAATGCCTTAGGTGTAGAATTTCTTCAGATGGAGAACGTTGATTGGTTCTCAGAGCTTTTATCCTTCAGTCATTGAGAGTTGATAGGCACCAGAGCCAAAAGTAGTAGTGATAACAAAAGGACCCAGCCAATTAGGTTCAAACTTCCCCTTGCGTTCTTGATGTGATTGATTTTTAGGATTTTCTCTCAACACTAGATCGCCAACCTAAAATTCTCTATGTCTGACTTTCTTGTTGTAGCCTCTAGACATTCTTTTCTGATACACTTTGAGATGATCATATGCTGCTTGCCTGTGTTCATCTAGTAATTCAAGTTCTTGTAACCTAGACACTCTGTAGTCTTCATTAGCGACAAGTCCATGCATTCTGATTCTGAGTGATGGGATTTCAACCTCAATAGGTAGTACCACTTCAGACCCATAAACTAAAGTGAAAGGTGTAGCCCCTATAGGTGTTTTGATACTAGTTCTATATGCCCAGAGAGCTGGATTGATCATGAGATGCCAGTCTCTTCCTATTTTATTCACTATTCTGTGCAAGATCTTCAGGAGATTTTTGTTTGAAGCCTCAGCTTGTCCATTCCCTTGAGGATAGTAAATAGAAGACCAATGTTGTGTAATCTTGAATTTAGCACATAAGTCATCTAGATCCTTATTTTTGAATTATCCCCCGTTATCTGTGATTATAGAGTGAGGGATCTCATATCTGCAAATGATGTTGTTTAGGATGAACATAGAGATCTGTTTCCCCATTGCTTGTGTTAGAGGAACTGCTTCTACCCATTTTGTAAAATAATCTATAGCTGTGATTATATGGGTATGTCCATTAGAAGAGTGCAGATGGATAGTGTCTATGAGATCAAATGCCCATTGTTGAAAAGGCCATTGTGTAGTAAAGGGAATTAGATCTCTCCCTAGAGCATGAATCAAGTTGCCATGTACTTGACACTGTTGACAGTTTTTAGCAAATTTAATAGCCTCTTTCTCCATTTCAGGCCAATAGTACCCAACCCTAATAATTTTTTGAGCTAACGTTAAACCGTTCGAGTGTGACCCACATATACCCTCATGGACTTCCTCTAATGCACGTTGAGACTCTTCCCGTTCTAAACATCTAAGCAGTGTACCATCTAGACCTCATTTGTACAGATCATTACCAATGATGATATATCAGGATGTGGATCGGATAAGGTTTCATTTCTCAAAACGGTTAAAGGACTCAGGGATGATTTGGTCGTGGAGATAGGAGAATAGATTTTTGTAGCGAGATGAGTCATAACCTACAAAAGTGCAGATCATGCGGGTTTTAGGGGAGTCATATGCAGGATAGGATAGGGCTTCCACCAGGAACTCGTAGCGTAGCTCATGTTCAGGCTACTGTAAGAGAGTAGATAGTGTCACCATTACATAAGTAGCCTTATTCAGCTCCAGCCTTTTTCCATTCTATCAAGGATCATGCTCAGGTCTGTTAGATGTTCAGTACTAATCATGGATTTTGCCAAGGTATCATCCACGTAATCCTCCATTGTTTTATGCATCATATCATGAAAAATAGATGTCATTGCTCTTTGATATGTAGCTCTAGCATTTTTTAGTCCGAATGGCATAACATTCCAATAGAAGGTTCCCCACGCACATGTGAAAGTTGTTTTCTCTTGATAATCTGGAGAAATTTTGATTTGGTTGTACCCAGAAAAGCCATCCATTAAGGAATGCATTTCATAGCCCGCAGTCATGTCCACTATCATATCAATGTTAGGCAGCAGAAAATCATCCTTAGGGCATGCTCTGTTCACATCTCTAAAGTTCGTGCACACTCTGATTGAACCATCTAGTTTTGAAATAGGTACAATGTTAGAGATCCACTCAACATAGTCTATGACATGGATGAATCTAGCTTTTAGGAGTTTTTCTAATTCTTCTTTGACTAAGAGTGCAACATGAGGATGCATCTTTCTCAATCTTTGTTTGATTGGTTTTACTCCAGGAGCAATGGATAGATGGTGCATAATGAGATTGGGATCCAATCCTGGCATATCTGAATATTTCCATGCAAAGTTGATCTTTTTGTCTGATAAGAATGTAGTGAATTTATGTTTCTCTTCTTCTGATAGAGATTGTACTACATGTACCAATTGTGGTTCCTTTGTTGTACCCAAATTGATGGATTGAGTTGGCTCAATCAGAACTGGAGATCTATCCTGTAAATGACTTAGAAGGACATCAAATATCTCATCCTTAGGCACCTCAGAGAGGGTTTCACCTTCAGATACGTCTTTTCTTTTTACTTTTGTCGGTTTTGAGACTGCCACAAAGTGGTTTTCACCCTCATAACTCTTTTTCTTTTTCTTTTTACTCTTGTTTTTTTGACTAAGATATTTGATGTCCAACTCGGTCATGCTGACGCTCGGTTCACTGATGGAAGTCCTCATAGGCTCAACTGCATTGAGGTAACAAGCAAGGGCATAGTCATTTGGGAAGGTATAAATACCATGGTTTGGGTTTGTGGAAGTTTGGTCAATAAGATTAGGGTGTTGGATAGTCGAAGCGGGAAAGGCTTGGGATATGGTGTTCACAGTCATGGATATGTCATCATTGGTGCTAACCCGACACTCAAGTTCAAAGGTGATATTACAGCTCAAAATGTTCAATTCGTGAATAGGCTCAACATCTTCATGGGAGTCCTCTTCAGCCATAGGTGGATCAGACACGTTAAATTCATTGTTTCTCTCTAGACCTACGTTGGGTTGAGATACATATTGGTGAATAACATCAATATATTTCTCTATTATAAGCTCATCTTCTTCTGGAATGGCACCCCATTCATAGTCATTTGACTCAGCTTCTGATTCAGGATCTCTAGGAAATCTTAGAAAATGTGTGAAATCAAGATGAATACCCCAAGAAGGATTACCCTCAGTCTCTGACTTGAATTCATACTCATGGGAATCAGTGTCAGAATAACTATCCCCTTCTTCTTGATCAGTTTTATTGCCTTCAAGAATAACCATCTCTTGTGCTACAGTAGGTTCTTGTGTTTCTACTACATTAATTCTTCTGATAGGATCATCTTTATCATCAAGAAGATCTTTGATCTCTTTAGGCAATTTTTCATAGGGGATGAGTTCTGAACTATCTGAATCATCATCTGAGGGTTCTGTCTCTTCTTTCTTGAGAAGGGGTTCTCCTGGTGCAATTTGTTCTATGACATGAGAACAACCACCTTTGAGATGATAGGGTTTCTTCTTAAAGCCTAAGCCACCAGTATCTTTGTTGGCTCTACCAACATGTAAAATGGGTGTCACAAGACCCTTTCCACTGATTCCTAGAGGTCCTTGACCGGAATATCCCATCTTGGCTATCAATTTGTTTCCTGGACCATATGAATTAGAAGGGATTGTAGGTGCTATAGATTCACTAGGTTGAACAATTTTAGATTCAGAATCCTCTTTATATAGCCATGCCAACACAGCTTCATCCTCTTCAAATTCTTGTTTGGATACTTGCTCCGCCACAAAATTTCTTTTGTATGCTTCCATAGGTTCCTTAGGTTCTGATTTAGATTGCTTCAAAGATTGTTCATATGACTTGGGTGAGATAGAGAGAGATGTCAGAGACTAGACTGGTTCTATAGTGTATTCTCCCATCCCATTTTCTTTGATATTGATCTCTTTAGTAATGTCATCCATCTTAGATGTGGAAGCAACATTTAGCTACTTGAGGGAAGATTCTTTGTTATTGGGAACAAGCTTATCGGCACTTTCCTTCAATGTATTGCAAGTTGTACTCAGATCTGCTGGGATAGTAACCTCCACTCCTTCATAGGAAAATTTCAATCATTGATGGTACGTAGAAGGAATGGCTTGCATTTCATGGATCCAGGGTCTCCCTAGAAGGATATTGTAAGCCAATGGTAGATCAAGCACCTGACATGTGGTATCTTTGATGACCGGACCCACTCGGATAGGTAAGACAATGGTGCCTTTAGAAGCTCTTTCTTGTTCATCATAGGCTTTTATGGTGATCTTCTTTCGAGGATCAATAGCCATCTCTGAGAATCCCAACTATGTGATTAAGTTGTAAGAACAAATGTTGAGGCCTGCGCCCCCATCTATCAACACATGTTTGACTCGACGGTTCTGGATCAAGACTTCTATGTGCAAGGGCTGATTATGTGGGTGACTTAGGGAGTTGTCATCTTCCTCTAAAAATGAGATATATTGCGGAGACGTTAGATGACCAACCATAGTCTGGAACCTGTCTAGATCTAGATCATTAGGAACATTAGAGCCGAGCAAAGCTTTGTCTAGGATATCTCTGTGAGCTGGAGATATTCGGAGTAACTCAAACATAGAGATTTTGGCATTGGTATGCTAGAGTTGTTGGATGATGCTGTAAGATGTAGGTCTTGTATCCTTTGGATTGGAAGATTTTGAGGCAACCTTCTGTTTAGAAGCAGATGTGAGATTGAAAGGTATCTTAGGGACATTAGATGAACTTGGTGTTTGTCCTTTCAGATGAGCCTAAGCTTGTGATCTGGTAACTGCATTAGCTGAGGAATGATTTATGTCTCTTCATACAATCATGATGACATTGCAGCTCTCACAGAGACATGGTTCAACCATATTGATGACAACATTGTTTCCAGGGTAGGCATAGTTGACTTTTGCCCCCATGTTAGGCTGAGAAGTGGAAACTCCCTTGCCATGTTGTGGAAATAGTTCTATAAATGCTGTGTGATCATTATTGCTGGTAGGATTATCGATTGTGATGTCCCCTTGATCTATCAAGTCTTGAATGGTATGCTTTAAGTGGAAGCATCCATTAGTTCTGTGGCCTTTAGTCCGATGGAAAGCACAGAATTCATTATCTTTCCACCAATATGGTTTTGGATCCAGATCAAGGTTTCAGATTGGTGGTAAAGAGATCATGTTATCAGCTATCAGGGTTCTCAAGGCAGATTCCAAAGATTCTCCCAGGGGAGTAAACTTTCATTTATTATCCCATCTTTTGAATGACTTCTTTGGAGATGGTTCAGCAGATTTTTGCTCTGAAGCTTCAATGGCTTTGGTGGCAAGGGTGAGATTGTAGGCCGATGCCTTTGATGGGGTGCGGATAGTGTCAACAACACCATCAGAGATGATACCTTTGTTTCTATTCTAGCTCTTATTTTTATCTTTTGAGCTAGATCCAGATTCAGACTTGTCCTTTTGAAGTGTGATTTCTCCTTTCTTGACAAGTACTTTCTCAATCTTGATTGCATTATCCACCATTTTATCAAAAGATACATGATCTTGCATTTGTAATGGATAATTGAGCTCTGGAACAAGGTTATTGATAAAGATTTCAAGTTTCTCCATTTCGAGAATTTGTCTAGCATATAGAGAGAACTTCTTTCTCCACCTCTTGAGGAAAGTTAGGAATGATTCCCCTGGATATTGCTTGAGGTTACAGATATTGATCATGGTAATCGGATGTTGAATATTGTAGGAATATTGTTGATAAAACAATTTAATCAATTCCTCAAAAGTTTTGATCGTAGAAGGTAATCTCGAAAACCATTGAATGGATGCTCCTCCCAAGGATCTAGGAAAAAGATGCATCAGATAGGTCAGTTCATGCATGAATTCCATGGAGTGCGTACAGAACTCTCTGACATGATCTTGAGGATCAGAGTGTCTGTCATATTTGTCATACTTTGGCATCTCCACTCTTTTTGAGAATGGAGGCATATACAAGTCTTTGTCAAAAGGGAAAGGACAAAGGGCCTCCATGGAGAATTCCTTGGGTTCCTTCTCTTTCTCAATTTTATTCATTTTGACCTGCATAGCGTGCAGCTGGTTCATTATGGCCGTCATCAAAGTTTCTTCCTCATGCGTGATGATATCTTCGACATTGAAGTGAGGAGGAAGTTTAGCTCCTTCTTGGGCTAATTGCAAAAAGTATGCCTCTCTATCCACTTTCAAGAAATGCCTCATCATTCTCTTGAATTCATCATCATTCTGACATCGATGGATTTCAGAGGGTGTAGGTTCTTGGTCGGCATTATGTTGAGAATGGTGTCCTTGGGATCCTCCTCCTAGAGAGACGTGGTTTTTCCCTACTTGAGACATGGTAGGAGTTTTTGGGCTCCCTGGAACAAATTGAGGAGTTTGCTGATTACCTCTGTGAGTTGATAGAGGAGGTATGTAACCAGTTTTCAATCGAAAGTTACCAAGACTGTCATTTTCGTAGATACCTGACTTGATGAGTTGTTCAAGAGTTGGACCTAGGGTATTGGTCAAAAGTAAGTTCTGAGATGTTTCTTCTGATTTCTTGTGTGAAGAAGCTCTGGTCTCCACCATTAACTTTGAATGAAATAGAAGAAAAGGATGAAGACAATTGAAGAACAATTTGATTCGAGAAAATCAGATGATGCAACCTTGTCAAGATTATGATAGTTTTGAAGATCTGATGAGATGTGGGTGAAGGATACTGTGCCCTAGATGTATGGGATAGATCACCCAAAAGATAGCGGACATGAGTTCTCAACACTTAGTCTATTTTTGAAGATTGATTGATTGAAGATTGATAGTTATGACAAGGTTTTGACATGAGATAAAAAGAACTCAAATTGATTGAATAGAAGGCTAGATCGGATTCAAAAGATTAATCTCGAAAAATGGTAGAATGCTCAATAGCTACTGCTCTGTTCCTGACACAATGATATTTTTGACAGATTTTGGAACTAGGCTGGAAACATTGGATATCTTGCAATTTGACAATTTCTGACAACTCTCTCAAATTTTTCCAAATGACACTCTACAGACTCGTATGACACTGGGTAGTCTATGAAATGATAGTTGCTAAACTCATACGATAGTTAGGTAGCAATGAAATGACAGTTGACAAAACTCGTATGACTTTCTGACCTCCTGAGATGACTTTTGACTCCAGAAAAGAATTTTACTTCAGATTTTGCAAATTTTGAGTTTTTAGATTTGAATTGTTTGCAAATTGTACTGTCCAGATTTTGAAGGTTATACCAGATTTGATCATTTTTAATAGCCAAGTAGATAAACAAACATGCAGAACAGCAAGCAAGTGATTCTAAGCATATCTGAAAATAATGAACAAGGGCAAAAGAAACCTTGTGCATGAACAATCAAGTGACCAAATTGTGCTAATCCTTGAGAGTACTAATCGTGTATGTTCTGAAAAGTTTTGCAATAACACACATATACCTAAGAATTAAAAATTGGCCTCTCTAGGGTTTTTAGTAATGGTTTGACTCTGCAACTTTTATGATTCAAAGGGGTGAACTCCAATCCTGGCGCACCAGGGTTTTGACACAGTTTGAGAACTTAATCTTCAAGAGCTGCTAGGGAGATCTGACAACCCAACAATGAACCATACCCGTGGAGATTTCTTCCACAAGGACATTTATATAGCGGCTATCACTACCATGGCGAAAATGGCTATTACCACTTGAGGTTTCATCAACGCAGTTTGCCCTATGAAGGGATTGTCCGCTACGGTTAACCCTCTCTAAAGATGACTCACAATAGTATACCACAAGGGGACTTGGCTCGAGATCCAAGGTTTTTGACACCTTTTCACTTTTAACCCAAACAAAGCAAGTAGATTAATCCGACATGCTAAGACAAAGTTTTGTTCCACCAAGGTCTGTGATATCAACTCCACGTGATCTATCAACCTCTTTGGGGAGAGAATGTATCAATCAATAAGAGAAGATGCACTAACCAATTTTAATTCACCAAAGCTCGTGATATCAACCCCACGTGATCTATCAACCTCTCCGGAGAGAGAATGTGTCGATCAATAAGAGAAGATGCACTAACCAAGTTGAATGTGAAATGCACTAAGTATCCTCCCTACCTACAAGGATTCTATCGTCAAGAAAGATTTCTCTAGGAATCCAATCTCTCAAAAATCATGAATAGTGTTCATAGGGCCTAATTACTATGTGAGCACATATATATTCCCGAAAGCAAATCTACCAAAAGTACCCAAAAAGTAGAAAGAGGAACACTTAAAGCTTAAAGCAAATATGAGATGAGTCCACAAGGTGGAACACTTAACACCTCACACAAGCTGAAAACAAGTCCCCAACTTAGAAAATAAGTGAGTTCCTAAAAGCACAAAAGGGTTGCCAAGTGGAACACTTAACGCTTCTGTCTTGTTGACCCCTCCCCTTTATGGCACTGAGATTGCAACCACGGGGTGAAAATGAGGGGTCGGTGGATTAGCGAGTCCAATAACCCAAGATAGAAATCAAGATCAATCACAAGTATTCTAAGACTACTTAATGAATCCTTAAGGGGTCACAACCTAGTATCAATTATGCAAGTGTGTAGAAATAGATAAAAGCATGAAAGGATGCACACAAGCCAGACACATAAGAGATTTATTTTAAGTCCAAATTGAAATGTTAATAGATGAAGGAGAATACCTTGGATCCTTGCAATGCGCTTAGTAGATTTTACCTATTTTTAGCAATTTTTGTTGAGCTTTACTATGCAAGCAAGCTACGAACTCTCCAACAAGCCAACAAGCAAACAAGATATGCAAGGTATATTCAACTTACGAAAACCCTAGGGTTAGATCTAAAAATCAATTGTTAGGAGCAATAATAACTAGAAATTAATCCAAATGACAACTCATATCATGCATTGAATCATATGAAAAATAAGTGCATACCCATCACAAAATTTTAATTTTTTTGCACTGCATTTGACCTAGTCAACAAGATCTAATTTTTTTGATATGATTTTGGCCACAAAAATAGAAATTCAGAATAGAGACCCTTACTAAAAAATAGAGAGCTTTCCAAAAATGCAAAAATTTTAGAAAAATCTCTTCATTTGTGCCCTAGAGACCCATTTTATCAAAATAGAGTAGTTTTTATAAATTGACTATTTGAGCTATGATATCATGTCCAAATTTAAAACACAAAGAATGGACCCCCTGTAAAATTTAAAGAGCTTTCCGAAAATATAAAAATTTCTGAAAAATATGCTGATTTGCGTCAGATATTAATTTTTTCCATAATTTCAAGAAAAAAATTATTAAAAATTCAAAACATCTCAAAAAATTCTAAATTTTTTACTGTAGCTTTCCTGATATGTCACCAACCTGCAAAAAAAATTTCAGACCAAAATTCCAAGCTGTTTGGGAGATAAAATTAAATCTTTGAAAATTTGAGGTTTTAGCTCCCAAAAAAATCAAAATCAGCATGCAAAGGTGGGTTGCCCCATGGTGGGCGCCAGAAATATGTGTGTGAAAATTGTACTTGATCTGTAGACACAACATTCAGTAAAACATTAGAGGTTAGCTAAAATCAAAATTGTGCAAAATTGAAATCTAATTTAACCAAGCGATTTACTGCCTTCTAGTAGGTGCGAGATTGATGTTCTCAGATTGTAATTGAGATCAGTGACCTAAACGACACCTAAATGAAGGATTTGAATGCAAAAAATGGATATGAAATTGAATGCAATTAATCTATATTTTTGATATTTTCTATGCAATAAGAATGATAAACTGATATGCTATGAATGCTATTGAAAACTGATATGAAATGAATGCTAAATGATCTAACAATGAAGATTCTAACAATGATATGAAAATTATGAAATTCTATGCTAAGATATAAAAACTATGCAATTGAAATTGATCTCACAAAGCTTTGAATTCGCAAGTTGATTCCTCAGCCTCCAATTCTCCAGCGTGATTGTGCAAAAATATGAGATGAATTATGAAGAGCTGAGCCTTGTTTTTATAGAAATCCAAGGCTTTGGAGGTGCATGAGAAAAAGCTATAAATCACTCAAATAACTCAACTTGATTTTTGAGTTATTTTTAAATAAAGATAATTAAGTCACAAAAATCATGCAAAAGCACAGTTCAACTTGAATTAGAAGTTTAGATCAACTTTAAAACTCGAAAAGATGTTGAGTTTCAAAAAGCTAACAACTTGCATTGATTTTTCAATTTTGAGTTTAATTGGTCCTTGAATGTGCACATGGATAATTATGATTTAATAAATAAATAGAGTGATTTATTCTCAACTTAACTGCTTTTTGAAATAAAATAATTAATTTATGGGTTAATTAACTATTTTACCAAACTTTTATTAAAAATTATATTATTAAATAATGACAACATGCTTTAATTAATTAAATAAGAATTTAATCAATTATTCATAGGAATTTTGATTTATTGTCAAAATTAAATAATATAATTAATAATAGATATAATTAAATTTAATTAAACAATTAAGTGGCAAATATTAAATCTAATTAATTAAATATGCAAAATATTTAATTAATCAAATTTTAGGATAAATGTGATTTATTGCCAAATAATTATAAAATTAAAGATAATTATGATGATTAGGAATATTACTAAGAATATTCTCCAATGTAGAATTTAAGATAATCAATTATGATTCGATGATGTTTAGATGTGCTTTAGATTAGGACTTTGATGTCGAGTTCGTTCGAATTGAAGATGTAGGAGATTAATGAACTTATAGCCCATTTTTGGGGTATTACAATAAGAGGCTCCTAGTAGGGGCCAGATGAGCTTCCACCTTCACGTGGTTGGCCCTGTTAAGTAGAGAATGTCAAATTATTCTCGAAACAAAGAGAAGCTCAATAATTTAAGGTCTCAGTCCATGGAGATGCTAAAAAAATGACGGGAATCAATGATGAAGAGTTTTTAGATTCTGAGAAGACGTATATGGAGTGGAGGCCAGGTTGAGTACCAGTGCAGAGATGATGATTTAGTAACCTACATCTATAAAACCTTCACAATTATCCCTTCTTTGGCCTCCACTTTTTCCTCTTCTCAAAAATGGTTATCTAGAAACTTTGGATACTTTTTCTCATCCATGCACGAAATGTGCTAATGATCGTATAAAATTACTTTAGGCCTCTAGTATTGATGAGATGTACAAGCGTAAAATGTTTTTGCAAGACTGGGATCAATTTGTGTAGTGTACATAAATGCAAGGTGGTGATTATTCTCGATGATTGACAGGTATAAGTCTTCCAAGCCTTATCCAGTAGCTAGGACTAAAGATAACACAGCTCAAGAGACCATCATAGGTTGTCTGTTTCTTTGGTCTATATTATTGATAGAATGTTTTACCTTATCTCATCAAATCCGGAGATTTGAAAGAATTTAATAGAATATTTTTATGACAACGTATATTATTTAAGTTGATGTTGCATGAATTTATCTACTTCGTGCACTTGTAGACTATTAGGATGGCGATAAAGAAGCATTTGATATTAAGTTCCAACATAAAGTGAGTAAATTTGTTTTAAGTAAGAAAACAATGATAACATGAATGCATATGAAATTGAAATGCAGCCTGCCGATTCTTGCCATACACAACCTGTGTGTCTTGATGACAATGAGGACGTGCATCATAGTAATACAAGTAAACATCTTAAATTGATTGGTGTAGTAATACAAATTTAATTACAATTGGTGTTTGGATTAATGTAACAATTTGTATTGCAGCTGTAGAGAGTGTAGAGGCTATTGTTAATGAGTAGGTTGAGGTTGAGGTTGAGGCCATACAAACTGACCTTGATGTTGATGACGTGACTAGATCAGGTAAAGAGCTATACGATTATGGCCTGTAAAGTACTGAAATACTTTAAAATGTTTTTAATATTTTTAAATATAATAAAATGTTTTTAATTTAACCCTTTTATATGTTATTGCATATGACCCCCCTTTGCATCAACAGAGAACTAGGCGTGCATTGAGATCTAATGAGAGGGTAGATGATCATCAAAAGAAATGATTGTCATCTATGCACCTTAATTGATAATGACTAATTTTTATATGCCAATGAATTTAATTATGTTGTATTGAATGTTCATAAATTTTATAATGTGTTAATGAATATTATCGTGTGATAATTAATGAATGTCACATTTTATTAATGTGTGAATGAATGTTATCATGTGATAATTAATGAATGTTACATTTTATTAATGTATGAAATAATGAATGAATGTTAGATGTTAACAGGGAATTTAGAGTGATGTTATGGGAGGGAGGGGGGGGTTGGGTCAAATGAGCTTCCACCTTCATGTGGTTGGCCCTATTTAGTACATAATATAAAACTATTCTTGAAACAAAGTGAAGCTCAATAAGTTTGTTCCTTATATAGGGTCTCAAGTGTAGCCTTTATCCCACTCTCAACATTGCAAGGCTTCAAGTGGTGTTCTGAGATTGGTTTCTCCATCTCCCACTGACATCTTGTCTTTCTCCTAAGAACTCTCACCGAGCTCTGATACATGGATGAGCAGAAGATGTCCTTTATAGGCTACACATATATAATATGGTAGATCTAGGGAACAAATATACTACAGCATAGAATGAGTCAACTTGAATCTATAGTTTCTTCACTCACAATGAAAATTCAAATTACAAGCCATATTTTAGATTTAATATTCATATTCATCTTCATCATGATCATAACCATCACGTTCAGCATTTGGTTCAACTTCATTTAAACCACACTCCATGTCAGGTACCATTATAAGGCATGGAGTGTGGTCATACCCATGTTACCATAATAATGAGTTAGCCTATAAAATTATGAATAAAATATTGCAAGTGCACTCGGGATTGGCCCAAGCACCCAAGTTCCTACCAAAGGAACCCAAGTTGACCCCAAAGGAGAACAAAAGTAGAACCGGAACCCAGCCTCAAACAAAGAACTAGATAACTTGGCTTTTTTCTAATTCAAGTTTATTTCTGAATTCTTCTCTAATTCAAACCTGATTATTACATATTTTGTTTTCCAATTTTCCTTCTTCCTCACTCCAAATTATGTTATGTTGTTATTTCATTTTACTAATTGTGCTATTTCAAGGATCACCACCCATGACTTGGTTAAGATGATGAATGTTGTTAATGCCTTTATTACCAAGGAATCACCACCCACCATTAATGAATATTAATGATCATGGTTTCCTAAGGGTAATTGTTGTTTGTGTATGCTGATCACCCAAGTCTTTGGCTATGATTTGCATGTTGTTCAGTTTGTCAGAAGTGGGGGTATGACATGCTAGTTAGATTATAACATATTGACACTTACACCATGAAGAAGACAAATGATTAAATAGAAAGAGAGGACCAACTGAACCATCTTGTGGTTAGTCTATATCACTATTGCCCAAAAATTTCCTGTCATCCTTTTTCGGCCTTAGTCCTGTTTTCCAAGTGAAATGCTCAAATGTTGAAAACCCAGTGTGTTTTCGACCTCCTCTCTGCAAGCTCAGGATGTTTTCTACTTTTTGGTCTGAAAACCCAGTGTGTTTTCAATCTCCACTCTGGAAGTTTGGTGTGTTTTCAACCTTCCTTCGAAAACCCTCTGTGTTTTCGACACCCTTATGTGTTTTTGACCCTAAGCGCACAACTCTAACAGGCAGGTCCCAGTGCCTAAGGCTGTGCAGTGCAAAAAAAGATCTGAAGGTTGTCGCACAATCGCATGGGATCTTCTGATCCCATGAGATCATACGAAAACCATTGATGCAGTATCAGTAGATCGGTGTTCGTGGTTTCGGTGGTGGTCAGTACTAATGTTTTATGGTTGGTCGCATGATCGCATGGGCTCTTTCGAGCCCATGCGACCATGTGAGAAATCATCAGTAGTTTTGGTGGCGGTGGTTCATGGTTCCAGTAGTTAGCATCATGCGGTCGGTCGCATGATCACATGCGGTCTCTTAACCGCATGAGATCATGCGACAAGCAGTCAATGGGGCCTGATGGTCTGCATTGGCGCAAGTGCGACAAAGATCAACAGTGGTCGTATGATCTCATGGGATCTTCCAATCCCATGCGATCATGTGACGACCGTTTGATGGGGATCTGCTAAGTTAGGTGGGTCCGATGCCAGGGGTTGCCGAAGTGTTGCTGACGAAGCGGTTGAAACAAATAAGAGATTGACAAGTGTTAAGGCGGGCCCGAGGTTGGTAAGATAGGATCACGGCTGTGTGGCTAAGGTTTTTGCATGGTCGCTAGATGTGACCTAGGGTTAAGAAGGGATCGAACGGTTTGGCAACTATGGAAAAAGTAAACCCAGGGTGAACCCAGGGGTATTCCTGCAGTCAGCTCCAAACGGTAATCAGCGGTGAACCCGAGGTGACAGTCAATGGCTAACGCCTAACGGTTGGTCGCATGATCACATGGGCTCTTCTGAGCCCATGCGACCATGAGACAAACTGTTAGTGGTCGCGGTGGGACTCAGACTTTGGCAGCTACAGGTGGCAGATAGTGTGGGCCAGGTGTCCTTTGTGGCGACTTGGCGACAAGAGGAGATTTGAACCCAAGGTGGAGCCGGGGTCATTTTTGCAGTGCGATCGTAAGCTCAAGCATTTGTGGAAAGTGGAGGTGGGTTTTCTAAGGGTTGTCGCATGATCGCATGAAGCCTTTCGGGCTCATGCAATCATGCGACCGCTGACTTTTCAAGGCCGTGTGGTCAGCTCCTGTTGGGCCACATGGAAAGGTTTGACAGGTGTTATGTTTTTCGGGCCCCAGGTGTCTTGTGGTGGCAAGGAAAATTTTTAAAAGCTTGTCGCATGATCGCATGAAGGCATTTCAGCTCATGCGATCATGCGACCATGCTTTGTCAAAGTGGTGCGGCCTATTTTTTTTTTATGAGCTTTCTTCTGAGGGAAATGTTTGCAAGTGCGGTAGCTAAAAAATTGATGATATTTTCAAGGCGGTTGCAATTGGATAGATATTTGCAGAGATATTTTAGGTTGCTATTTTTGGGTCCTTTCCAGTATCCGATCGGATTTTTGAGCATTCATCACTGAGTGGGTTGCAGGGGTTGTTAGGGTAAGGTCTTTTGTGCCTGTAGGCATGATCAATTCAGGGATGGACACATGAGAAGAAGATATCTGATCGGCTATGATTTTTGCAGAGTTTAATTATGATCAGAAGTGGCTTGTTTTAGGGTGGATTATTCTATTGCAGATTTATGTAACCCTAAGGAGATATTTTGATTCCTACCTACGTGCAGGGGATGTATATATTGTTTTTGGAGCCTGTAGTGCTTAGAATTGGCCAATTGTAAAAAAAGGGAAAGTTTCTTTCCCCAGAGGTTATTGAAGGCATTCTTTCTACCCCTTAACTTTCTAAAATTGTAAAATTCCCATTGATTGTTCAAATACTCCAAGTATTCTATGATATTCTTGTTGTCCTCATGCTTGCTTGTCTAGATTATCTCTTATTGGATCAAAGTGTATGCATGATTTCTATGATATCTCAGGTTTCCTGATTCCTCTTGCTTTCTGCAATTTTGTGTGTTTCTTGTGTCTGATCTGATTTAGGTGTTTTGCAAGTATACTACAGCCCCTAGCAGCCTTGTCTCATTCCTACACCTAGTTGCAGAAAAGGATGTATGTTTGCAGGTCATAGGTTGAGCCTTTGTTCAGACCCTCTTATGAAATACTTATGCAAGCCTATCTAGTGAGTTGTAACTTATTGGACCTGATTCCTTCATTATTTTCATCCCTCTATACTGAGATCCAAACCCTAGTTTTGGTGCATCACCTAGTAGGTAGATTTGCTTTCTGTTATTTCCCTTTCCATTCACTCCTTCTATCCCTTTCCCTCAAAAGTTTACTTTCCTGTTAAGAGAAAATTAAGGTGATTATCCAAGAGGAACCAGCCTAGAATCTAGAGGTCTCATCTCGGTTAGCAAAAGGTCCCACAACCTTGAGATGATTCCCTTGTTATACTGAGTTATCAAGACTATGAGAGCTTGAACTAAGGGTGAAAATTCAGTGTATAACATTTCTGGCATGCCCGGTGGGACTACAAAAGAAGTAAATTTTGAATATTATGCTATCTCTGATATACTGATTGCATATTACAGGCCTTAAAGAGGATAATAATCAAGTATATCTGGTGACTCCATGGGTGTTGAGAGCAGTGACCCAATTTCTGATAGAACTCATGAAGAAAATAGACTCTTCTGATGGCAAGACTATTTGCATTTGCACCCTTTAATCAGGGTAGCCCATTAAGTTTTGCCCAACACCATGATGTGCCCTTGGAAGCACTCAAAAGTATACCTTATTTCATAGGTGAAGGACAGGCAACAACCTTTGAGCACATAAGAGATGTGACCACCATTTGCAGCATACACAACATTACTCAAGAGGATGTGGCCACCAAGCTATTAGCAGCATATCTGAAAGGTAGGGCTCTTGAGTGGTTTAGAACTTTAACTGTTGGCTCCATTACTTCATGGGATAGACTTGGAGACCTTTTCAACAAACACTTTAAGGGTGATTCAGATTCTTTGTCTCTAGTGGAGTAGCTCCAAGTTATAAAGAGAGATCCTTGTGAGCTGATGATAGATTTTAATGGCAGATTTCTCAAGACATGGAATAGGATTCCAATTAATATAAGGCCTTTAGCAGATTGTGCTTTCCTTTATTTTTTGAGAGGCCTAACTGGTGATATATCTGTCATGATTCAATCTTTAGGAGGTACTTCATTGCCCTAGGCTTTTGACCTAGCTGTCAAAGCAAAAAATTGCTTAATCCAGGCAGGGATGATAGACAGAAGACCACCCATGCCTATCTCACTTAATCTTCAGCCCACTATACCTCTGCAGATGCCTCCATTTACTCCCATACCTGCATTAATAGAACCTCAGGGCAGCACTAGCTATGGGAAGTCTATAAACGACCTTCCCCAGGAGCTACTTAAAGAGAGAAGTGATCAACAAGCAGCAAACCAAGAGATGGTGAGTCTGTTGCAGGCTCTAACCAAAGAGTTGATCACTATAAAGGGGCGGTATTTGGAGGATAGATCACTTTATCAACAAGATGATCAAAATCCTAACCAGCAATGGAAAATTTAGAAGCAACTATATCAGGAGTCTAGGCCACAATCCCAGGAGAAGCACCAGAGAAAAAGGGAGAATTTGGTAAAAAGGCCTTTCCATCCATATAATCTAGTCAAGAGGACATTCCCAACACAAAGCATCAGAGTGGCTGGCAGTCACCTAAACCCATTTTTTGGGAAGGACACTACAGATTTTCCGCTTGTTCTTTTGAACTATGAGCTTCCTGATGGAGAAAGGTCAGAAGTGTTGCAACCAGAGACAGTAGTCTCTCAAGCACATCCTTAGGGTGGATTAGAGAAATTAGATCAGGATAAGAAAGAAAGTGGAGAAGGTGAGAGCCTAGCTGATCTATTTGAGGAGATGCCTTTCTATATTAAGTAGGATGAGGTAGTGCAAAGTTCATTAGTTGAGCCCTCCGATTGTGGAAGTGAAGATGATGGAGTTGCTGCTAACTTAGAGAAACAAGATGATTTTGATCTGATAATAGATGCTTTCTACTCAACTCTTGTTGATGATCCTCATGTTCCTGAAAAGGATAATGTCTTGCCTGTGCTTAAGGAGGAATTGGTGTCCCAGGGGGTTAACTATGTCCCAACTGCAGAAGAAGAAAACATTTGCCAAATTATTATGGAGGAGCAAATTCCTGACCTTCCTGCTGAAGACATTCATAAGAAACATGCTGAGTAGCAAGAGGGGCCTAGTTTTATGCTCTCTAGGGGATGTCCTATCAGATATCTAGCCCAAATGGAGTCGAGCAAGACATGCATACTCAAGGAATCAATGGAGGGTGATGTCAAGGGTCTGCTCCTTGGTGACCAGGGGCTTATCCAGCTATATCAGACTCCTGTGGAGAGCAACATCTGTGATCTAATTGAGGTTAGTAATCTAGTATACCAAATTCAGGAGAAGATTTGCTGGATAATTTAGTATTTCTTTGTTTTCCACTTTCTCCTTGTTAGCATCAACTATGAAGAGTGCAAAGCCCTGAAGAAAAAGGGTAGCTACTTCAGCTTACTAGTGAATGGCTTTGTTTAACCAGGTCTCTACACTGGTTAGTTTAGGTTAGGATAGCTTTCCCTATTTTTCATTCCCCTATTTTCTAGAGTACTTTCCTGCTTTCCAAGAAGTGCTTGTGCACAGGTTTGTTTTTTCGATTCAATTTTTTTTGTCCCTCTCCCTATTAGAAAGTTTTTTGTGCTTGAGAGATGACCCCATGCCCAATGGATTGCTTCATGGAAACTGGTCTAAATGTCTAGCAGGCTGACATCCCGCAGAGGTCACCAAAATGTTGCCCAAAAATTCCCTGTCATTCTTTTTCGGCCACAGTCCTATTTTCCAAGTGAAATGCTCAAATGTCAAAAACCCAGTGTGTTTTCGACCTCCTCTTTGCAGGCTCAGGATGTTTTTTGCTTTTTGGTCTGAAAACCCAGTGTGTTTTCGATCTCCGCTCTGGAATTTCAATGTGTTTTCAACCTTCATTTGAAAACCCTCTGTGTTTTTGACCCTAAGCGTGCAACTCCGATAGGCAGGTCCCAATGCCTAAGGTCATGCCAGCACAGAAAAAGATTCGACGGCTATCACATGATCGCATGGGATCTTCCGATCCCATGAGATCATATGACAATCGTTGATGTGGTATCAGCAGATCAAATGTTGTGGTTTCGGTGGCGGTCAGTGTTAACATTTTGCGGTTGGTCGAATGATCGCATGGGCTCTTCCGAGCCCATGTGACCATGAGACAAACCGTCAGCAGTTTTGGTGGTAGTGGTTCATGGTTCTAGCAGTTAGCATCACGTGGTCGGTCACATGATCGCATGCGGTCTCTTAACCGCATGAGATCATGCGACAAGTGGTCAGTGGGGCCTGAGGTCTGCATTGGCCCAAGTGTGACAAAGATCAACAGTGGTCATATGATCTCATGGGATCTTCTGATCCCATGTGATCATGCGACGATCATCCGATGGGGATCTGCTAAGTTGGGTGGGTTCGATGCCAGGGGTTGCCGAGGTGTTGCTAATGAAGTGGTCGGAATAAATAAGAGATTGACAAGTGTCAAGGTGGGCCTGGGGTTGGTAAGATAGGATCACAGTTGTGTGGCTAAGGTTTTTTCATGGTCACTGGATGTGACCCGGGGTTAAGAAGGGATCAAGTGGTTCGGCGACTATGGAAAAAGTAAACCCAGGGTGAACCTAGGGGTATTCCTGCAGTCAGCTCCAAATGGTAATCAATGCTGAACCTAAGGTGATGGTCAATGGCTAATGCCTAACAGTTGGTCGCATGATCGCATGGGCTCTTTTGAGCCCATGTGACCATGCGATAAACTGTTAGTGGTCGCGGTGGGACTCAGACTTTGGCAGCTGTAGGTGGCGGATAGTGTGGGCCAGGTGTCCTTTGTGGTGACTTGGCGACAAGAGGAGATTTGAACCCAAGGTGGAGCCAAGGTCATTTTTATAGTGTGATCGTAAGCCCCAGCATTTGTGGAAAGCGGAGGTGGGTTTTCTAAGGGTTGTCGCATGATCACATGAAGCCTTTCGAGCTCATGTGATCATAAGACCACTGACTTTTCAAGGCCATGTGGTCGGCTCTTGTTGGGTCATGTGGCAAGGTTTGACAGGTGTCATGTTTTGCGGGCCCCAGGTGTCTTGTGGCGGTAAGGCAAATTTTTAAAAGCTTGTTGCATGATCGCATGAAGGCCTTTCAGCTCATGCGATCATGTGACCATGCTTTGTCAAAGCAGTGCGGCCTATTGTTTTTTTTTATGAGCTTTCTTTTGAGGGAAATGTTTGCAAGTGCGGCAGCTAAAAAATTGATGATATTTTCAAGGTGGTTGCAGTTGGATAGATATTTGTAGAGATCTTTTAGGTTTCTTTTTTTGGGTCCTTTCCAGTAGCCGATCAGATTTTTGAGCATTCATGGCTGAGTGGGTTGTCGGGGTTGTTAGGGTAAGGTCTTTTGTGCCTGCAGGCATGATCAATTCAGGGATGGACACGCGAGAAGAAGATATCTGATCAGCTATGATTTTTGCAGAGTTTAATTATGATCAGAAGTGACTTGTTTTAGGGTGGATTATTCTATTGTAGATTTATGTAACCCTAAGGAGATATTTTGATTCCTGCCTGTGTGCAAGGGATGTATATATTGTTTTTTGGAGCTTGTAGTGCTCAGAATTGGCTGATTGTTAAAAAAGGGAAAGTTTCTTTCCCCAAAGGTTATTGAAGGCATTCTTTCTGCCCCTTAACTTTCTGCAATTGTAAAATTCTCATTGATTGTTCAAATACTGCAAGTATTTTGTGATATTCTTGTTGTCCTCATGCTTGCTTGTCTAGATTATCTCTTATTGGATCAAAGTGTATGCATGATTTCTATGATATCTCAGGTTTCCTGATTCCTCTTGCTTTCTACAATTTTGTGTGTTTCCTATGTCTGATCTGATTTAGGTGTTTTGCGGGTATACTATAGTCCCTAGCAGCCTTGTCTCATTCCTACACCTAGTTGCAGAAAAGGATGTCTGTTTGCAGGTCATAGGTTGAGCCTTTGTTCAGACCCTCCTATGAAATACTTATGCAAGCCTATCTAGTGAGTTGTAACTTATTGGACCTGATTCCTTCATTGTTTTCATCCCTCTATACTGAGATCCAAACCCTAGTTTCGGTGCATCACCTAGTAGGTAGATTTGCTTTTTGTTATTTCCCTTTCCATGTACTCCTATCCCTTTCCCTCAAAATTTTACTTTCCTGTTAAGAGAAAATTAGGGTGATTATCCAAGAGGAACTAGCCTAGAATCTAGAGGTCTCATTTCAGTTAGCAAAAGGTCCCACAATCTTGAGATGATTCCCTTGTTATACTGAGTTATCAAAACTACGAGAGCTTGAACTAAGGGTGCAAATTCAGTGTATAACAATCACATTGAGAAACAACGTCAAGACTTGAGAATCAAAACAATCAAAAGTTTCTTCAAGACCATGAATGATCAACAACATTCCATCAGAAAACAAAACACTAATCTATGTTATCATGAAGCCATAAAATATGTCTTTTAAGTTTAGAAGCATCACAAAAACTTTCAAGAAACATAGTACTATCCAAAATATGTCTTTAAAGTTTATTTCTAATGATTATGATGATGTTCATGTTCATGTCTATAATTTATTTCACTTACTGATGCTTGCCTAGATTGAATTTTGAATTGCCAGGCTAGAGAACGCTTTCAAATTTTAGGGTCTATTCCACATGATACTCTTAGTTACAGCTCAAATGCAACTCAACATATTTTTGATGCTGGGCAACCCACTGCAGAAACTCATCCGCAAGTGAAATTTAATGTTGTGAATCTTGGCATTGTTAATGTTATTACTTTTCCTCACATTTCATATTTGTGAAAATGTTTCTTGGCACTATCTTCTTTTTCAATTCATATATTTGCAGATTTTTAGATCATTAACTTAAGCATTACATGTCTTTGTTCAAATTTTATTCTAACACTATATTATATCTTATTCTTATTACAATGTTCTTTGTTGTGGGGTAGGAGGTCAATCTTCATTGTCTTCATTGTGGGGGACAGTGAAGATTTCTCTGACAAATAGCAGGTCTTCTTTAGTATCTTACAATAACATGCTAAACTAATAAAGGTGTTATGGGCATTTAATCTTCAATTACTAATAGATTAAGCATATTATTACTATACTTAATGTTCCATTTAAATGTGTTTAACACAAAAAAAAAAAATTACAAAACTGAACCAATGGCATGTTTACAACAAAGATGTGTTGAGGAGTTTGCTCCTTGTTTAATGTTAACTGTTCCTGCACAATCCACTCATACAACAGTGAAATGTTATGTGGAAGGGATGGTTGATAGTGTCCCTTAAGGGAAGGGGGATTGTGAAAGACTTGTTATCATTGTATTGTGTATTTCCAATATGTTTGGATGCAAGGTAGACCAGGAGAATGAAGGATCACTCACTGATTGCATGATAACCCAGTTTTGAAGGGTCACTGGTTGAGGGGACAGTCAAGGTCCAGATGATTGGGCCATTGGAGGACCCTATTTCTTTTTATTAATTGCTATTCAAATTGGATGCATGGATTTCTTGTGAGTTATCGGCTAATATGTATCCTGCAACTGCATCTATAAATCTGCATATACTTCTCTAGGGTTGTAAGCCATTTAGAGATCAAAATAGAGAAACTAAATCAAAATCATTCTTTATCCTATTTCCTTTTAACAAAATCTCAACTATCAATGATATAATACATTTGATGCCCTAAGCTATCATTACAAATGACACCTAGCTAGAAGCTCACAGGCTGTCAATTTGATAACCATAATCAACATTTCAAAAAAATGGATATCCTTGAGCACAAGAACCAATAACATCAAATAATGGAGTTAAAGCATGGGCTAGGGCACAACACCAGTAGAATGCAGTCATTTTAGTGATAGCAATATACAATGGCATCATTAAACATGCCTGTAATATCAACAAACGTGAATCCAAACATTTGAAAACCAATGGCATGTTTACAACAAAGGTCTAATAGAACTCCCAACAATTATTAAACATACTTTATCTAATATGATGAATTCTTAAACAATTAAGGTTGGAGTAGACATAGATATCACACATTTTTTTTGTGTGGTACAAGGAAGATTTGGCTAGGTCAAATCTTCCTTCGTGCTAGTAGTCTACAGAATTAGACCTTTATTAACAATTGATCACATCAGATAACTAGTATGTTTAAGAATTGTTGGGACTGGTCTTCTGGCATGTATTAAACAGAATATATAGAATTTTCAGCATATTATTATCATTATATTTTTTTGTTGTAAACATGCCATTGGTTCAGTTTTGTAACTTCACTGTTGTATGAGTGGATTGTGCATGAACAGTTAACATTAAACAAGGAGAAAACTCCTCAACACATCTTGGAAACTCCATTCACTTCTACCAAGAATAAAGTATTTAATCCATTCAACATTACATATAATCATTAAACAGTTACATTTTCTGACTGTGTAGAGGAACAGTCACGACCAAAATGATCAAAACTACTTTCACCCTTGCACAAGCTATTCCAAACTTCAAGTAAAATGAGCAATATGCTATATCAAATCATTCATATTCATAGTAACCATTCAAAGGATCATTTTTTCAATGAACTATCTGACTATACCCCTATGGCAGAGAAATGAAACCTCAAAATAGAGAAAGGAAACTTAGTAAAACCAGTCTATGCCATTGTTTGTGAGGGTACAGTCATGATAAGTGCCTCTCAAACCTCTCCAAACATGTAAGATTGTCTTTAAATACTTTATTCATCTCTTCTAAACATTAACCAAATCAAACCTACATTTGAATCCACACACAATAACCCCAAAATGAAGGGTTTTGTATCCTTTAATGAATCTCAAACATTGGTAACACATGGACAGTCAAACCAGTAGTCTCCAAAGCATTCAATAAGTGACTGGATTGTATTTAATAAATGTCAAAGGACCAGTTATATGAAATTTTCAATCACATAGCATTTCACTATTGTATGAGTGGATTGTGCAGGAATAGTTAACATTAAACAAGGAGCAAAATCCTCAAAACATCTTGGAAACCATTGAATTCAACAATAAATGAAACCTAACACCAACACTATTTCTTCCATTAGCTTCTACCAAGAATAAAGTATTTAATCCATTCAACATTACATATAATTATTAGACAATTACATTTTCTGACTGTGTAGAGGAACAGTCACGACCAAAATGATCAAAACTACTTTCACCCTTGCACAAGCTATTCCAAAATTCAAGTAAAATGAGCAATATGCTATATCAAATCATTCATATTCATTGTAACCATTCAAAGGATCATTTTGTCAATGAACCCTCTGATTGTACCTCTGTGGCAGAGAAAGGAAACTTAGTAAAACCAATCTATGCCGTTGTTTGTGAGGGTACAGTCATGATAAGTGCCTCTTAAACCTCTCCAAACATGTAATAATGTCTTTAATTACTTTATTTATCTCTTCTAAACATTAACGCATGGACAATCAAACCAGTAGTCTCCAAAGCATTCAATAAGTGAATATGAATGTTTGAAAACTTTCCTCTCAACTTCCCCAACCACTCCTAATTGGTTAGAGGGATTAGTTGAGTGTTTAGACACTAAAACTTCTTAAACATACTTTATATAATATGATGAATTGTAATATCAACAAACGTGAATCCAAACATTTGAAAATAGTGAATTGATATCCTTGAGCACAAGCACCAATAACATCAAATAATAGAGATAAAGCACAGGCTAGAGCATGACACAAGTAGAATGCGGTCATTTCAGTGAGCATTCATGATCAAATAAAATGCAATGCATTTGAAATTTGCAGTCGAACATGATGCCAGAGGCTCGAAAGATGTTTCCCGTCAAAGATACCAATCAGAGATGAAGAAATCACATACCTTCTCTCGCGCTCAGCTTGCACGAAGGAAGATTTGATAGCCAAATCTTCCTTGTACCACATGAAGAACATGTCATTGGTTCAGTTTAGCATGTTATTATCATATCAAATAAAGCATGTTTAAGAATTGTTGGTAAGGATAGCAATAGTGGAGATTCTAGAAATATCCCTCTAACAGATTAGGAGTGGTTGGGGAAGTTGACAGGAAAGTTTTCAAACATTCATATTCACTTATTGAATGCTTTGGAGACTACTGGTTTGACTGTCCATGCGTTACCAATGACTAAGATTCATTAAAGGATATAAAACCCTTCATTTTGGGTTATTGTGTGTGGATTCATCTACTTTAGCTAGGAAGATCAAGAAGATGGGACAAAAGGACATTGTGGTAGAAGAATTATTTAAAGAAGCAACAAGAAGCAATAGAAAAGTTTTTAGGAGTTTGGAACAACATTTCAGAATCCATGAATGGTATGGGTAAGGTGACCTTCATTCTTGGTCGTGACTTCATTGAAACATTGGATATGGCTAATACGAAGAAGGGTCACTTGTTGATAGTGTTCCTTGAGGGAAGGGGGATTGTGAAAGACTTGTTATCATTGTATTGTATATTTCTAATATGTTTGGATGCAGGGTAGACCAGGAGAATGAAGGATCACTCACTGATTGCATGATAATCTGGTTTTGAAGGGTCACTGGTTGAGCGGACAGTCAAGGTCCAGATGTTGGTAGTAATTCATTAAGGGAAGGGGGATTTTAAAAGACTTTTTATCATTGTATTGTGTATTTCCAATATGTTTGGATGCAGGGCAAACCAGGAGAATGAAGGATCACTCACTGATTGCATGATAACCCAATTTTGAAGGGTCACTAGTTGAGGGGACAGTTAAGGTCTGGATGTTGATAGTGTTCCTTAAGGGAAGGGGGATTGTGAAAGGCTTGTTATCATTGTATTGTGTATTTCCAATATGTTTGGATGCAGGGTAGACCAAGAGAATGAAGGATCACTCACTAATTGCATGATAACCTAGTTTTGAAGGGTCACTGGAAGCCACCAAGCATTCTTTCCTTTAAGTTTCCATAATATCTCAAAATATGATCATTATTATTTACTTTCTTCTATATGCTATTCTTTCTATGGTTTTGTTATCTCAGAAATATATCAAAAACATTGTAGATGTGCATATAAAAGTAAAATATTGTCCTTCAATTGTTCCACATTGAAGCATTTCCTCTTGGGAGTATTCTCTTCATTTGTACAATATCTATCAAAAATGGTTCCCATATTTCTTCAAGATCTATTTTAATCTTTATACTACAATTTTGATTAGATTTGACCAATAGTTGATTTTATTGGTATTTTATAGCATATACTCCTAATGTGAAATGTGGAGAGAAAGAAAGAGACACACTAGGTATGAATTACATGATATACCCATCATCACTTAGCACTTAAATAATAAATTATGGACAGGGAACAACCCCCTAACTTTTGGATGTTTGTTTCATGTTGGCCTCTTATTATATGCAAAGGTAGGCATGTCTTAGGCTAACAACCACAGTGTAGGGGCCATAAATTATGGATCCCAAAATAGTGCACACTTGTATTAAATTAGGTTCATTATACTACAAGGGAATGGAAACCATGCAATAGTACCTCATGGGGATGGAAGCAACCCTTCACCAAGAAGATGATTGTGTCTGCAATATTTACTAGAGGCAAAGAACATAATTTGGTTCCAGCAATTACTCCTAGAAGATAATGGCACCCACAAAACACTTGGAAATAATAGCACTCACTATATCTTTTATCAATCTTTTAAAGCTGGGACAATAAATCTCAAAGATTGATCAACGAATTCTTAAACACAAAGAACCATTGACAGTTATGATTCATGTGTACAATAGCCAACAACCAGTTGTTCCAATCATGGTGTCCAATAATTATGTTAGAAAAAGCATCTATAAATCCCTTACACAACCATAATAGATTCAAACCATGAACCATAAGAACCTAACAATGGGACTAACAAAGATATAGCCTAAACAAATCTTGATCATATTCCACCCTATTGTAAGGCCCAAGAAGTAACTCTATCTTAAAGCTACACATTCCTCTAGATGAAGCTCAAAGGTCGGGTAGTTGAAGCATAGCAATACTTGAATGAATATAGGAATAATTTGATGTACAATCATTTGCTAGCTTGGTTTGTGGGTTTTCCACATAATATTTTCCCTTTAACCACATTTATAGTTTGAGAAAATCAGAAAAAATTGTTGCAATTTTATTTTATCCTTTTGAACTAGCACACTGCCATCAAAATGCATAATCATTGGTCATATCAAGAAAATTCCTATTGATTAGTAGGATATCCTTATAAAAATTTGATGCATGGATTTCTTGTGAATTATCGACTGTTATGTATCCTGCAACTATGAAAGGAATAGTGTTGGTGTTAGGTTTCATTTATTATTGAATTCAATGGTTTCCAAGATGTGTTGAGGAGTTTACTCCTTGTTTAATGTTAATTGTTCCTACACAATCCACTCATAAAATAGTGAAATGCTATGTGGAAGGGATAGTTGATAGTGTTCCTTGGGGGAAGGGGGATTGTGAAAGACTTGTTATCATTGTATTGTGTATTTCCAATATGTTTGGATGCAGGGCAGACCAGGAGAATGAAGCATCACTCACTAATTGCATGATAACCTAGTTTTGAAGGGTCACTGGTTGAGGGGACAGTCAAGGTCTGGATGATTGGGCCATTGGAGGACCCTAGTTCTTTTTATTAATTTCTATTCAAATTGGATGCATGGATTTCTTGTGAATTATCGGCTGCTATGTATCCTACAACTGGATCCATAAATCTGCATATACTTCTCTAGGGTTGTAAGCCACTTAGGGATCAAAATAGAGAAAATAAATAAAAATCATTCTTTGTCCTATTTCCTTTTAACAAAGTCTCAACTATCAATGATACAATACATTTGATGCCCTAAGCTATCAATATGAATGGCACCTAGCTAGAAGCTCGCGGGCTGCTCATTTGATAACCACAGTCAACATTTCAAAAAAATGGATATCCTTGAGCACAAGCACCAATAACATCAAATAATGGAGTTAAAGCATGGGCTAGGGCACGACACCAGTAAAATGTAGTCATTTTAGTGACAACAATATACAATGGTGCCATTAAACATATATGCCAGTAATATCAACAAACGTGAATCCAAACATTTGAATACAGTGAATCGATATCCTTAAGCACAAGCACCAATAACATCAAATAATAGAGATAAAGCACTAGCTAGGGAATGACACCAATAGAATGTGATCATTTCAGAGAGCATTCATGATAAAATAAAATGAAATGCATTTGAATATGATGCTAGAGGCTCGAAAGATGAAGAAATCACATACCTTCTCCCGTGCTCAGCTTTCGCTCCTTTTCTCTCACTCCTCTATCCAATCGAAATAAAAATGATGAGGCTATTTCACTTTTTTTTTATGTATACCCTGAATCTGTCAGAATTTTGATGGTCAATTAAACACCCATCGGAATACCGACATCATCGGGGCCTATTACAAAAAAAACACCAAATTCATAATAAAAAGTTACCCGTTGGAAACTTCTGTCAAAATTTGGCCCCAAATGTAGTAGTGACTATTTGTCATCCCTTAAGCTCACATACACTTAATCCTCATCACCTGTAAGATATACCCAGAACTCAGAGACTTACTCTGTCAGCTTCCACTATCACTGTCTAGTAACTAGTCCCAAATCTTTTGTAACTCAACCAATATGCAATATTATATCATGTGATCTTAGATATAAGATCACAACACCTTCCTGGACACACAACTGACTTCACACATTCTGAAATATCTATATAGTATCTGTACATTGTAATAATCATCCTATTCTCTTCATAGAAACATATGTTGACATCAGTGACAAAACACGAATGACAACAATAGTAATTCCAACATCACTCAACGTAGTGATCAAATATATTAAATGCATCCAACAATCTCCCCAATGCATTAGCAATATCTAACATGCTCATCATGTTCTATTCCATAAGTGTCTTGGATCTTCTTGGTGACCTCAATAGTTCCTCAAAGTATTTCATAGCTTCATTGGGCTTGTTCATCCTCTCATTAAGTTCCTTTTCAGATCTTAACTCATTCTTTAGTTGATTGTTCTTTGATCTCATATTTGTGATTTCCATATCTTTCCTACTCAACTCTTGATTTGAAAGTAACAGTTGATTTACCATGTCCAATTGATTGTTTGTCAGCCTCTCCATATCACATGTTCTTTCATCAAGTCTTGTAGCCATTTGTCTCTTATCTTCTTCTGCCATTGTCTTGTCTTGTTCAACTTTCTTTTTTTGTTCAATCACTTCACATAGTCTTACTAATTAGATTTCTTGTTCTCTCTTTAGACTTTTGACATCTTCATTTAATGAATTGTTTCTTTCTAATAGATCTTCTATAGCTGCATCACTTTCAATAGATTTTTCATTATCAAATAGACCTTTAGTATCCTCTTCTTGATATTGTGTGTCATTTAGTTGGATTGCCAATTCTTTCCTTCTGCTTAAAGATTTCTTCAATTCTCCTATGGCTGCTTCAAGCTGATGCAATGCAAGATGGATGTCAATATTCTAATTTTTTATGATCTTTCCCAACTTATAAACCTCCATCTCCAAGACCTTAACTCTCAAGTGGTTAGACTTCTTCTAAGAGAATACAACTCTGATACCAATTGTTGGAAATCTAATATGGGAAAGTGAGATACTAAGAGGGGGGGTGAATCAGTTATCCACAAACTTTGATACTTTAAATCCAATTCCACATGCATACCATAAACATAGATTTCAATACTAAAATGAAACTAACATTCTAATCTCATCCATCAAATGAAACACATAACACATAAATTTGGTAACCCAGAAACCCTTGAAAGGTAAAACTGGGGTGGGGATGACACCCAAAAATCTTCACTATTACAGTATTAAAGTGTTCATGTTAGGGCTACAATGTTTGATCACTTCAAATTATCTAACCTGTGATGGGTCTTCCCTATTAAGAGCTTACAGACTTATACAATCAACCTTGATTAAAGGATTTAAAACTTACACCTAAGTAAGCACTCATTTAAGAGATTTACCCTGATTTACTTATAGATCATCTCTTTCCAGTGCTTGTTTGATCTCCAAAATCAAATGTAGCTATGTTATGTCCTACATTGCTCTACTCGGTCACTCTTCCTGATCTCTGCATCTAACAATCAAAATACTGCTTTGTTTCGTATACAAGAGATCTTCTTTGCTACTCTTTTCTTTCTACATTTTAGGATTTTGATATCACCTTATATAAACATCTGATCAAGATCAATGATCTAGATTCATCACTTATGTCGCTTAGGCATTCCCTTCTTCTGATAGGTTACATGGATTGCATGGGGATTAATGATAATAAATATAAAGCGTAATCATCTCCTTGATTATCTCAAAAAGCATTAAATCATGCATAGAAGTTGTCCAAAATGGTTTACCTTGGTGTTTGTGCTATTACAAACACATATGTCAAAACTGGCTTGCTCAACATATGAAGTTTATGATGCTCGATCAAAACTATTCTTCATATACTAGTGCTCGGCATTGACTCTTCTATACAACTTGATATAAACTACTCGGTAATTACTGAAGTACTCGGTGACCTCTAACTTGCTCGGTAGTAACTATTTCTCGGCAACTATACAAGTCTATACATGACTCGGTCTTAATAAGATGGCTTGGTCGCAATAATGACCGACCAACATTGCCTTGATAATGACTAAGTGTTAGACACTAATAGCCAACATAACATAGGGATCAAGAATTGTCACAAGGACAAGGTACACACAACTCTTTACAATTTTTCTCATAACATGGACAAATAAGGTACACACAACTCTTTACAATTGCAAAAATCATTTTCTTTTCCAAATTTGCATTTTTGGAAATTCTTATCTTCTAATATCAAAAATATTTCTGGATCTTATCTTCTTTCTTGTTTCCAAAATGACTTTGATTTTTTAGGTCGAAATGGAAACAAACCTTCAATTTTAGAAGATTACCCAAAATCTTCTCCTCTCTAATTATCTCAACTGTTCAATCTATTTTTCCCAAAATCAATCTCAATCATCTATTGATTTATGAAAATCTATATAAACCCACCTCCATTCTCATCTAGCATCACAAATTTTAGTATCAGACTTAAATGCTACATTTTTATCAGGTTATTATCATATTTTCTCAAAGCTTTGAGATTGGATGCTATCATAATCCCCCCTGAGTGTCAACTACCCACATCCCAACAAAGCGAAGAGAAGCAACAAAATCTTTGGAGCATCAAATGGTTTGATTTGAATTGTTTATTTCAGTTTATTTGATCACTATGCTTGTTATTATGTTGTTTGTAGGGCTTAATTTGATTAATAGTTAATATTTGAATAAGTAGGTGTTATGATCTCTCTTGTTTTAGTCTTGCAGATTTTCCCTACAACAATAACATATACAATCCAAAGGTCATTGTGAGTTTAAGGATATGAGCCAAAGTCTAAAGACAAATAGACTAAAGGAATAACACCTTCTACTTATCCTATTAAAATAATTTTCATATGATCCCTGAGTTGAAATTGTTTCACACTTGTGTAAAACTAGAAAATGTGTAATTAATATGATAAACACCTTGTGAGAGGAGCATCTTCTATAAAGAATGTGTAATCTAATACAAACTTCATTTGGATCCCAAAAAAATTGGAAAGATGAAAGTGAATTTTTCAAAAACAAAAGAAAAGAATATTGTATGTATTACATGAAAAGTGCTAAAAATTCAAAAAAGTGAGCATGTAGTCAATGTATGTAAACAATTTAATTGTTTATAATTAACTTTGGAGCTATTCCAAATGTATGGTGCAAAAATACAAAATAGTGACCATGCAGCCAACTTATATGAGCAATAATTGTTTGTAATTAAATTAGGAACTCTTCCAGATGTATAAAGTCTTCTTTAATAGCCTTATTTAATCTACAAGATTTACATCTTTAAAAATAAGAGTAAGGAAGATTAACTTTTTCAAAGTATTTGGTAAAAACTCCAGCTTGCATATTTATGAAGTTGATATGCGTGTAAGAGGGTAGGATGGGAGAAAGAATGCAGATATTGAATACAACATCTCTTAGATTTTCTATCATTAAATCAAGAGATTTATTTGTAGTATTTTATAGTAATATATTTATTTGGTGTCACTTGATATTGCTACATATTGGTGTTCTATGTTTGGCTTGGAGAATTTATTATTTGTTCAATTAAGGGCATGTGCCATTTAGCTGAAAAATATATACTTAAATCTAACATTCAAATCATACTTCAAATATTTTGCATCACCATATTTTATAGTTGAAGGTTCTCATATTTGCACATAGAATTTGGTATCTATAAGATTGAAAAGAAAAAATATGAAAAAGTTACACAAAAAGATGTATGAAGAGGAGAATATGTAGAACTTATTATTAGGGATGTGAAGAATAAGTATTGACCATGACTCGATGAATTGGTAATGAATTATTTTAAAATTTATGATAACTTGAGCACCATGATGATATTCTTAAAGGGATTTCAATAATGGTTAACACTACTTTTAATAGATTGCAAAATGAATTGAAATTCACTTATCTGAAAAGGAAAGAAAGTTATAATCCTATAAAATTTAGAAGAAGCATTCCAAAGGGCATTAAATGTAGATACACAGTTGCAAGATAGTTAAGTTGGTAAAATTGGATGAGAAAAAAGAAACAATGAATCCAACATAGTAGTCTTCAAGATAGAAGAGATCATTCTCAGATCCAAAACATGAATATAGTAGAAGGTAAGAATTATATGACTGATGACATAAAGGGAGCAAACTAATAATTTGTTGCTAACATAGGGGTGATGATCTCTACTCATGGAAATGTCGAGTGGAAACTAAGGGATAATAATAGGAAATATGAAGAACAAACCAACACTATGCAAGTTAATGAAAAATGACTATAGAGGTGAAAAAGTGAATAAGCCTAAAAATATGGAAGTGAGCAAGAGGTGATTGAAGAAACTTGGAATTGTTGGAAGAATTTTCTAAAAAGAATATGGAATGTGATTAAGATCAAAAAAAACATATTAATATTGATAAATGCTAAGGGTTTAATGTAGGACCATTTTGGAAAGTGAAGTTAATAGTTATTTCAAAAAAAAATTAGGCAAGCAGTTGATTTGGGAACTCGTAGCTAGGACTTGCAAATATATTGTTTGTAACATGAAGAATTTATGATGATCTAAGGATAGGATTTTTATTTACAATGAGTATTTTTCTTTTTAAGTGCAAATTTTAGATCAATGCTATGAAGCTTAAATTGTATACATATGAAAGACAGGAGAATGAGCCCAGACAACATATATTTCTTAATATTAACAATAAACTCATCATTTAATTTATACTTTGAATTCAAGTAGATTGTCAAAAGATGTGGAATGACAAGAAGATAAAAGAGCCACTAACCTCGAGTGACATAAGTGGTCTGCATTACTTACGAATGTAATATCAGATGGGTTGTGCATTGTGGCCTCAATTAATGGAGGATTCAAGCAAGCCAAAATAGACATTGTCTATGGGGATTATATTATTCCCAAGGGATAGAAGGTGGGTAAAAACTATAAAATATAATTATGTATTCTATTTTTATGAACAATTATTAACTTGACTATTACCAAATTTGACACCAATTTTTGTTTTAATCTTAAATATTAAAAAAAAAATTCACTAACCCAAGAGCCAATATGCCCCTGAATAAGGTGTTGGACATAGTTAATAACTTTGTTCCTCCTTTGCCCAAATTTCATAGTCAGATGCACACACAAAATAATCTTAGAAGCTCTTTCTTCCAACAAAGCTCGTAATTTTCCATTGATTAATGAGGGATTAAGCTAATTGAAGATGAAATTTCTTTTTTATCCATTGCATTGTTGTTTAGATGAGGCCAAGCTTGGAGATCAATCATGCAAACAATTGCTATTTTGTCGCCTGACTAAATATAATCTCTATTTATGCATTCAAATGCTCCAATCACCCCTACATTATAATCTAATGTCCATCAAATTTAATGGCATAAAGGATTGATTGTATAGTAGAGTTGATTTCTACCAAATTTAGATAGAAAATAAAAATAAATAAAATATTGTAGACAAGGTTCCTAAAGCCACCAAAATTTCATAGTAAAAATTGGTACTAATAAAAAATGACGAGGAAGTTATACTAGGAATACTAGAGAATAAAAGAAACACATGAAACAAATATGAAAGTTCTCTGAGTTAAAATAACAATATAAAAGGTCAAGTTTTACAAGTAGATAACTTATCTTGAGATTTTAAACAAATTGTGGAATGCAGACAAAAATGTTAAACAAAATGAAGAGGGCCAAAGTTCGTAGGGAGAAAATTACAAACCCTAACCAAGGATGCCCTCAGGTGTACACATATGTGCAAAATGTTGAAGCACATACATGGCACATGAACTATTTGCAAAATGTCACATTAGAAAGTGAATGCCATGTTATATAGTTTTTTAGGCTTCATTAAATTTTATTTTCTCAATTTGATTGGTCTAAACTTTTAATTTCAAATTTACAAATAGGAAAATATGTGACGGGCCAATCATAACATAAGAAAAAATACATTTAAAATTTTAAAAAAAATATTTTAAAAAAATTGTAAACTCCAAACTTTCGTTTAATTTAATATATTGTTTCTTGCATGAATATCAAAACGAAAAGTATTTGCAAATTGATACAACAAAAATATTAGTCTCCTATTAGTCTCCGCCTATAAATAAACAAAACTAATAATAATCAAGTGTTCTAAAAAAAAAAAAATCTTCGTATATTTCAATCTTTCCTAAATATAAATATGGTAATTCATTTAACACCCAAAAAAAACCACTCAAAATAGCAAATACTTATCTCAAATTAGACCCTTACACATTCAATTAGATACTTAATTGAACCCCTCAATAATTGTACAATTTCTCCACATGTCTATGCCTTGTTCTATGGAATGGAAATGGATGTCTATAAAAGAATTTTGTCCAATTTTGTCGGACATTACAATGTTCACATGGAATCTAGATGTTTCAATTTCATGACTTGGTGGAACAAGTGTCACCTCTAGATTGTCCAAAAGCTTTTCCCAAGTACTCACTAATAATAATGTAGTTAAGGCATTAGGAGCCCATAAATTTTGTATGAAAAAGGTCGTGTGAGGTGTCACCATGTATTAAAGTATCTCACATCCCATCTGTCAAATCCTTCAAAGATGTTTTGTTACCATTTTTGGGTAACAAGTTGGCGTTATAGTTTATGGTTAATATGAGGAATCATGCCTGCCATCCAACTTTTGTTTTACAGTTTGTTGTACCGTGTGGTCGGGTCTGTAGACACCGGTACTTTATTCCTGTCGTCTCTCACGGAAATTAAATTAATTGGGGTTAATGTGGATTTTAATATGATGATTGACCTAATTATATGCTCTCCAACACATTTAGTAGGTCTTATGTCAATGCTCCACATTATGGGGCGATGTAATCTACTTAAATGTAAACATTAATCCCATACTTAGCATTATGAAAATGATGTTTACTCAATTAGACTACAAATAAAAAATAAATTTTAAAGATGTTTTAAATGTTAATAGATGATGTTATAGGTTTATATCAATATTAGTATTTTTTTAGCTATATTTAATTTTTAAAATTAAATTAATCTTTAATATATATAATTGACATTATGGTTCAATTCGACTAGTTTAATAATGGAATGTGGTAATTTTATATCTGAGTCTAGAAGCCCCTTTAAAAAATGAGATCAAAAGGTTGGTTTATCAACATAATTTCAATTAGATTTGACAATGTCACACTTAAATATGGAATCTAGTATCTGAGTAGGATGTTGTACTCAGAGTTTGTCTTATCACATCAAAGATTGAACAAGAAGACTGTTGCAAAATAGCTTTTGGGACCCCCTAAGTGGTTAAGTGAACCTAGGAGATAAAAGAATCTTTCTATTGTATAACCTATCAACTAAATTAGATTCAAACATTATATAATAGAAACCTATGCTAATATGATCTATAATAGACGTTACAAGAGTTTAGGATGGAAAATCATAAACACAAATATTCATTAAAGAAACTTGAAAATAGAATATGTGCACCTCTAAATTGAATATCTTGATGTGTGAAGAACCCAACTGGCTCTCTATAACTAGCAGGCTTAATCTCAAATTTATTTCAAATTCAATTGAATTTCAAATATTTATATCTTACTTGCAAATTTTAAATTAAATTCATAGATGTAAATTCACTGAATTTCTCATCATAATCATTTAAACAATAGCAATTACAAATCTGCCTTGAGTGTTCAACAAATTAACAATTATGAAAATGTTTTCTAACTCAAGAACAATATAAATGCTAATGGAAAATCACTGGCACCTTATGTCATGCCCCGCAAGGGAACCAGGAAATTTGCACAAAGGTTTACTTTGTAAAAGAAAACCTAAGTAGAGTTTTACGAAAAAAAATTTTTTTGAACTTTTAAAGTTTGCAATTAACAAAACATAATCTAACTTCTTTCCAAGGTTCCCTTAAATGTAAATTAAAAATTGATAAACTATTAACAACATCTACTAACCATACAAATTCCATTTCAAGTTCTTTATTGGAAAATACTTAAACACATTCATAATTAATTTCCATCTAAAACTTTTTAAGGATCAATTACTATAATTCCATTTCCTCAAACAAACATATTGCAATAGTACAACAAATGATTCATCAACATTTTACATAACTTGATACATAATAAGATTACATCTTTCCATTAAATAAACATCCCATATAACCCTTTTCCTATGTCTACCCATTATTACATCATTTAAAATTTACATTACATTTAAACTCCTCATAGGAGAATACATAAGTTTACAACAACATGAATAAGTACAAATCTTCATTCTTCAACAGGTGCTCAGACAAATATGAATCTTCAGTTGTTTACATCTGCACAAGATACCTCGATAAAAAGATTTTCCTCCCAACCATGTGAAACTGGTAAGGTTTCACCCCCCGTGCTAGGAGATAAACACCAAGCCCACAAGAAGAAACTTACTAGGTTTTACCAAAAAGGGTGGATAACATTTCACACAAGTAAAGTACATTTCACAAGGGATTCTAAGGTTTGGGTAGGAAATCCTAAGCAACAACCTAAGTGAGTGTCATCGCATAGCCCTCACCCCTTGGGTTGTCCTGGTACTAGCCACACTGGGCCCCGGCCCCCAAGTAGGCACATGCGGAAATCGAATGCCTTTCATACAGACAAGCGCCATTCGATCTGTACCTACGCATAGGTACCTTCTCCCACTCCCATCCATAGCCTGTCCTAGCGCTAATGGCATGGGCGAGGCACAATTTAATCTTTTTAATGTTTTGAACCCATCCCTTAAATTTTATTAGGTTATCACTTGGTTAACTAACTCATCAGTCGGTTATCCTGGTCTAGCCACTTTAGGGCCCCGGCCCCGCACTGAGAGCCACTCACTTAGGGGTTCCTAGGTTTCCTAACCCTAACCTATTCCTGTTAGGTTTCCCTAGTCAAACCACTAACATGTCCAACAATTTCATTATAACAGACCTACCTAGGATGCTTAGGAGATCACAAAGTTTGACTAGTTTGATTTGTTGATAAAATTGAAAGTAAGAGTTTTGTTTCCATTTTCTAGCCCCCATCCTAACATTTGTCTAAGCATGGAACTAAGAAATCAATTATTTATTTACAACTTAAAAATATTTACACAGTTAAAACATTGAAATAAATATGCCTCTAGTTCAAACATTTCGTTCATCTAACAAATTTCATTACATAATATAATGATATTTAATATCACTTTGTCCGACAAGTTCTTTAATTATATGTATGTATAACCAAATTCATAATATAAAACTAAACCATCAAAATAATATATAAAAAAAAACACCTTAACATAAACAATTTGACATATTTCTTCAATTTTAATATTATATTATATATATATAATAATATATATTATATATATATAATATAAGTCTAATTATCAATATCATATGTATTAAATTATTTAACCCATGTTTTCAATTACTACTATCATAAAAAAAAAATATAATACAAAATTAATTTAAATAAAAATTCAAATTATATTATATATATATAATAATACCTATATTATATATATAGAATATAATATCTACTTAAATTAATGTTAAACACAAATTATATTATACATATAATATATCAACCCTATATTATACATAAAATACCGAAATTGTATTTTTTCAAAATGCTAAAATTAAATAATAAAAAAAAATGTTTTTTTTTAAAAAACCCTACACGGGGGCCCGCTCCCGTGCGGTACCCCCGGGTACCGCCGACAGCGATCGCTGCCGCAAGGCACCCGAAGGTGCCGCCGGCAGCGGACGCTGTCGTCCGGTACTGCGGGACCCGCCGCGGCAGCGGCCCTATTCTATTTTTTTTTATTTTATTTTATTATTATTTTTAAAATTTTTTTAAAAAAACACATTTAATAGAATTTATTTTATCTATTACATAATAAGAATATTAAGACAATAGTTAATTAATTAATGAATATTTTAGAATGTCAAAACAATAGTAGGTTAATAATTTTATATTTATATATATTTTATTTTATTTTTAAAGGACATATACAGGAAAATATAACTCTTAATAATATTATAAAATACAACGTTATGTATTTTATTTGTTTATCTAACTTCTTATACATTTTCTAAGATTTAATATTCTGTGAATTTACATTTTATTTCAGCAAATATTAATATAACCATGATGTTAAAACTATTGAGTTTGCCGATCTAACATAAACAATAATGCACAAACAGACAATAAAATAATTATTTCATATCCTAGGGATTATCAGGGAAAAGCTCCAACCTGGTAAATAGTTCCCTGGTTGACGAAGCCCGTTCCTGCAAAATTTCTTCCGCTGCTCCCTGTTCCTCCGCTCCCAAATTTCTCCTGATTAGCCAAAGTTTTTCCGTTCCCCAAATAGTTTCCAGCCCCCGTCTTCCGAACCAATCATCATAGATATAATCTCCTCTCCAACTATTTGGTTGGAGAAGTTTCTATACGGGAAGAAACTTCTCCAACTTCCATAGTCGGTTGGAGGAGAAACTAATTTTCTCCCGTAACAAATAAAGTTTTGTTTATATATTTTTTTTTTTAATTAAAATATTCTCTAAAATAAGGTTTAATAATAAATTTAATTACTTACCTCACAAGGAATTCACATAGCACAATTGGTAACTAACTAGCCCCAACTTCTAGGAGGTCTCGAGTTCAACTCCCTCCTAGCTAGTTAGTTTTATTACCAAAAGTTATTTTATTTTATCTTATTTTATTTATTTCTTAATTTATTTTTATCAACAACCATAAAGCTAGTGCTATTTGTTAATATAATTAAGTATATATATTTATTTATATTTATGAATATATATTTATACCTTAATATACCTATATGTGTTCATAAGCATATGTGTGCACCCACATGTTTATGACACATATAGTATAAATGACTCATTATTCGTTTTACTAACATTTTATAACTATATAACCAGAAGATGCAAGGTACAAATAGCAACTCGATCTTAATACTAACATGAAAATCTAAACAGGGATAAGTCACTTAAACAGACATCGATCAACAAGGACTCACATAGATAACCTACTGACAAAGTTGAGTATCCCTAACAGTAAGAACAAGATCCAAACCCTAATAACTGATAAACCACATAATATCTCCCTACCAGGAACTGACCCGGCACTTCCCACCTAAGGTGAATGATCAAGGATAAAGGTTTTCTTTTGTGAAGCTTGATGATATCTCCATGACAACAACAACGATCGAGGATTTTTAAGGGATCGCTCAGACCTGTGGAGCCAGGTGGAGACGATACCCGGTACCTGCAATTCCTGCATCACCAAGAAGAGATACATATACATATAGATATACACATCAGATATATGCAAGCAGATGACTAGGATCGATACATCGTGTGGACCTCACCGAGTGAGTAACTACGACTTCGTCCTGAGTCATGAAAAACACATATGTATCCATAAACCAATTGAGATAAGGGTTAGTATACCATTCATGAGATAAAACATGTAAAACTAATACATTCTTCTAGGATCTCATAAACATATAATCAAAGTAACTATAACTGAGCATATAAATATCATCTGATGAACGTATAATCCTCCATGAAAACATAAACATGAGTGCATAGTTCTAACCATCATAATAAAAAGTATCAAATCATAGTATCACTGTAGGAGAGGTATTACACCTTAATTTCAAAGAACACGATTGTTGTAGAACAAATATAGTCTTCAAGCTTTCTAACACAGCCCCAACAACACTTCAAACCCCAAACGCAACCCTAGTAGTGCTTCAATTCTAAACGCTGCCTATTTGTGAGACTCCAAACAGGGACGACATATACACACAGCCAAAACTGAGCCTCAAAATCCTCTAAATGCAATACCGTACAACATGTACAACCCTGGGCTAATAGTACGACAACAACTAATCCATATGGTCTTGACTCTTTTTCACACACCAAACAAATCTACAATTTATGCTATGAATTTCAATTCCAGCTTGGTGAATCCAGTAAGAATTTTCAATGCAACTTGTATTAAACACTCGGCTCTAAAATAAATTAAATCCATTTCGTTTGGCATACCTCAGTACCAAACTTATGTTCTTAGAATCAGAATTAAATATTCATAATTTTTGTAGAAAAATTTATCGTCAATCAGTGATCATTCAAATTGCAAAAAATGAGGAATTAGTCCTCAAACCCTAGCCTTTCTTCTCCACTTCTCAAAACACATATTTTATCAAATGAACAATAGATGAGTAAAGTTCTTTTTTGAGTTGAATATATAAGCTTTTTGAAAAAGCTTCAACTTTACTTTTTTCACTTAAGAAGCTTCTTCAACACAACATCATTTTATAACAACTTCCTTTAAAACATTATTATAATAAAGTATCATTATAATAATGCGACTTAGGTTTAATAATCAATTAAATAATGGCCCCTTCCAATGATGACTTAACGCTCAACTTAAGTGAAATTATAAAGTCAAATTATAACTTTATAATAAGCCATTTAATGATTTAATAATAATTTGGCCACTAAAAATATAATAACTCCCAAAATGCTTGTCATTTAAATATGCCATCTGAAATAGGAGTCACACCTATTATTTCTCCATGTGAACAAATGCACTTTCCAAAAATAGAAAGGGTCCATATCAATCAACACCCAACTTACCACAAATAGTAAGTACACAAAACTAAGCCCAAACAAAGTCCGATCTGAGCCAAATGAAGACCAACCTATAACTTACTACATTGTGGAGAAGACAAGACCCTCCCAAGACAAGGCTCTGCCTCAGAAGACCCTCTATCCACAATAATTAGCCTATGAGGATCAAAATAATAGGCTAATCCTTGAAAATTTGATGCTAGCAAAATTGGGGACATTACAGTCCGCCCTCCCTAAGATTGCTAGTCCCCAAGAAATCCAGAGAAAAATGAACATTACAGTCCACCTGGATCCCAAGGGTAGAACTCCATACTATCCTTGTTGTGTACATGCAACTCATGTAGCACCAACACCCAAATAATTGATATCATTGAAAACATCATCTAAAGATCAAATGTAGATGTCGATGTAGAAAACAACCCAACAGAACTCAACCCAACTAAAACATCAACTCTGTCAAAATTCGAGTCCCTGTCTAAGTGATACTCACACCCAACCACACTGTGGATATGACAACAACCATAGGTACCTGAGTCACTACCACCAAATCCAACCTCTGATAAATTGTCATGGGTTTGTCAATGTTGCAAGTAGTTTAACATGCAATTGCTAATTCCATCTACAAGAGATGGTGCTAATCCATCCCATAATGGATGGTAGGAAGCTAGAGCCAGTCTACACCTATGTGAGACCAAATCCTCCACCCATAGGTCAAAATAAAAATGATGAGCATACCCCACCGTATAATGCCGGTAGAAAGCCCCAATCTCTGTCAATAGCTCATCATTACCAAACTGGGAATTATGAGATGGCTCCAATCTTTGGCTCCACATATCTACATGCTGGGTAGAATCCTGAGAAACCCTCTCAACAAACCCAACCTTGAAATCCCTATGGGGAAGCATAGTAGATAGAGTCTCTACAATCTTTCCTACCGACCTCCGTATAGCACAAGAGCCTTGGATAAGAGTGCCCTCAGACACTTTGTATGAATCCTCTCGCACATCTATACTCTCAAGTAAATACTTCATCAATGACTTGGTGCAGTAAAAATTATATGTGGAAGCGTCAACTTGCTCCCTCGCAACCCACAACTGATCCCTCTGAAAATGTGGCACTACCAACTGTCCCATGCTATCAGCTATATGAGATGAAGAGATAGATTCACTTCCAACAAAAGGAAGCAAGTCAACATGAGAGCTTGATTCCACTGATACTCTTACCTCATCCGTACCTACTGCACCCATATCTTGAATGGATGTGCTTGCCACATCATCATGTTTCTCATCCCCAACCGTCGAAGAAAATTCACCACCAACCACCTCAATGTGCAACCGAATTGGGTCTGGGGTTGGTGTGGACCGAATATGCTCCAACTCCATGGTCACCTCCTCTAACTAGAACTATGACTCCTGAAGAGCCTGTCGAGTGCCCTCTAAAGCCTCAGAAGTCATTGTGAGCTCTTGAGTAAGCTCACTCACCTCCTCCTCTCTGTCCATCAATGCCTCATATGTCATACTCCCCCACTCAACTAGGTGACCTTGGTCGACTACCAACTGTAAATAATCTTGTCACAAAATCATGACAGCCTCACGCAAAGAATGAATCTCTATTAAGGAAAGGTAACCACCACTTTGCTCATCTGTCATAGGAACACCCCAATCATAAACAACCAACAACTGATGAGCGGCATAAAAATGATTGAGAGTAGAAGTAATAGCTCTCTCACCAATTCTCAACTGGCTAGTCACATGATGACTCTATACAATGGGCCTCCTATGTACAATCTCAATTACACTGTCCACACTATGGAAGGAAGTTGCATCCAGCAAAATCCCCTCAAGATCACTGTATCTCTGTGTACTTTTATCTGAGCACACATCTACAAACTGAGTACTGACATCAGACTCATCCTCATCTATCCTCGAGGAAGTTGTTGTTGAATCTGACTCAACACAATTCCCAGCTACCTCGTCTTCTGCAACCACCTAACAATCTAGATCCTAGGATCCATCCTCACTCACTAACAACTCAGAGTCCTCCCCCAGGGTCTGATAAGTAAAACATGTCTCGTTGCAGGAAGAATCATCCTCATGAGTCACAAAAGAAGTAACCCCCTCTCTAGAAGTGGAAGCCCTGACTGTAACAAACTCTTGGCACTCATATGCCTCCCCATCCTCATCTGTGAGTACATGTAACAAAGAATCCTAGAACCCACCACCACCGTATGACAACACTAAGTCCACACCCAAAGTCTGATATAAAAAACTAGAAACATTGCAGCACCCATCATCCTCACTCTCAACATCAGATCTATATATGTGATGCTAGTGTCCACATCATCTATTTGCAACCCCTCTGCTAACTATGGTTGCATACATGACTCAATGTCATCATGTGAATCATCTACACTGTGGAATGAATCTATGTCACCCAGCTCAACTGCAACACTCCCATCATGAGTGTCATCACTTAATAGCTCCATGCTCACATCCTCAATACAGGAAAAGACCACTGTCTCCTACACTAATTCCACACTGTGACTACTACCATAAACCTCAGAGCTGTTAGCACTCATATAATCCTCGCAGTCCTCAATGTCCACACCAATAGTAATATTTTGTAAACATCGATCCTAGGTCTCATCCAAAATCTTCGTGGAGTCATCACTCAACATCTCACAGGGGGTGTCATACCCAATGCAACTCATAGCATCCTCAAATGTATCATCAGACGTGTCCATACTATCTGCATCCACATCTCCTAATAAAGCCTCAACTACTGACACCTGACTCTAAACACATGACTCAACGTCAAGTTGTGCACCAATAATGTTGGAGCATGAACCACCATCTATTGACTCCGCTATAACGCCCAGATCACCAACATCACAGCTAGGTGACTCCATACATGCATCAGTCCCATATGAGGAAGTTGTTGCCTCATGTACTAGAGAAACACTACAATAGCTGGCATAAAAGTCTCCAATAACAACTCCCTCCACGAAAGAGTCTGAACACTCGGTGATAACTACAACATCAGCAGCCTCTGAACTAGCCATAGTGACTATTCTGGCAGTCTCAACCTACTGAAGCTTAGTGTTTTTGTCCATCGAGGGCACTAATACATCCACATGTCCCTGTGAAATAAGTACATCATCAGCACTACGAATAGGACTAGCAAGTGTCGTACTAAATATAGGTACATCTACATCATGGGTACCTGTCGAGGAAAAATCAAGCTTTCTTCCCTGCAGTCTCAATGTCAACCTTCTAAAGGAAGAAACCATATACCTCACTGCCCTATCAACTATTTATGGATTCAAAAAACTCTCCGCCAATGTCTGTTGATGAAGCCTAAGTCTTTCCATACTTTCCATCAAGGCATTTATTTCCTCTCATTTTCCCATACTGCTACGTCGACTCCCAGAACTAGGTCTCTTGAATTTGTTGATAGCTTGGAGAAAAAGGAGTGTTGCTCACTCTTAATATAACATCAGAATAAAAAAGAATGCATACCCCACAAGATGGTAGGAAACATGCTCTGATACCACTTTGAAGAACCCAACTGGCTCTCTATAATTAGTAGGCTTAATTTCAAATTTATTTGCAAATTCAACTGAATTTCAAATATTTATATCTTACTTGCAAATTTTAAATTAAATTCATAGATGTAAATTCACTGAATTTCTCATCATAATCATTTAAACAAAAACAATTACAAATTTTCCTTGAGTGTTCAACAAATTAACAATTATAAAAATGTTTTCTAACTCAAGAACAATATAAATGCTAATGGAAAATCACTGGCACCTTAATTTTAAAGAATGTGACTACTGTAGAATAAATACAGTCTTCAAGCTTTCGAACGCAGCCCCAACAACACTTCAAACCCCAAACGTAGCCCCAACAGTGCTTCAATTCCAAACATTGCCTATTTGAGAGACTCCAAACAGGGATGACATATACACATAGCCAAAATGGAGCCTCAAAATCCTCTAAATGCAATACCATACAACATGTATGGCCTTGGGCTGATACTATGATATCAGCTAATCCATACGGTCTTGACTCTTTTTAACACCAAACAAATCTGCAATTTATGCTATGAATTTTGATTCCAACTTGGTGAATCCAGTAAGAATTTTGAATGCAACCTGTATTAAACCCTCAACTCTGAAATAAATTTAATCCATTTCGTTTGGCATACCAAAGCACGAAACTTATGTTCTCAAAATCAGAATTAAATATTCAGAATTTCTGTAGCAAAATTTATCATCAATCAATGATGATTCAAATTACAAAAAATGAGGAATTAGTACTCAAACCCTAGCCTTTCTTCTCCACTTCTCAAAACACAATTTTTATCAAATGAACAATAGATGAGTAAAGTGCTTTTTCGAGTTGAATATATAAGTTTTTTGAAAAAGCTTCAACTTTACTTTTTTCACTTAAGAAGCTTCTTCAACACAACAACATTTTATAACAACTTCCTTTAAAACATTATTATAACAAGTATCATTATAATAATGTGACTTAGGTTTAATAATCAATTAAATAATGGCCCCTTCCAATGATGACTTAACCCTCAACTTAAGTGAAATTATAAAGTCAAATTATAACTTTATAATAAGCTATTTAATGATTTAATAATAATTTGGCCACTAAAAATATAATAACTCGCAAAATACTCATCATTTAAATATGTCATCTGAAATACGAGTCACACCTATTATTTCTCCATGTGACCAAATGCACTTTCCAAAAATAGAAAGGGTCCATCTCAATCAATACCTGACTTACCACAAATAGTAAGTACACAAAACTAAGCCCAAACGAAGTCCGATCTGAGCAAAATGAAGACCAACATGTAACTTACTGCATTGTGGAGAAGACAAGACCCTCCCAAGCCAGGGCTCTGCCTCAGAAGACCCTCTATCCACAATAATTAGCCTACAAAGATCAAAATAATAGGATAATCCTTGAAACTATGATGCTGGCAAAATTGGGGACATTACATGATGTCAAAAGTGGATTGGAGGTGCTAGAAAGTGGGTGTAATAAAATTAAAAGATGATTTTGAACACTTTATACATTTGGGTACAATTGTTGTGTTGATAGATGATATTGTTTCACTTATGGACATTATTTCTCCTCATGGGTGTAAGCTTTTTGTTTCTAACAATTTTACAAGTATGAGATCTATCTCAAATTCAAGTCTTGACCTCATTTCCACTTATAAAGCATGCACATGGACTCCTTATAGTTTACTAATATGAGTTAAACATAGTGGACAAATGGGGAAGGGATATGATGTATTGTATATTTCCTTAGTCCATCACTTATTGAGAGTATTTCAACCTATGCAAAATATGATAGAAATATTAAAATGTATGTAGACCTAATGGTAAAATGATGATGATGTGTGTGTAATATGTGAATCATAATATAAACCCTAGGGGCCCGAACTACTAACAATTATTTTGTGTACTGATAAAGATAAAGAGAAATCAAAATGATCACATAAGGGATTGTAAATAAGGTGAAATGGAAAGGAATAATCTAGATTTGGTTGTAAGGGTAATGATGAGAGTTTTTAAATTTAGATTTTGGTTGAATTGAGGGTAATGGACTCCTAATATGGCTCTATAATGTAAGAATAGTTGTGAGGACTGGAAGAGAAGAAGGAAAAATATAATAGACCAATGATTTGGTGGCTCAAAGGGGCTTCACTATGCTCATATAAATATAGTATTCAAATTTTTATCTTATTTATCAAGGAGAGATCCTAGAAGCTGACTATTTATTATAAGAGAGATATACCAAGTTTTCTAGATGAAAATGCATATTATGAGTATTAGAAAGAGAATAATATATGCCTATTAAGAGTCCACAACCAGTCAAATTTTGATATTTCTATTAATAGTCAACTGTGTAGTTTTCAAGTCAAACTCATTGACCCATGTTTCATGAGTTATGGTTTACAAGAACCTATCTCTTATGAAAATGAATGGATCACTTGGCACTAATTGCATCTAGGTGATGCTCACAAAGGTGAAGTAAAATTAGCCTTCTTAGGAGGTCATCCATCCCATCATGGCTCCAACTCAATCATGCTTAAAAATGAAGTTTCTAAGGGTGGAGAAAGATAAGTGGGTTTAACTATGGAGGAGACTCCATGGTTAAGCATTCTTGAGTTGGAGCCATGCTAGAATGGGTGACCTCCCAGGAAGACCTAATGCTTCACCTTTGTGAGCATCACCTAGATGCAATGAGTGTTAAGTGTGTTCCATTCATTCTCATGAGAGATAGGTTCTTTTGAACCACAACTCATGAAACATGGGTCAATGAGTTTGACTCAAAAACTACACAATTGAATCCTAATAGTAATATCACAAATATAGTGAGGTTTAGGAAACTCCAAATTGGAAATTTAACTTAGACAAGTGTCTGGACACTAGCACCTATGATGTATACATCTTTGCACATTGAAGATTTTATATATTTGGAAATGATATGGTGTCATTGTAAAGAAGGGAGCATTTGAATTATCATTTGTGATAATGGTAAGGGCCAAAATTAGGTGGAACTTGACCTAAAAACAAATGAGAGGGAATGACCTTACATTTTACCCAAACTTTAGTGGGTCAATGACACTGTGTGAATAAACATACTATAATAAAAGACAAATGTATTACATAATAACTTAAATTTTTGTAAAGGATATATGATTTCATTTGTCTCTTCAGCTATTCCTTCAATTCCATGCATAATTACCTATCTTACAATGTACAAAGATAAATTAATGTAGTTACTTTATGAGGAATATCATAATGCTATAAGAAAAAAAATTGCAGGGAATTTGAATGGGCGGACTAGGCAGACTAGGCGAACTGGGCAGGAAGAAGCTTCAGGACAATGGTCATGGGGATTTGATCAGCGACCAGAGGAATGGTCAGATGAAAGAAAGTTTTGTGGAGAAGGTTTCGAGTCTGATCATTCAACAACAGGAAGGGGAGGTCAATAAAGCACAGTTTGAGTTTCTGGGAAATGACAAAGCTCCTATGAACACACTACGCTTGGAATCAGGGAGCTCCTCAAGGGACTTGCAGACCCCTCTTTCACATGGGGAGACATTACCAATGTCCTCTAGCAGACCTATCGATGCAGAACCTGTCAGTGGAGAGAAACAAGTACCAGAGCAAAGGAAAGATTGGGTATCACTCTTTGGTAAGATTCTATCGGGTAAGTCTTCTTTCCCCCCTGTTACGAACTCTACATGTTGGGAAAAAGGGGATTTTCAAATCTTTGTCCCTGACCCTCTTGTTGACCACTCCATTTCCCTATTGAATCTTACCCTAGTGGGGAATCTCATGGACCCAAGACCAACTATTGACAATATCAGGGTTTTGGTGAAGAAAAAATGGCATCTATGTGGACATGTGGATATTGCGATCATGCAAAGAGGTTTTTGGTCCTTTATTTTCACATGCCATGAGGATAGAGATTTGGTTCCATGTGGGGGACCTTGTCAACTTGGAAATAACACTCTTACTTTGAAGAAATGGGAACCCAATATGGATCTTTCAGATAAATTTTTCCTTTCTACTCTGAGATGGGTTAGACTTCCCGGTCTTCCATTGGAATTATGGAATGAGGATATATTTAGGGGATTGGAAAACTCCTTTGGGAGTCTCTTAGAGATTGATAATCTAACAGCCTCCAAAGCTAGATTAGTTTATGCCCGCATTTGTGTCAAATTTAATCAGATGAAAGATCTCCCGAAAAAAATAGACATTGTTTCTAAACTTGGCAAATGGTCACAGGAACTAAAGTTTGAGGATATGCCTAATGCTTTCTTTTAATATAAAAAAGTGGGTCATTGGGTGAAGGATTGTCCTAAAACAAAAACTAAGAGTAATCATCTCAAGCTATCTCAGAAGAATAATCATAGGAAAATGCAAGGGCAACAAAAGAACCAAAATAAGAATAAAAGGAAAAATATGGTATGGAGACCAAAAAAGCCATCAATTATGGTCTCAAAATCTGAGAACATATCTTTAGCCACACCCTCTAAAGAGGATCAACACTTGAATACTATCTTGGAACCTAAGACCCCTGAGACAAAATCTGTGGAAGGAAAAGAAGTCCATAATATGGAAAATCAGGAGGCCCCTATGACCCTAAAGCTAAACTCTTAGATTGAGGAAGAGTTTGCCGAAGTTGGGAATGACCAGATTCCCCCAGCTAGGGACTCATTGATAACAATTTTTGAGATGGAAGCTGATAAGGAGATATCAGTTGATCCTACATGAGACAAGGAAATCTCAATCCCGTTTGATAACTGGCTAGTGGAGGATCCTCCCCCATACTCCAAGAATCAAAGCTACATGCTGGATGAGTCTGTTGAAGCTGGGAATGACTAGAATCCCCCAGCTGAGGACTCATTGATAACAACATATGAGATGGATGCTGATCAGGAGATATCAGTTGTGCCAACAAGAGACAAGGAAATCTCAATCCCTTTTGATTTCTGGCTAGTGGAGGATCTTCCCCCATCCTCCAAGAATCAAAGCTACATGTTGGACCCTGATTCCTTGGATCAATCTATCCAGCTTGTATTGGATCTTTCATCCCTAGTTTTTGACGATAAAGGCCAGAAGGTGATAACTAAGCCTATAAAGGTAGAAAAGAAGGCTGGTCCTAAGAAATCTGGTGTGGATCTCTCAACTCTGACTGGAGCTACAAGGAGTAAGAAAGATGACATTGGTGTTTCTTCATTCAAAGTTACTACCAGCTCTCCCAAGAAAAAAGGAAGGAAAAGCAATAAGGTTGACAGAGCTCAGGAGAGCCTGTAGGATATTGCAGATGGTAAACAAACTACCACCCTTCAATTTACCCCAGGTAAAAAATGAAATTCGTCACCTAGAATGTTAGGGGACTAAATGGCCTCCATAAAATGGAAGTTGTTAGAAATTTAGCTAGAGATCAAAAACCTGATATTCTTGTAATTCAGGAAACCAAAATGATGAAAGAAAAGGCTGAAAAATTTAGAGTTTTCAAGAATTGTGGTTAGGATGCTAGAAGTGTTGAAGGAGCCTCTGGAGGCACTCTTATTCTCTAGAATGAAGTGAATATAGCCGGTACGACTCTCATGGAGGATAAAAACTTTATGATGGTTAAATTTCATCATATTAACCTAAACTACAATTGGATTTTAGTTAATATTTATGCTCCTAACTCAGCTAGAGCTAGGAAGAATTTGTGGACTAAACTTAACGATTTGAAAAATAATTTTAATGAACCCAACTAGCTCTTTATGGGTGACTTTAATGTCTCTTTATATGACCATGAGAAAATGGGAGGTAATATTACCCATCTATATGGAAGAATGGACCTAATGGACTATATCAACCATGAAGGTCTTATTGACATTTATCTGAAAGGATTAGATTTTACCTGGTCTAATAAAAGAACTGGTTAGAATTGCATTCAAGCTAGGCTAGACAGAGTGCTGGCGTCTCATAACTGGTTACAAGATTGGAATTGTTCTCTTTCTTTCATTGCCAAAATTGCCTCAGACCATTTCCCTCTGGTTTTTTTTGCTGACCCCATTGGTAAGAAGAGACATTTCCCCTTTAGATTTGAGAAAATGTGGATGCAACACAAGGATTTCAAAGACTTCTGCAACATTTGGTGGCAAACTAAATTGGAAGGAACTGCTATGTTTAGAATTGCTAAAAAGCTCAGAATTGTCAAAGATAGAGTAAAAGATTGGAACAAATCTTCATTTGGTGACATCTTTAAAAATAAAGAAGAATTTCAAAAGGAACTTTAGGTGACACAGAATAAAATTCAAGTTGTTGGTTACTCGGAGGAGCTAGTGGAAGAAGAAATGAGATTTTGTCTAGACTCCATAATGTTATCACCTTTGAAGAATATTTCTGGAGATAAATATCTAGGGCAATTTGGCTCAAGGAAGGGGACCGTAACTCCAGGTACTTCCATATCACCACCTTGAAGCACAGAGCTGCTAATAGAATTTATAATCTCAATATTGATCATGAAGAGTTCACTAATGTGGAAGACATTACAATAAAAATGAAAGATTTTTTCTCTGCCCTGCTATCTCATGACCAGAATATCTATGATATCAGTCAAAGAAAAATGCTATAAAATATTCCTTCCATCATCATCGATCAACATAATTCTATTTTAGTGGCTATCCCTTTAGCCACCGAAATCCATAAAGCTATGTTTTCTTTTGAAGGTGACAAAGCACTAGGCCCTAATGGATTTCCGATGGCGTTCTTCCAAAAGCAATGGCAAATTGTTAGCAAAGATGTTTTTGATGCTGTTAAGGAATTCTTTGGATCGAGGTTCCTTTTGAAAGAGCTTAATGCCACTTTTCTGGCTCTCATTCCCAAAAAGGTGGGGGATAATACTCCAGATGCTTTCCATCCTATTAGCCTATGTAGTTCCATTTATAAGATAATCTCCAAGGTTCTTACTCTGAGAATCCTAGCTATCCTACCAGAAATCATCTCCCCTAAACATAATGGCTTTGTCCCTAGTCGCCAAATTCTGGACTCGGTAATTATTGCTCATGAAAATATTCATTCGATGATGGCATCTCAAAATCAAGGATTTCTTATGAAGTTAGATCTTTCCAAGGCTTATGATAGAGTGGATTGGAGCTTCTTATTTAAGATCTTGGAATCCTTTGGATTTGGGAAAAGATGCATCCAGCTCATTTCCCAGCTTGTGTCGATGGCTTTTATGGTTGTCTTGGTTAATGGATCTTCTTCAAATTTCTTTACTCCTTCAAGAGATCTCAGACATGGGGATCCCATATCTCCAATTTTATTTATTATTATGGCAGAATATCTGGGGAGATACATTAATCAACTCAATAATCAAGGTTGTATCCATAGCCTTATCCCCTCGTATCACTCAAATTCTTGCTCCCATGAACAGTTTGTGGATGACACGGTCCTGATGGGGATTGCCACTGTGAATGAAGCTAGGAATTACAAGAATGCCTTAAATCTCTATATTAAAGCTTCAGGTCAACTCATTAATTGGGAGAAAAGTTCTATCTTCTTTGTGAATACTCCCCCGGAGAGAAAAAATAAAATTGCAAGGATTTTGGGTTGTGTCATTGCTTCTCTCCCAGGCTTATATCTGGGTCTCCCCCTTGGATCCAAACCACTTGATTGCTTCTTGGAAATGCTCATTGATAAAAAATAAAAAACTTGTGGGTTGGAAGTGCACTCTTCTAAGTCAAGCTGGTAAAATTATTCTTCTCAAGTCTTGCCTTCAAAGTCTCTCCATTTATGCTTTAAGTTTTCTCAAAATGCTTATTAAGTATGTTGAAGCTATGGAGAGAATTCAAAGAAATTTTCTATTGACTGGTACTGAGAATAAAAAAATACTTCCTCTTATTTCTTGGGACTCTGTTTGCAAACCTAAAAATCAAGGGGGGTTGGGCATTAGACTAATCAGAGAGATGAATAAAGCCCTCCTGGCTAAACAAGGTTGGAGAGTTTTTAAAGAAGATAGGGACTAGAGTAAAATATGGAAGAGTAAATATCTCTAGCACTCTCCCTACCTAAATGATTTTCTCACAGCAGAAAACATAGATAAAGTATCCACCATTTGGAAATTTATTCAAGACACGAAGAGTACTTTGACCAAAGGTTTTAAATGGAAGTTGGGTGATGGTAAAACAATTAGTTTATGGGAGGAAAACTGGTTATGGGATACTCCCCTGAACTTGTTTTACACCAATGACCAGATGATTGAGAATTGCAAAGCCACCTTTGGTGTTAAAGTTAGCGAATAATGGATAAACAATAGATGGGTGGACCTTACTACTTTGGACATCAATCTCCGCCCTATTCAACTTTCTCTTTTTTCTTCATGTATTAATTACAACTCTCAAGACAAGGTCATCTGGGCTCTTCATCCGAGTGGAAATTTCAAAGTTTCTTCTCTTTTTGAAGATAAGATAATTGATCTCCTTTGGTTTAAATCTTGAACCAATGGGTTGACTCCTAAGGTTGATATTTTCTTTTGGATCACCTTACATAATAAAATTCTCACTATTGATAATTTAGGAAAAGAGGAATGATCATAACCAACTGGTGGTGTCTTTGTAGAAATGATATGGAATCTATTAATCATATTTTTCTACATTGTCGTTATGCTAGGGATGTATGGAAGGAAATCCTAAATTACTGGGAAATACAATGGATTTTTCTGGAGAACCTTTTTGATAGTTATTTAAGCTAGAGTAGCCCCTTCAAAGGAGAACATGTTAACCTCCTCTGGCGGCACTCTTTTCCCCACATTTGCTAGGGTTTGTGGAAAGAAAGGAATGACAGAATCTTCAGAAACACTAGCCCCCCCCGGGCTATTGGAAAAAGAATAATCAGAAACATAAAGGAGAATTTTATATTGCATATGGGCCCCTCTTCCAATCTCAACTTGGAGCATCTTGGTCACAATAGTAAAGCCAAAAAGGATAATTTGAGGGAGAATGCCATCTGGTTATCCCCTCCCAATGGCTAGATAAAGACAAATTTTGATGGTGCTTCCAAAGGGAATCCATGTAAGGATGGTTGTGGGGGAGTCATTAGGGATTGTAATTACAATATCATCAGGGCTCAAGCTATTCCTCCTGGAATTTATACTAGCCATAAAGTTGAAATGGATAGAGCACATTACATGATCAAGCTGGCCAAGGATATTGGATGCAAGAACCTCTAGCTGGAAGGGGACTCCAGAAATATTATTAATATCCTTAATGATAAAAATGACCTTGCTTGGAATATATCTAATTTTTCTATGGGAAAGCAAAGAAGACCTCAATTTTTTTCAAAAAGTGTTCATTTCCCACAACTATCATGAGATGAACACGTTGGCCGATTGGATGGCCAACTTGGCAGTTAAAAGCAACTAAATAGTCATGTGGACTGACTAGCTAAGCATGGATGACAGTTTAAAAGAAAAGTGTAATTATGAAAGAAACATATCTCAAGAAGGAAAATTCCATATTTGATATGATCATAGATTTAACTTATCAAATCATTACTACTTCCATTTATTTCTTTAAATGCAACTGGCTCCGTGCATGTATGTTTTTCAGGACTTCGCATGGATTGTGGTTGCATTTTGGGATTTCAAGCGGTTACACTCAAATCCTAACTAGGGGTATTATTCCTGGCTTTCATAAACACATTTTGCAGAGCTTTTTTCATTCTAAGAACATGGGAGGGGAAGCGAAGAAGATGGAACCAAAGAATTGTAACTACTGGAAAAGGAAGAGGGAAGTTTGGCACCAGCTCGAGAAAGGTAAGGTGACCAGCTATATTAAAAAACTTCATGGCTACAAATCTCATGTGATAGACAAATTCTACAAAGAATGGGATGGTAACAAGGTAACTCTCTATGGCAGACATTTTACCCTAAATGAAGATTTCATTGCCAAGGTTACGAGGTTTTCGAATGAAGGTATGAAATTTTACAAACAGAAAAAAACATCTGAAGAGGCGGTGAAGCGCTTTCCTAAAAAGGACCAGGAGGATGCGAGCTTGGTTGAGGTTGGTAACTTCTATGACCTTGATCAAATTAAGAACATCTGGCAGGATGTTCTAACCTATGTGCGGATGTATTTTATTTTGGATGGTAGGGTTTCAAGGGTTCACCAATATCACTTTGTTTTCTAAACCATTTCCGATATAAGAAAAGAATCTCTTTCCCTTTTTATTTGGTGAATTCTCTTCTCCAAGGGATAAAGGCCCATAGGCAAAAGGAATTTAAACCAATCCTCCATGAGGGTCTCATTCTGCTTATCACATAGTTCTATTGGGATAGTACCCCTGCTTATTTTGTTTCTAGTAGTAAACAGAAAAGGGATGTGGAAGGCTCGCTCAGCAAAAGGAAAAGTGATGGTGGTTCTCCAAAGAAAAACAAAAAAAGTTGTACAAGAGTTCTGGGTATGGAAATAGATATTGACCAAAGCTTAGGAGGTTTGGAGGATGATGATGCTTCCTAGGGTGATGAATTGGCCCAAACTACGAGTGATAGGTGCTCTTCTAAAATTTATGGTACCTCACTTAGTTTGGATGATATCTTGGGTCATGATTATCCGCATATGTCTCCAAGTACTGTCAACAAGAGAGGTAAGTCCTCTAAAAATAAGGTTAAAGGAAAAGATAAAGTTCTTTCATCTAGCACTAAAGGTAAAAGAAAAAATAAGCTTAATGCTAGTTATGTGAACAAGGGTATTGTCATTAAAGAGGGTAGTGAAAATAAGGTGAATGTTGATGTTAAGCATGATACCAATGTCAATATGGAGAATAGAAGGAATGACAAGGATCTAGGATAATTAATATGATAACCCAAACTCTTGATACGGGTTGTGCTAAGAACACGCCTATTAATGAAGCCTTGCCCCTTAATCCAGTGATTTCTATAGCTAATGAAACTTTGGCTAAGTGTAGTCAAGAAGATAAAAATCTGTGTATTGTTAATGACCCCAAAACCCAAAACTTGGACTACAAGGATATGCTGGAAAAAGAAAATAATCAAGAGATTGCAGATTATGTGGAAATTCAAGATCTGAAGTGAGATGAAAATATTCTAGAATTTCTTAATAAAGAAAAAGATAGAGCTAATCTTGGGATGGTTATGGATAATTGGGTGTATAATGAGATTAAAAAATTACACATTACTTTATCTTCCTTGCAGGATAAGACCATTGTTTTATAGGATAAGTTGGAAGAGGAAAGTAAGAAGCGGAGGGAGTTGGAAACTTTGGTTGGGAACATTCCAACCAAACTTTAGGAATACAAAGCTAGTCTTAAAAAGTTGATAAAGGACAGTGAGATGGGCATGCAGGGCGTTACTTTGTCTTTCCTGGCTATTGTTGCTTCAATTGGTAAAGTTTCTCCTGATGAAGCTAAGTCAACTGGTCATGTTCCTTTGATGGCTGGTGGTCCGAGCAGAAGAACCAGAAAAAGTACTAAGAAAGCTGACCTCTAATTTACTGCTAAGAATATTCAAGATTCTGTTAATGAGGTTGTTGTCTTAGGCACTTATATTTCTAGTGCTATTAATGATCTGGTTTAATTAGTTGTGTTCTTCTATTTCTTGTTGCTTTACTCTGGCTATTATCTGGACTTTTTGTCCTTATTCAACTTTTTTATGTTGGATTATGTTGGTTGCTGGTCCCTATAAAACCAGTTTGACTTGGTTGCTGGTCCCTATAAAACTAGCCTTCGAATTGTTTTTTGATACTCTGGGTTGCCGGTCCCTGTAAAACCAATTCCCGACTTTGGTTATTTTTTGTTTGGGGTTTCGGGTCCCCTTAAAACCTTCTTTTACCTAATCAAAACATAATGCTATAAGCCATAAATTGGAACACTAACATAAATCAAATATTATACACATATTAAAACATAATAATAAACATGCATTTTCAAATAGTAAACAAAAATCATAATGTAGACACCTAAAAATGTCCACTTCACTCATATCACCTGTTTCATATAATCATCATCTATGTCCTAATTTCATCTAGGTTGTATAATCATCATATCGCCAATACTAACATCATATCAGCTTATTGCCTAATGACTAAAAAACTAACTAAATGGTTCTTAATTTATTTAATTGTTATCATTCATCAATTTATCCCTTATTATCCTCTTTGATTAAATAATTTTCTAATTATTTAATGAATTCATCAATTTATTCCTTTTATCCCCACACTAACTAAATAATTTTAATGATTTAATTAAATCATTTATTTCTCCTCATCTAAATTAAATAAATAAATTTTAATAATTTAATTCATTTTGACTTTAAAATTTAAAATTACAATAGTGTGTTACAAACTTGGGGACATGAAATCACATTTTCTTAGAAAGTATAATCAATTAATATTTGAAAGGTCCCATTTGAAGGAATTAATTGAAGAGGGTTAGATCAAACGCTCTTATATCAAGGCCCCTTAGATAGAACCCATCTAGTCTTAAGTCAACAATGGAGTCTCCTCTACAATTGCCAAAATTTTGACAAAATACCACTCTTACTTTACCTTTTCGGGTTCAAATGAATTCATTTAGAAATTATGTCCTTATTATAAGCTTTCCAAATAGTATAATTTTAATTTTATTAATATTTTTATTTTTATTTTTTGTGAATGTAGATTTTTCATTAAAAATTAAGGTATTTATTTCACACAAGTGGAAAAATAGAATTTAATAGATTAAAAAAATATTAAAAATACATTTTCCCTAGGTATTGATATCCTCATTTTAGCACAAAAAGTAGTTAAATCAAATGTATACAAAAAAATTTATGCATGTTGACACACATCTTGTCCCTATTACAATTACCCCTAATTCAAAAATTAACTAAAAATTATACATGCAAAAAAAGATAACCCATATGAATAAAGCTCAAAATTATATATGCAAAAAAAGATATGCCATATGAATAAATCTCTTATGCAAAAAAATAATTAGAAATTGGTTGTCCACAAGATAAACTAGTGTAGGATTATCATGTGTGCCAAATATCTCGATTCTGAGAAGTTCATGGTACATCTTTCTAGTCCCACTTTTCTTGATGGAACTAAAATTTGGAGTAACATCATTAAGGAGAGGGTTGAGGCAAGGAGACCCAATCTCTCCTATTCTCTTTTCCATTATGGCAGAATGCTTAGGGAGATTCTTCTAGAAACTTAATGCTTCAGGAGCCATTTAGGGCCACAAGCCTTCATCACATCCTCATACTTGTTCTCATGAATAATTTGTGGATGATACTATATTAATGGGAGTGGCTTCCATCAAAGAAGCTAGAAGCATGAAGCTTTGAACACTTATTCCAATGCAACTGGTCAACTGATAAACTAAGATAAAAGATCTTTTTTTTCATCAATACTCCTAAAGAAAGACAATTGAAGGTATCAAGGATTTTGGGGTGCTCAATCTTTGCCTTTCCTGACTCCTACCTAAGGTTGTCTTTAGGGTCAAAACCTCTGGATTCTTTTTGGGTCTCTCTTATTGAAATATTTAATAACAAGATGGTTGGTGGAAGGGAGTCTTACTTAGTCAATCTAGCAAGGTTCAATTTCTCAAAATTTGCCTCCAGAATCTTCTGGTGTATGCTCTTAGCCTCTTTAAGATTATTGCTAAATATGTTGATATAATAGAGAAGATCCAAAAGAAATTTCTTTAGACTGGCACTAAGGGGAAAAATAGAATATCTCTTGTGGCCTGGGAATCTATGTGAAAACCTAAAAGATTGGGAGGCTTGGGAATCAAGCATATTCATCACTTAAATAAGGCCCTTATGACCAAACAGATTTGGAGATTGTATGAGGATGAGAGGGAGAGGAATACAATCTGGAAGAGGAAATACTTATTCAATGCTCCAACCATTGAAGAGTTATTTCAATCCCCTAATGTTTTCAATGGATCTTTCATTTGGAATAGTGTACAAAATGTTAAACATGTGGCAGCTAAAGGAAAGAAATGGAAGTTGGGAAAAGGCACCAAAATTAGATTTTGGGAGGATTTCTAGTTGCTGGATAAACCAATTGTTGATCTGTCAGAAGCCAGGAATGTGATGCAGATTTGCAAAAATATTTATGGTTCCTTGATGGATGACTATTGGGTTGAGGAGGCTTGGATTAATTTAAAAACCATTGTTCCCAATCTATCTCACATCCAGGTCTCTCTTAACTTGTGATTCATCAATAGAAACTCTAAGGATATGTTGATCTAGGCTCCTAACCCTACTGGAAAGTATTATGTATCCTCTGTTGTGGCAATCATGATTGAAGTTGATTGGCCGCCTCCTTTCTGGGCCTCCTACTAGAATAAATCCCTTATCCCTAAGATTAATATATTTTTTTGGATTTTGACTCAAAACAAAGTGTTGACTATTGATAACTTATTCAAGAGAGGTTTTTACCACCATAACAGATGATTTTTATGTAAGAATGATGCAGAATCAGTTCTTCATCTTTTCCTTCATTGCAAGTACGTTCATGATGTTTGGGGCATGATTTTTCAAGTGTGGAATCTATCTTGGGTTCTTCCAGGAACCTTAATAACTTCCTTAATCAATGGAAATTCCCTTCTTCATATAAGGCCACTAAGATGGTTTGGTCCCTTCTAGCTCCTCATGTTTGCTGGAATATATGGAATAACACAATAATTGGATCTTCAAAGATTTAGAAGCTTCTTCCCAGCTAGTTTCTGAGAAGATAATAAGAGTTGTCAAAGAAAGAAATTTCATTTCCACGAATGAATGTCATCTGGAGGATGGTGATTGTGATCCTAATTCTTTCATTTTATGTTCTCTTGATTCTAAAAGGACTAAGGAGAATAAAAGAGAGGGCTTAGTATGGTTATCTCCCTCTAATGGTTGGGTTTAATCTAACGTTGATTGTGTGACCAAAGGGAACCCTGGACTAGCTGGTTATGGTGGGGTGGTTAGAGACACTAATGAAAATTGTATTGGTGCTATTTCTTGTTCATTGAGAAAATAGACTAGTCATTTAACTGAGGCTATGGGATCCCTTCAAATTCTTAAAATTTCCAAACAAATGAATTGTCATAATGTATGGTTAGAAGGTGATTCAAATAATATTATTAGTTGTTTGAAGGGAGATTATAAAGCATCATGATCTATTGAACCCATCATTAAGGAAGTTGACGTGATCATGGAAAATTTTAATAAGGTACATATTACCATGCTTACCATGAAGTGAACATGGTGAGAGATCACATTGCAAATATTGGGTTGAGGTGTAAGGAAATGATTACTTGGCATGGTGAGCTAAGGAATGATAAAGATGTTAATTACCTCATTAATTATGATAAGAATCACAACATTATGGGTGATATTTTCATATAAAATGGAAATGACTAATATGAACATTGGAAAAAGAGATCACATGAGCATTAATCAAGGGAAGTATGTAAAAATGATCACTTTCTCCCCTTGGCACATTTTGAGGTTTATTTTCAGGATTGCGACTGTCATTCTCCTCATTTGCAATTTTAGTAAGATTTTAAGTGCAAAGATTGCCTCCAACTCTAGAAAGATGGGTGGAGATTTGAAAATGTTGGAGCGTGTGATTTGTGAAGATTGGAGACATGAGGAAAATGTTTGGAAAGAGCTTCAGAAGGGTGACATTACTCATTTCCTGGAACGGCTCCACAGTTATGACAGAAAGGTAAACAATTTCTTTGTGGAAGGGTAATTCTGTTATCTTAAATGATAAAAATATTAAGTTTAATGTTGAGCTTATCTCAGAGGTTACAAGATTACCTTATACTGGGCTAGAATTTATCAAAGATCATAAAAATTATGAAGCTATTGTCTATAAACTCCCCAAATCAGAAGAAGAGGGGGAAATTCTTGTTAAAGTTGGGGATTATTATGGGATATAGCAGATTAAACCCATTTAGCGGAAGGTTTTGACCTATGTTATGGAGTAAATTACCTTGGATGAGAGGTATAAGAGGGTGCACAAATATCACTTTATTTTCCTAAATCATTTCAGGCACAAGGACCTCATTTCCTTCCCCTACTCTCTCTCTCTCTCTCTCTCTCTCTCACTCACTCACTCACTCACTCACTCACTCACTCAAGGTCTGAAGGACCACGTAAAGAATCCCACAAAGCTTGTCCTTCATGGAGGGATAATTATTCTAATTTATGACTACTGCAAGGAGATGAATCCTAAAGCCTCCATAAAGGAAAGAAAATAAAAAATAAAAATGGAGGATAGTGACATCAAGAGCTTTGAGAAGATGATTAAAATATTGAAGGGAAAAAAGCTCAAGTCCCCTTTGAGCTTTGAGATGTAGTTTGATAAAATCAAAGGTATGGGAACTGAGGATGACAATGATGATTTAGGAGGAAAGTCAGCTAAGGTCTCGATGAAGAAAGATACAGGGAACTCCACTCAAGGTAAAACACTTTAATGTTGATCAAGGAAAGGAGGCGGAAGAGAATGGGGATTCTTGTGATGTAAATGGGAATAAAAATGGGGGTGAGGGTTTGTTTTTGAAAAACTACACAATCCATTCCAAGGAAGCGGATGATGGTCTGGTGAAGGATAATGATGGTATCTCCAACAAGGATTTGGGTTGTCCTAATATGGGCTTGGAGATTGGTACCACCTCTATTAAGAATGATCTGGAAGATAAAGGTAATAATGAGGAGGTTAATCTTGTTGGTTACCCTATTTTTGTGTCTTTTGTGGATGTCTCTGATTCTAAACATGCCAATGTGTCTCGACAAGCTGATTCTATTTGTAAAGGGGACTCTACTCATCTAAATCTAGACAATCTTCATGGGAAGACCGTGCCTACTCTGGATTCTCTACAAAATTCCAAAGATTGGGTTGTCAGTTCTTACCACATGGAAAAATGGGTCCTAACTGAAATCAATAACCTCAAAATGAAGAAAAAGACCCTGTTTGATAACTTTGTAATCATGAAAGATGATATTGAGAAAAAAATAGACATCTAGGTGCTAGAGGAAAATAAATATTTATTAGAGAGAATGTATGAAGAGAGAGATGGAAGAATGGATTTGGAAAAGAGGGTTGAGAAGATGAAAATGGATAATAAGAACCTTGAGGAAACCCTCAAGAAAATTCTCCATAGAAGCGATGATAGCATGAAAGTTTCTATTGAAATCTGAAGGATCTCACCATTAGGATGGAGTAGACTTACCAAGAAAAAGCTATTGTGTAGATCAAGCATGATTTGGATGTTGGTTGTGTTGAAGGTCTAGGAAAACATACATGTCTGCGTCTCAGGAAGAAGGCTACCTCTGTGTCAAAGGAAATTCAAAACCTCAGGAACACTATGGAGAACATGGTTGTTATGGAAGAAGAGGTTGCAAATAATCTAAAGGAGTTGGCATAGGCTTTCTTTCTATCCCCTGGCTTTTATTTCTACCTTTGTGTCTGTGTTTGGTTCTTTCTCTGACCAGTTGTTTTTTTGTCTGGTTTAGTCGGTGTTGGTTGTAATTTTTTTGGATTTTTCTAGTTGGGGTTGTTTCCAACAATGTTTTGTTTTGATGGACTCTAATGCTTATCTCTTGTAACTTTCTGTAAAGGGTTTCTAGACCCCTCCAAAACTTGTTTTTTCCCTTAATCAAAAACATCATTAAGGAGAGTATCCTTATTCAGTTATGTTTAAAATGGTTGATTGGGGATGGTAAGCCCATTATATTTTGGGAAGATTCTTGAATTATTGATATGTCGCTAGTTGCTAATCTTATTTGATTATAGTCAATTTCAGGAGTACACAAAAATGGTATGAAAAGGTTTGCAACTCCTAATTGATCCCTAATATTAATTTATTTTGGTGGACATTCATGCATAATAAGATCTTAATCCAAGACAATTTGGTTAAGAGGGGTTTTCAACTCCCAAATAGGTGTGTACTATGTAAGAAAGAGGAAGAGTATATCCCCCATATTCTGATTCACTATGAGTTTTCCAAAGAACTATCTCAAAAAGTCCTTATTAAATTAGATATATATTTGGTCTTAAATAATAATGTTCAACATCTTCTCATAAAGTGGAAAGGGAAAATTCATAATCCTATGATTATTTAAGTTTAGAGGCAAATTCCCTCACACCTTTCCTAAAGTTTTTGGAAGGAGAGAAATAATAGATTTTAAAAAAATTGAGAACAATATGAATGGAGTCTTTTTTTCCTTCTACAGGTTGCTTAAGGAGAATGGTATTGTTACTTTATGTAAATGTCCAGTGTTTCCCCCATCTTCTTTTGAAGAAAGCATTTCTATAAATTGGGAGCACAAGATAATTATGCTAGATTCAATAACTCCAGAATGTCGAGGAAATAAAATACTATATGGAAACCACTAGAATTGGGATGGCATAAGTTAGACTTTGACAAGTCATCTAGAGGTAATAGGATTTTTGTGGGTGACAACATAATATCAAAATCAAGAAGGATAATTTTGTCTTATACGAGCAATCTAGATGGTTACACTAATAACAAGGCTGAAGAGATGGCTTTTCTTTGGGGGATCAATTTTTCCCTCTTTACCGATGTTAAGGCCTTGGTTGTTGAAGGATATTCATTTCTGATTATTAATGCAGTTAAAGGCCTGGTTAAAACCATATTGTCCGCAAAAGGAATTTTGGGAGATGTTCATAGGCTCCTACTTGGTTTAGAGATTTTTGATATTAAACATTCATATAGATAAGGGAAAAGGGTTGTTGATGTTATGGCAGCATTAGGTCTCAATTTGAAGGGATTGAAATGCTAGTGTGAATGGTCAATATCTCTCCCAATGTAAGAACACTAATTTTGAAGGAGGGTAACTTGAAACATTAGGTCCAATGGTTTAAATGGGAATTGGACTTTGTATTAAATTTCTAGGCATGACCCCAACTTTCTATGGGTTATGTCACAGAGAGGGAACATCAAGATTATTAGAGGCTGGTTAAAATGCAAAATAGGGAGGACAAAAAGGGAAAATTGTAGTGAGGAATTTTTTTAGTCTTTTTCCCCCTTGGAATGACTTGTTTGTGAGGCTATAACTACCAAAAATTATCTCAACAAGAAGCATTCCTATAACATCCATATTTTTATAATAATATTGATGGTTCTCTTTTGGTACACTAGTTATCCTTTTGAGTAAAATATAGATTTAGGAAATAAGATCTCCCATCAGTGAACCATTTTGAAATGCTTTAGAAATTTTCTTAGGACACATTTTTAATATTTTAAATTGAATGATCAGGAGTCATAAACGTCATGTTGGCACTACAATGTAGAAAATAATAGTTGGGAGAGAAGGAAGTTGATTGTGGATAATTTTGGGGGGGATCTAATCAAGAAGGTCTATTGCAGGAGAAACAAGAGGGGCCTAGGAAGTTCTCATGTTAAGAAGAATGGCCTTTCAAATGTTGACAAAGAGATGCAAGGTGGGTATTCCACCTGTTACAAGATTGTGGGTAAAGTACTGAGTTGTGATATGCAGTTAGACAAATCAATGGGACAAGGATTGGATGGGCTCTCACAATGATATAACAGTAATCTAGATAGTAACTTAATCACCCACATTTCTAACAACCTTTAGGAGGATGATACCAATGGATAGAAAGTAGGAGTTCAGTGTGTTGGTTGTACTTGTCTAGGTTGTACCAAGATTACAAAGGAAGTCAGAGCTCTTAAAGAGGAGGTGAATCTCCTTAACAACCAATCAACAGACATGTTAAAGGGTCTAAGGAGTGCTACCCATTATAGTTGTAGGGTAATGCACAATTATGCAACTACCCCAGCTCTTCTACAAAAGAGATTTGGAGGGACGAGTGACATGGAGCTCTTTGAATTTCAGAGGAAGGACTAGGCTAGGGTAATCATGAGGGTTCTTGGTGGCCCTAGTAATGAAGATCATAATTTTAATTGCAAATTTTTCTCTCCCCTTTAGTTTTTTGGTTTCTAAATTTCTTTATCTTTAGCTATCATTTAATCATTAGTGTTATTCTTCTTCTATTGTTGGTTATGTTTTGCCTAAAATCCTTTGGTAGTAGTATGGCCTTTTTGGTAAGTTTGTAAGGGAAAACACCCTTGTTATGCTAATTCATTAATCAAAAACAAAAAATTATGAAAAAATATTTATACACTAGATATTGGTGAGAAAAGTATATATTTTAAAAATTAGAATCATATTATTTCTATAAAAGAATCTAATGCATGACATCTTAAATGTCAATTCTACTAAATGTTGATTACTACAAAAAATAAGTTATTAAAAATTATGGGAAATATTCACAATTATTTTTTAAAATAATATTTAGAATTTAGATAAAAAAGTAAAAAATCATTAGTTTGCTTTCATCTTCAATTTTTTAATGATTTAGTTGATAAAAGTATTAGAAAGTGAAGATTTGATGCAAAATGCTACTTTCAATGTCAAGTTTAGCCAAAAAGTATAACCCATTATTGTGGGATTGCATTAAATAAGTAAATTTAAAATTTCTTAATTGCCCTTTTCTAAATATATTTCCTCTAAAAATAAATAAAATTAATACTTTATTTAATTTCTATCATGCACATGAATTAAATAATTTTAGTTATAATATTTTATTAGTATCTCCATCTCATTAATTAACTACCATTCACTCATAGTCTACTCATTAATTATTCCTCTATGCATCCAATTCTCTCAGTATTGCAATCAGTTAACTACTATTTGTAGCCTTCAAATCCTCTCAATCATTATGATCCATTGATTTTTCTAATCAATCTCAATTGTTGATCAACCTCAAGTCTTATCTATAAATTAAACATGTCTCTTATCCTTTATCAAGCATAGTATCAAATTCAAGAGCTAAAGTTCATACCATATTTGTATCAAAATACAATCAAGCATCAATCTTATATCCAACAAATGCTTGAATCATGCAGACAAAATCAAGCAACCAACATGTCAACAATTCAAGAAAATATTGAGAACAATGGAGCTAATAAATCTTTGTATGAAGGTATTAGGGTTTTGATTTGTTATTTATTTCATGCATTTATTGTATGTTTTATTAAGTGATTTAATTGATAATGAATTAGATTTTATTGACTTTCCCATTTTCCATTTTGATTGTTCACAATATTTTTGATCCACACATAATATTAAATATGGATGGAATATTAATAAAAAAAACTAAATACACAAATCACTTGAAATAAATTGTATGACCAATGTGAAAACACTGGAGAAGAAGAGAAGATAAAGATGAACATGGAGGATCACATAGGAAAAGAGATGGATACAAACAAAGCTCTTAGGAGAATGATACCTTAGCAAGTGCTTGGTTATGTTATGGCTATTGAAATGTGAAATAGATAAAGAGAGAGACAACATAAGATTGGCCATGTCATTGGCAATCAATGATAGAGATAAGATAAAAGAAAAACAAACTAAAATAATCAAATAATTATGCTTATGTCATCATTTGGTGATTACATATGATTTTCATATAAATGGTCAAATCCAAGCCAAAAGAAAATAAAATGCAAAACCATGATGGCCTAAATTATGAGCCCCACAAAATATTTATGTCAATGTTGGGGCCCATCAAGATATGTATACTTAAATATAGATATTAATTTCAAACCTTGGCATGATAAAAGTTAAGTTAATAATTAAGTAGCTAATATAGCTATTTAACTAGGTTCATAATTAAAAAAATTCTTTTCATTTAAAATTTGAAGATTTTATGAATGTTTTGATTAGGAAAACATGGAAAAGGGTCTAACCTCATTTAAAAAATAGACATTAAGGCAATAAGGATGAACCTCACTAGTAGAGAAACTATACAAATATAGAAAAGACAAGAAAACAACCATAAAAAATTAGCCACAGTATAGCCAACAATTTCAAGCATTTTATAACTTGTCATTCTTTGTTTAGAAAATCGAGCTTCTCATCAAAACATAGATCTTTGATATTAGTACTATTTTCATTAGTAAGAACCAAGGGGGTAGCATTCCGGGTCCTAAATTTCTCTTTTCCTGTCTTCTAAGTATTGTTATCTCTAGTACCAATGCTCTTATCTTTGATAGGAACCAAGGGTGTTGCACTCTAGGGCATGGATTTTTCATTAGTAATGCTAGAGATGTTAATAGATTCTCGAGGGAGGCTATGAGGAAAAATGTCATCCATACTGAGTTTGGATTTCCTCTTCTTTAGCTCTATCTAAAATACTTAGAGGGTGGTAATTGTATTCTTCACAAAAGCTTTGCAATAAACAATAATTTCTTAAATATTTTTATAGATTTGATCCTAGTTGCCTTTGAGTCTACCAGACTCTTTTTCGCCTACTTAATGTCCTTCATCTCCTTCTCTACTTATTCACATTTATCAAATGAAGGATGAACCCCTTTAACAAATCCCCACACATTATCATCACTAGTCTCCTTAGTTTATTCCAAAGATTTAGATAGTGTAATGGATTCAAGATTATAAGTTTTCTTCTTTGTAGTATACCACTACATGAGTTGTTATTTTAGTATACCATTTTGTATATCCTATACTTTGCATTGGTTATTAAATTTCCCCCTAAGCCAGATATAGAGGTCGTAGGAGAATGAGTTTATAAATCGGTAAATAGGATTGAGATCATGAGGGTTTTGACTTTAATAAGTTTCTTATAGCTTCAAATTAATATCATTAGAGAGAACATCCTTCGAAGGAGGGGGAAGATGAGATATTTCCAGAATAAAGGAGGACTATAGAGTATAGTCTTGACAAGGAGAGCTCAAAGGGTTAGAATCTTCAACATAGAGTTGACTAGGATAGCTCAAATGGTTAGAATCTTTAACATTGACCTAACGAGGAGAGCTTGGAGGGTTAGACTCTTCATCAAACATAGCAGTGGAAAGGCCACTAGAGGGAATTAAAAGGAAAAAATTGTCTTTCTAAAGAGAAAGGGGATGGGTCAACTAAGGAGGAAAATTCCACACTAGGAGTGTAATAATCCTCAACATTAAAAGGACTAATTAATTATCATTTTTTAGGACAAAACCCTAATCTTTTGGATCAAAGAATGATTATAAATATGAAGAAGAACAAAGTAGGTAAGGGTTAAGCCTAGATTAATCCTATACATGCAATAGATAAGAGCTACTCATATTCTCCTTATAATTTCCTTTTACCTTTAAGTAATCCTTACACCATATAGAGGAAGAGTGTTAGTGGTGGCAATTATCTCAACAAAAATTTGCAAGAAAACAACATGAACAAAAACTATGCCCGCTTTCCAAGAGTTGGCGAATAGAATTGTAACCATACGTAGCAAATCGACTAAGGTAAAACAACGACGGTGGATAACAGCAGGTAAAAGAATTAGAAGTTTCTATGAAGGGCAGTAAATTAAAATGCCATGTTAAATTGAAAAGTGATGAAAGATCACCATCTTTATTTTTTCCATAAGAAGGAAGCCGAGGAAGTGTTTGATCCATCATGTCAATTCTTGTAACATTAGGGGCTTTGATAAGATTGGTGTAATTTTTAGTCCTGGCCTCTATGGAGGGGACTAATGTTTTCACCCCCTTATTTCGAATTAATATATGCTTCGGAAGTGGCTCCTTGTCTACGTTTCCACATTTCACATATGCATAGGGACAGGTGCTAGATGATCGGCGCTCTGCTTAGTGTCAAGCTTACTACAAGGTTTTAGCCTAAAATAGGAAATGACTTTGGGCATTTTCACCTCAGGGCTATTGCAAGCAACAATATTCGCCCACTCTCCTCAGCAGCTCACTCATCCCCCCTCCTTATGCCTGCACTATCGAGTGTTTCAATGAGGCCCCTTCTTCTTCTTCCTCCATCTCGTCCTGTGGGATTGCTACAATTGACAAAGAAATTGAGCTGAGGACTGCAGTCAATTTGGATGCACCTCTGTGCCTATATCTTACCTCTGGCAGAGCTCAAATATTCGGCACTGAACTCCACCCTCAGTATTGGGTCACTTTTCCTCCTACCCACAAATTTGCGGTATGAATCTTCAGCACCCATTTCGTTTTTTTTTTAATTTGAATACATGTCTAGCCCTGGAAAGTACCATTTTTTCCAGGGTGTCGAAACTAGACTTATAATTAGTAAATTTGTATTCCATTTGTTTCTTGCTATTGGAGCATGCCCACTTTCCAATACAAAAGAATCCAGTGATAAGTCTAGATGATTCAAAGGATTGGAAATAGAAGTGAGGCAGATTTTCAGAAGGGCCGTAAATTTCATTATAGCTTCTTATACTAGCAAGTATGGTTTTGCTAAATCCGAGAATTTTGTTCCACAGAATACATCCTGCTCGTGGTTTATTTGTAGCGAATGGAATTTTAGTAGAGCTGGATTACTCTAATTTGGAAGAACCTCTTGGATGCCATCGAATACTTCCCTCAAAGAAGGCAAAGTTGTGCTGGCATAAGGATGAATGCACTATAACCCAAATATATTGTAATAGAGCCAAAAAAGAGATGCTCTTATCATCTTCTTTTCTTCAGTTGTGAGGGCATCTATGGTGTTTTCCACTCGCGTAACAGTTGCCTATAACTCAAGATCAGAGAGCATAGTGGCGTCCATGGAGTCAACGAGCTCAGTGATTTCCTATAGCGATGATGCTTCAGTTGGTACTAGGGATCTTTCTAATATACACCTCTTACAATCACACCTAAATCCCCTGAATGCTGATTCTCGTCTGAACAGTGGCAAAAGAGTGTCAAAGTAAGGGATTGTTATTTCTTCTCCAGCTGCAATTTTTCTTGCAGCTATAATAAACATAGTTTCTCCCACTGCAATGCAATTGGCATTGGGAAAAGAGGAATGATGAACGAAAGAGGGAAGTACCCACAAACCATATTGCTCATTTTGTGTATTCATCTCACTATTTGATTCTGTAGTCTATATTTGACACCCTACATTTCGCATTATCTTTGCAAGTTTATGCTGGTCTAACTTCCAACCTTGATTGCAAACATCGTAGTTATTCCAGCTGGCATTATTGATCCTGAAGAGATCCATGGGTGGCACCTTCATTTCATCTGAATCGACAAGGTACTCTAGCTGCTGCAATATCCTCGGAGATGACAAATCGATTTTGGTCTCTAAATCCCATTTAAGATGACCAAGTTTTGTCTTCACTTCTATCGTACAAGGTATGACTATAGGTAAGTATATCCCTACTTCTTGAAGGCATCTCAAACAAATCTTTGACATGTATTACTTATAGCATGAAGGCCTTATAAAAAGCAAACTATAAGTTAACCTATTTCGCTCCTCTTAGATTCCAGGGCTCCCTCTTTTTAGGGATATGTATCGATATTCTGGGCATCGTAGATTATCTAGCTTAGTCACAAGATTATTTATTGTACGGATTAATCCTTGAGGTTCGCGATTATTGAGCCCTTATTACCTTTCTTAAATTAAAATTTGTCTTAACTGTGGACAATTTGACTCATTACTTCTCCTAACTTAATTCCTTTATTTATTTAATTATTTTATTTTATCTTTATGGTCATTCCTTTATAAGGGACATTTTAGTTAACACTCTTATTTCTTTTTGTATGTATATGTTGGTTCTCCATTATTTAATGAAACTTTATTTATGTTAGTTTGTGTTAATTAATTATGGTGCTTACATTTTGTAAATGTTATTATCAATTTTGATGGGCCCTAATTATTATTAACATTTTTTTGTATTTTTACGAAATCTTTGAGTCCATTAAGGGGATTAATTTAACTTTAATCCCTAGGTGGACCCTAACAAATTTACAACCTTATACAATTATTATCGAAATAATAATCGAGATATTATTTTATTAATCAATGAATTCGAGCTATCATAATTCTCTTATTAAATTAAAATCATTTAATTAACTCTTTAAATTAATCTAGCATTAATGTCTTTATTCTCTTAGTATTATGCCTTAGGGTATTGCACCCTCGTAGACTATTTATGAATATCTCTAGTTAGTGATCTATTGGCCTAGTGCAACTGACAAGTTAGGGTATGCCAGCAAGCCAGCGCATGCCTCAGATACCCATAAGAGTTGGGTGTATCGGTTGAGGTTTCGATCTTATGTTTCTATTTCAACCTTGTAGAATGTGTTTCAAAAAAAAAATTTGTTGTGTGTGTTTTGCCCTTATTTTGGGCATGACAGGGTGGAAGGGTAATTATGTTATCTTAAATGGTAAAAATATTAAGTTTAGTGTTGAGCTTATCTCAGAGGTTACAGGATTACCTTATACTGGGCTACAATTTATCAAAGATCATAAAAATTATGAAGCTATTGTCTGCAAACTCCCCAAATCAGAAGAAGAGGGGGAAATTCTTGTTAAAGTTGGGGATTATTTTGGGATAGAGTAGATTAAGCCCATTTAGCGGAAGGTTTTGACCAGTGTTATGGAGTACATTACCTTGGATGGGAGGTATAAGAGGGTGCACAAATATCACTTTGTTTTCCTAAATCATTTTAGGCACAAGGACCTCATTTCCTTTGCCTACTTCCTCTATCTCTCTCTCTCTCACTCAAGGTCTAAAGGACCACGTAAAGAAGCCCACAAAGCATGTCCTTCATGGTGGGATAATTCTTCTAATTTATGACTACTGCAAGGAGATGACTCTTAAAGCCTCCATAAAGGAAAGAAAATAAAAAAGAAAAATGGAGGTTAGTGACATCAACAGCTCTAAGAAGATGATTAAAAGATTGAAAGGAAAAAAGCTCAACTCCCCTTTGAGCTTTGAGAAGTAGTTTGATAAAATCAAAGTTATGGGAACTGAGGATGATAATGATAATTTAGGTGGGAAGTCGGCTAAGGTCTCAATGAAGAAAGCTACAGGGAACTCCACTCAAGGTAAACACTTTGATGATGATCAGGGAATGAAGACAAAAGAGAATGGGGATTCATGTGATGTAAATCGGAATAAAAATGGGGGTGAGGGTTTGTTTTTGAAAAACAACACAATCCCTTCTAAGGAAGTGGATGATGGTCTAGTGAAGGATAATGATGGTATCTCCAACAAGGATTTGGGTTGTCCTATTGTGGGCTTGGAGATTGGTACCACCTCTGTTAAGAATGATCTGGAAGATAAAGGTAATAATGAGGAGGTTAATCTTATTGGTTACCCTAGTTTTGTGTCTTTTGTGGATGTCTCTGATTCTAAACATGCCTATGTGTCTTGACAAGCTGATTCTATTTGTAAAGAGGACTCTACTCATCTAAATCTAGACAATCTTCATGGGAAGATTGTGCCTACTCTGGATTCTCTGCAAAAGGCCAAAGATTGGGTTTTCGGTTCTTACCATATGGACAAATGGGTCCCAACTGAAATCAATAACCTCATAATGAAGAACAAGACCCTGTTTGATAAATTTGTAATCATGAAAAATTTTATTGAGAAAAAAGCTGGCATCTAGGCGCTAGAGGAAAAGAAATGTTTATTGGAGAAAATGTAGGAAGAGAGAGATGGAAGAATGGATTTGTAAAAGAGGGTTGAGAAGATGAAAATGGAGAATAATAACCTTGAGGAAACCCTCGAGAAAATTCTCCATAGACGCCATGATAGCATGAAAGTTTCTATTGAAAATATGAAGGATCTCGCCATTAGGATGGAGTAGGCTTACCAAGTGAAAGCTATTGTGTAGATTAAGCATGATTTGGATGTTGGTTGTGCTGAAGGTCCAGGAAAACATACCTATGTGAGTCTCAAGAAGAAGGCTACCTTTGTGTCAAAGGAAATTCAAAACCTCAGAAACACTGTGGAGAACATGGTTGTTATGAAATAAGAGGTTGCAAATAATCTAAAGGAGTTGGCCTAGGCTTTCTTTCTATCCCTTGGCTTTCCTTTCTACCTCTATGTCTGTGTCTGGTTCTTGCTTTGACCAGTTATTTTTTTATTTGGTTTAGTTAGTGTTGGTTGCTAGTTTTTTGGATATTGTTGGTTGGGGTTGTTTCCAACAATGTTTTGTTTTGATGGACTCTAATACTTATCTCTTGTAACTTTCTGTAAAGGGTTTCGAGACCCCTCCAAAACTTGTTTTCTCCCTTAATCAAAAACATCATTAAGGAGACTATCCTTATTTAGTCAAGTTTAAAATGGTTGATTGGGGATGGTAAGTCCATTAGATTTTGGGAAGATTCCTGAATTATTGATATGTCACTAGTTGATAATCTGTACTACAAAGGTCCCCATGATATGGCTCATAGATTCTTTTGCACTAAGGTGGCTAACTATATATCCCCTAGAAGTCATTGAAGGAACTTACCCAATTTTTTCAGTCCTAGCCAGATCTAATTCCCAAAGCCAAGGACTTGCAAAAGATCTTAAAGAATACAAGAATTCCTATTTTCCCCATAAAAGATAGATTTATTTATTGTAAGATCCCTACTAGATATTTCTCTTTTAAATCTTCTTATTTTATGATAGTCAATATTAGGAGTACACAAAAATGGTATGAAAAGGTTTGGAACTCCCAATTGATGCCTAATATTAATTTATTTTGGTGGACATTCATGCATAATAAGATCTTAATCCAAGACAATTTGGTTAAGAGGGGTTTTGAACTCCAAAATAAGTGTGTACTATGTAAGAAAGAGGAAGAGTATATCCCCCATATTTTGATTCACTATGAGTTTTCCAAAGAACTATCTCAAAAAGTCCTTATTAAATTAGATATATATTTGGTCTTAAATAATAATGTTCAATATCTTCTCATAAAGTGGAAAGGGAAAATTCATAATCCTGTCATTATTCAAGTTTAGAGGAAAATTCCCTCACACCTTTCCTAAAGTTTGTGAAAGGAGAGAATTAATAGATTTTTAAAAAATTGAGAACAATATGGATGGAGTCTTTTTTTTCTTCTACAGGTTGCTTAAGGAGAATGGTATTGTTACTTCATGTAAATGTCCAGTGTTTCCCATTTCTTCTTTTGAAGAAACGATTTCTATAAATTGGGAGCACCAGATAATTATGCTAGATTCAACAACTCCAGAATGTCGAGGAAATAAAATACTATATGGAAACCACTAGAATTGGGATGGCATAAGTTAGACTTTGACAAGTCATCTAGAGGTAATAGGATTTTTGCGGGTTACAACATAATATCAAAATCAAGAAGGATAATCTTGTCTTATACGAGCAATCTAGATGGTTACACTAATAACAAGGCTGAAGAGATGGCTTTTCTTTGGGGGATCAAGTTTTCCCTCTTTACTGATGTTAAGGCCTTGGTTGTTGAAGAATATTCACTTCTGATTATTAATGTAGTTAAAGGCCTGGTTAAAACCATATTGTCCACAAAAGGAATTTTGGGAGATGTTCGTAGGCTCCTACTTGGTTTAGAGATTTTTAATATTAAACATTCATATAGATAAGGGAAAAGGGTTGTTGATGTTATGGCGGCATTAGGTCTCAATTTGAAGGGATTGAAATGCTGGTGTGAATGGTTAATATCTCTCCTAATGTAAGAACACTAATTTGGAAGGAGGGTAACTTAAAACATTAGGTCCAATGATTTAAATGGGAATTGGACTTTGTATTAAATATCTCAGCATGACCCCAACTTTCTATGGGTTATGTCACAAAGAGGGAACATCAAGATTATTAGAGGCTGGTTAAAATGCAAAATAGGGAGGACGAAAAGGGAAAATTGTAGTGAGGTACTTTTTTAGTCTTTCTCCCCCTTGGAATGACTTGTTTGTGAGGCTACAACTACCAAAAATTATCTCAACAAGAAGCATTCCCATAACATCCATATTTTTATAATAATATTGATGGTTCTCTTCTAGTACATTAGTTATCCTTTTGAGTAAAATATAAATTTAGGAAATAAGAGCTCCCATCAGTGAACCATTTTGAAATGCTTTAGAAATTTTCTTAGGGCACATTTTCAATATTTTAAACTGAATGGTCAGGAGTCATAAGCGTCGTGTTGGCATTACAATGTAGAAAATAATAGTTGAGAGAGAAGGAAGCTGATTGTGGATAATTTTGGGGGGGATATAATCAAGAAGGTCTATTGCAGGAGAAACAAGAGGGGCCTAGGAAGTTCTCATGTTAAGAAGAATGACCTTTCAAATGTTGACAAAGAGATGCAAGGTGGGTATTCCACCTGCTACAAGATTGTGGGTAAAGTAGTGAGTTGTGATATGCAGTTAGACAAATCAATGGGACAAGGATTGGATGATCTCTCACAATGATATAGCAGCAATTTAGATAGTAACTTAATCACCCACATTTCTAACAACCTTTAGGAGGATGATACCGATGGATAGAAAGTAGGAGTTCAGTGTGTGGGTTGTACTTGTATGGGTTGTACCAAGATTACAAAGGAACTCAGAGCTCTTAAAGAGGAGGAGAATCTCCTCAAGAACTAATCAATGGACATGTTAAAGGGTTTAAGGAGTGCTACCTATTGTAGTTGTAGGGTAATGCACAATTATGCAACTACCCCATCTCTTCTACAAAAGATATTTGGAGGGACGATTGACATGGAGCTCTTTGAATTTCAGAGGAAGGACTAGGCTAAGGTAATCATGAGGGTTCTTGGTGGCCCCAGTAATGATGATCACAATTTTAATTGCAAATTTTTCTCTTCCCTTTAGTTTTTTGGGTTCTAAATTTTTTTATCTTTAGCTGTCATTTAGTCATTAGTGTTATTCTTCTTCTATTGTTAGTTCTATTTTGCCTAAAAGCCTTTGGTAGTAGTATGGCCTTTTTGGTAAGTTTGTAAGGGAAAACACCCTTGTTATGCTACTTTATTAATCAAAAATAAAAAATTATGAAAAAATATTTATACACTAAATATTGGTGAGAAAAATATATATTTTAAAATTTGGAATCATATTATTTCTATAAAAGAATCTAATGCATGACATCTTAAATGTCAATTCTAATAAATGTTGGTTACTACAAAAAATAAGTTATTAAAAATTATGGAAAATAATCACAATTTATTTCTTATTTTTTTAATAATATTTAGAATCTAGATAAAAATGTCGCAAATCATTAGTTTGCTTCCATCTTCAATTTTTTAATGATTTAGTTGATAAAAGTATTAGACAGTGAAGATTTGATGCAAAATGCTACTTTCAATGTCAAGTTTAGCCAAAGAGCATACCCATTATTGTGGGATTGCATTAAATAAGTAAATTTAAAATTTCTTAATTGCCCTTTTCTAAATATATTTCCTCTAAAAATAAATAAAATTAATACTTTATTTAATTTCTATCATGTACATGAATTAAATAATTTTACTTATAATATTTTATTAGTATCTCCATCTCATTAATTAACTACCATTCACTCATAGTCTACTGATTAATTATTCCTTCATGCATCCAATCCTCTCAGTGTTGCAATCAGTTAACTACTATTTGTAGCCTTCAAATCCTCTCAATCATTATGATCCATTGATTTTTCTAATCAATCTCAATTGTTGATCAACCTTAAGTCTGATCTATAAATTAAACATGTCTCTTATCCTTTATCAAGCATAGTATCAAATTCAAGAGCTAAAGTTCATATCATATTTGTATCAAAACATAATCAAGCATCAATCTTATATCCAACAAATGGTTGAATCATGCAAACAAAATCAAGCAACCAACATGTCAACCATTCAATAAACTATTGAGAACAGTGGAGCTAATAAATCTTTGTATGAAGGTATTAGGGTTTTGATTTGTTATTTATTTCATGCATTTATTGTATGTTTTATTAAGTGATTTAATTTATTATGAATTAGATTTTATTGACTTTCCCATTTTCCATTTTGATTGTTCACAATCTTTTTGATCCACACATAATATTAAATATGGATGGAATATTAATAAAAAAAACTAAATACACAAATCACTTGAAATAAATTGTATGACCAATGTGAAAACACTGGAGAAGAAGAGAATATAAAGATGAACATGGAGGATCACATATGAAAAGAGATGGATACAAACAAAGTGCTTAGGAGAATGATACCTTAGCAAGTGCTTGGTTATGTTATGGTTGTTGAAATATGAAATAGATAAAGAGAGAGACAACATAAGATTGGCCATGTCATTGGCAATCAATGATAGAGATAAGATAAAATAAAAAGAAACTAAAATAATCAAATAATTATGCTTATGTCATTGTTTGGTGATTACATGTGATTTTCATACAAATGGTCAAAGAGGCCAATATAGGCCAAAATAAAATAAAATGGAAAACCATGATGGCCTAAATTATGAGCCCCGCAAAATATTTATGTCAATGTTGGGGCCCATCAAGATATGTATACTTAAATATAAATATTAATGTCAAATCTTGGCATGCTAAAAATTAAGTAGCTAATCTAGCTATTTAAGTAGGTTGATAATTAGAAAATTTCTTTTCATTTAAAATCTGAAGATTTTATGAACATTTTGATTAGGAAAACATGGAAAAGGGTCTAACCTCATTTACAAAATAGACATTAAGGCAATAAGGATGAACCTCACTAGTAGAGAAACTATAAAAATATAGAAAAGAAAAGAAAACAACCATAAAAAATTAGCCACATTATAGCCAACAATTTCAAGCCTTTTATAACTTGTCATTCTTTGCTTAGAAAATCGAGCTTCTCATCAAAACATAGATCTTTGATATTAGTGCTATTTTCATTAGTAAGAACCAAGGGGGTAGCATTCCAGGTCCTAAATTTCTCTTTTCATGTCTTCTAAGTATTGTTATCTCTAGTACTAATGCTCTTGTCTTTGATAGGAACCAAGTGTGTTGCACTTTGGGGCATGGATTTTTTATTAACACTGCTAGAGATGTTATTAGATTCTCGAGGGAGGCTATGAAGAGAAGTGTCATCCATACTAAGTTTGGATTTCCTCTTCTCTATCTTCATCTAAAATACTTAGAGGGTGGTAATTGTATTCTTCACAAAATATTTGCAATAAACAATAATTTCTTAAATATTTTTATAGATTTGATCCTAATTGCCTTTGAGTCTACCAAACTCTTTTTTCGCCTACTTAATGTCCTTCATCTCCTTCTCTACTTATTCACATTTATCAATGAAGCATGAACCCCTTTAACAAATCCCCACATATTATCATCACTAGTTTCCTTAGTTTATTCCTAAGATTTAGATAGCGTAATGGATTCAAGATTATAAGTTTTCTTCTTGGTAGTATGCCACTACATGAGTTGTTATTTTAGTATACCATTTTGTATATCCTAAACCTTGCATTGGCTATTAAATTTCTCCATGAGCCAGATATAGAGGTCATAAGAGAATGAGTTTATAAATCGGTAAATAGGATGAGAATGTGAGGGTTTTGACTATAATAAGTTTCTTATAGCTTTAAATTAATATCATTAGAGAGAACATCCTTCAAGGGAGGGGGAAGATGAGAGATTTCCAAAATAAGGGAGGACTATAGAGTATAGTCTTGACAAGGAGAGCTCAAAGGGTTAGAATCTTCAGCGTAGAGTTGACTAGGATAGCTCAAATGGTTAGAATCTTCAGCATATAGTTGATTAGGATCTAGCTCAGATGGTTAGAATCTTTTACATTAACCTAATGAGGAGAGCTTGGAGGGTTAGACTCTTCATCAAACATACTGGTGGAAAGGCCACTAGAGGGAATTAAAAGGAAAAAATTGTCTCTTTAAAGAGAAAGGGGATGGGTCAACTAAGGAGGAAAAGTCCACACTAGAGATGTAATAATCCTCAACATTAAAAGGACTAATTAATTATCATTTTTTAGGACAAAACCCTAATCCTTTTGAATCAAAGAATGATTATAAATATGAAGAAGAACAAAGTGGATAAGGGTTAAGCCTAGATTAAACCAATAATTGCAATAGATAAGACCTAATTTTATTCTCCTTATAATTTCCTTTTACCTTTTAGTAATCCTTACACCATTTAGAGGAAGAGTGTTAGTGGTGGCAATTATCTCAACAAAAATTTGCAAGAAAACAACATGAACAAAAACTATGTCCGCTTTCCAAGAGTTGGCGAATAGAATTGTAACCATACGTAGCAAATTGACTAAGGTAACATAATGACGGTGGATAATAGCAGGTAAAAGAATTAGAAGTTTCTATGAAGGGCAGTAAATTAAAATGCCATATTAAATTGAAAAGGGATGAAAGATCACCATCTTTATTTTTTCATAAGAAGGAAGTTGATAAGATTGGTGTAATTTTTAGTCTTGGCCTCTATGGAGGGGACTAATGTTTTCACCCCCTTATTTTGAATTAATATATGCTTCGGAAGTTTCTCCTTGTCTATGTTTCCACATTTCACATATGCATAGGGATGGGTGCTAGATGATCGCTCTACTTAGTGTCAAGCTTACTACAAGGTTTTAGCCTAAAATAGGAAATGACTTTGGGCATTTTCACCTCAGGGCTATTACAAGCAACAATATTCGCCCACTCTCCTCAGCAACTCACTCATCCCCCCCTCCTCATGCCTACCTTAGGGCTATTGCAAGAAACAAGATTCGCCCACTCTCCTCAGTAGCTCACTCATCCCCCCCTCCTCATGCCTGCACTATCGAGTGTTTTAATGAGCCCGCTTCTTCTTCCTCCATCTCATTCTATGGGATTGTTGCAATTGACAAAGAAACCGAGCTGAGGATTGCAATCAGTTTGGATGCACCTCTATGCCTACATCTTACCTCTGGCAAAGCTGAAATATTTGGCACTGAACTCCACCCTCAATATTGGGTCACTTTTCCTCCTACCCACAAATTTGCGATATGAATCTTTCGCACCCATTTCATTTTTTTAAAAATTTGAATACATGTCTAGCCCTAGAAAGTACCATTTTTTCCAAGGTGTCGAAACTAGACTTATAATTAGTGATTTTGTATTCCATTTGTTTCTTGCTATTGGAGCATTCCCTCTTTCCAATACAAAAGAATCCAGTGATAAGTCTAGATAATTCAGAGGATTGGAAATAGAAGTGAGGCAGATTTTTGGAAGGGCCGTAAATTTCATTATAGATTCTTATACTAGCAAGTATGGTTTTGGTAAATCCGAGAATTTTGTTTCATAGAATACATCCTACTCATGGTTTATTTGTAGAGACTGGAATTTTAGTAGAGTTGGATTTGGAACAACCTCTTAAATGCCATCGAATACTTCCCTCAAAGAAGGCAAAGTTGTGCTGGCATAAGGATGAATGCGTTGTAACCTAAATATATTGTAATAGAGTCAAAAAAAAGATGCTCTTATCATCTGCTTTTCTTTAGTTGTGAGGGAATCTATGGTGTTTTCCACTCCCATAGTAGTTGCCCATAACTCAAGATCAGAGAGCATAGTGGCGTCCATGGAGTCAACGAGCTCACCAATTTCTTGTAGCGATGATGCTTCAGCTGATGCTAGGGATATTTCTAATATACACCTCTTACAATCACACCTAAATCCCCTGAATGCTGATTCTCGTCTGAACAGTGGCAAAAGAGTGTCAAAGTAAGGGATTGTTATTTCTTCTCCAGTTGCAATTTTTCTTGCAGCTATAATAAACATAGTTTCTCCCACAACAATGCAATTGCCATTGGGAAAATAGGAATGATTAATGAAAGATGGAAGTACCCACAAACCATATTGCTCATTTTGTGTATTCATCTCATCATTTGATTCTGTAGTCTATATTTGACACCCTACATTTTGCATTATCTTTGCAAGTTTATGCTGGTCTAACTTCCAACCTTGATTTCAAACATCGTAGTTATTCCAGCTGGCATTATTGATCCTGAAGAGATCCATGGGTGGCACCTTCATTTCATCTAAATCAACAAGGTACTCTAGCTGCTGCAATATCCTTGGAGATGACAAAATGATTTTGGCCTCTAAACCCCATTTAAGATGACCAAGTTTTGTCTTCACTTCTATCATACAAGGTATGACTATAGGTAAGTATATCCCTACTTCTTGAAGGCATCTCAAACAAATCTTTGACATGTATTACTTAATTTTTTGTTAACTTACAATATTACTAACTTTTCTATTAACTTATAATATGAAGGCCTTATAAAAAGCAAACAAGGCCATGCAGATATTGACCACACACACTTTCTCCTATTCCCCATCTTAGGCAGGGACTCCAACTGCACACAACCCTTGTTTATGTTAGTTCTCACATGATCTGAGAGTGAGCAATTAAATTATTTGAATCGACCTTAGAAGTTCCCTTCTATAAACACACACTTAACTTTGTAAGCTTTAAATTTAATCTTGTTAAGATGTTTTTATAAGATTGGCTAGGAATGGCTTTTTCTTGCAACGTTGATAATATGTTAAGTCTCCTACTTTGACTTCAATTAATATTTTATTTTAGTTCTTATTAGATTTAGATGTCATTTTTTTATATTTCATTTAAAAGATAATTTATATTATTATTCTATTTTATAACTTTCTTTTATATTTGTGTGCAATGAATTGTGTTAGTAAAAGGAGAAATACAAATGAAATCAAAGCACAATAAACAAAACTCACGATTGGATGATTAAAAAAACTTAAAAGTACAAAAAGAATACAAGTAAACACATACCAAATAGTTGTTTAATTGCGGTGATTTTTGCTTCAAATACAAACTTGATGTGTTCTCACAATTTCATATTGTCAAGGGTGCTCAAATTGCTCAATAAGGATGAAATGGGACTAGATGGTCTGATTATACAAACTTGATGTGTTCTCACAATTTTATATTGTCAAGGGTGCTCAAATCACTCAATAAGGATGAAATGGGACCAAATGGTCTAATTATACAAACTTGATGTGTTCTCACAATTTCATATTGTCAAGGGTGCTCAAATTGCTCAATAAGGATGAAATGGGACCAGATGGTCTGATTATACAAACTTGATGTGTTCTCACAATTTTATATTGTCAAGGGTGCTCAAATTGCTCAATAAGGATGAAATGGGAGCAGATGGTCTGATTATGCAAAATGAAGGAATAAAATGGGCATGGTGTGGGTATCTTGAGGATTGGGGATCAAAATGACATTACGTCATTGCAAGATGAAGAGAAAAATTTACATAATGATGTTCCATGGCATAATGAGATGGAAGATTGGATGTTTTTTTTGAGAGATGCCAAGAATGGTTAATTTTCACAATGTGACATTTGTAAAATTTTGGATAAAGCTTGGTGGCACATGGTATGAGGTGAGAACAAGTGCCATGAGGAAGTTGGAATGTCATGTGGCTCATTGAGAGAGAGACCACACAAAGGGAAGTGGTTAGGCAAGCCACATGTTCCTCAAAAAAAGATGTCACTCAAGAAATATGGCTATCAAGAAATATGGTTATTTTCCCTAATTTAAAAAATAAGGATGTGCACATATTTTAGAGAATAGGATAAGATTTTTTAGGGAGGAGGTCAATTCTAAATAAGTTTGGTTAGAGGAAGGGGGTTAGATGGATGGGTTAGGTTGGAGTAAGGTTAAAAGTAGGAGACATGTAATTAATTAAACTAGTTTAACAATTTTATTCCGTGTGGAGAGAATAAATGAAAATGAATTAATTTAAACAAATTTATTTATTTATCTAATTTAATTGTAGAAGGTAGAGAAATAGGATTAATTAATTAAATGGATATGGAGAGTCATTTAATTAATCAAACTATAAGAAACCTAGGTAAATTAATTAATTAATTAATGTAGCTAGGCGCATGACAAATACCCTTAATTAGTTAAATAATCAATAATTGTTTAATTAATAATGATACCATGTTAATGCGTCAACAAGGTGAACTAATTTGATTAAATTAAATCAATCAAAATTAGGTATCTACATTTTTCCTAATGTTACCCCCAAAAACATACTTCTTAGGGTCTAGACAAACTTTATACTCCAATCTATCAAATACAACTACTAGGACTGACAAATGTTCATCTCCCTCTTTTAATTTAGCAAGAATATCATCTACATAATCTTCCATAAGGTCATGCATTATGTCATGCAATATTGTAGTAATCACCCTTTGATAGGTAGCTCCTATGTTCTTTAATCAAAAGGGCATTACATTCCAGTAATAAGTTCCCTAGGTGCATGTGAAAGTTGTTTTGTGTTGATCCTCTAGAGAAATTCTTATCTAATTATATCCTCAAAAACCATCCACTGATGACAACATTTACTATCTAGCTGTTAGGTCTACTATAATGTCTATGTTCAGGAGAGGAACATCATCCTTTGGACATGTCTTATTAAAATTGTAGAAGTTTGTACAAATTCTTATGTTTCTATATAGTTTTAATTTGATATGAGCTAGATTAGATATCCACTCCGCATAGTCTATGGGCCTAATAAAACTCACATCTAGTAGCTTCTTCAACTCCACTTTGACTAATAGCGCAATCTTGGAGTGCATATTGCAAAGTTTATAATTTATTGGCTTCATCCGCAGTTGGAGTGGTAAGTGGTAAATCATGCAGTACCAATTTTGGGTCTGAGCTAGGCATGTTTGAGTATTCCCAAACAAAATTAATTTTTCTATCTCTAAATAAATGGATAAACTATTCTCTCTCCTCTGATGTCAATGATGTTTCCAAGTGGATAAGTCGATTGGTTTCCTCGGAACCTAGGTTAACTTCTTGCATCTTCTCTACAAGTAATGTTGATGTTTCCTTATTTATGGGGACCATGTACATTCTTCCATCTTCAAACACCTTAGAGAGGTTTTCACCTTCAGATATGTCTTTTATTTTTACTGTTTTATGATCTAGAGGTGTCTTTCAGTTTTCACCTAGAGATCTTACATTTTCATTTTTATCACTTTTGTGGCTTGAAGATGGACATGAATTTAAGTATGCTACTCAAAGATCAATGGATAATCTATTTTTATGGTCCCCAATAGGTTTATCACTTTGAAGTCCCAATAACTTCATGATAGTGTCATCATTCTTAAAAATGTCTATGCTCGGTGGACCTTGGTGTTCCCAATCTATTAGTTCAGGGTATATGAGCGAAATTTTATCATTTCCTTGGGCTAAAGATACAAAAAAAATTATAATGGTGCTAATATGGGATTCAAGTAAAGACTCATGAGATTCAGACAATGAGGCTTTAGAGCTTTTAGATTGGTTTTAAAAAAAAATAATCCAAGCACGTCGATATGTGTGTCTATTTTGTAGGGATAGGCTATCAAATTAGGCAAAGATATTATTTACATAGTAGGTACTTGAGGTTCATGGGGTATCCCATTCATAGTCATTGGAATTAGTCTTGTAGTAGTACTCCTCACATGTCTCAACTTCGTCAAAGGAACACACATTATCTTGGCGAGGCAGCTGATGATTAGGGTTCTTTCCTCGGGTGGTTGGTACTCTAGACCTTGAAACTTAGAATTAGCTTTGGGAAATAGTGATTCTACTACTCCTTGATTCTTTTATTTAATTCCACTACATCCATTGTACCCTTATTTTTGCATGATAGTGTACCCTCTTCTGTATTGATGGACATGAAGTGTGATAAGAAGGGGCTCTTTATCTCTATGTATCCAATTGGATAAGTCTTCTTCTACATAATATTTATCTATATCCTCCCATTTTGTGAACACAATAGGTGGTTCATACTAAATATATTCTTTTTTCTTCCTCTTGAGGGGTTTCCTAGTTTTTTCATATGTTCTTGGTGAGATAGGTAATTTTCCTACATAAAAGGAATCTACATAGGTATACTCTCCACAAACCTTCTCTTGAACCATAATCTTGACCTTGGATGTTAATAGGGAAATGCATTTGGACAAATTGGACATGTCAAGATACTTAGAGGATGAGAGTGTAGATGTCACTTGGTTAATAGGAACTTGGTTTGCAATGGATCCCTTGGGATTAGTACAATATATGAATGTTGGGATTGGAAAGATAAAGTACTAAGAGGGAGGGGTGAATTAGTACCCTCAAATGCTTTTAACACTTAACACTTTGCAATAGTAGATATCTTTTAACCGACTGATTCCATTGTTTGTAACAAACATCCATATAACTAAAAATGTAAAAGGAATGTAAACAAAAGAACAAATCATACATGAAAATAAGTACTCATGACTCAGATATTTTGGTTACACAAAAGCCCTTAATAGAAGGTAAAAACTACGATAGGGATGACACCCACAAATTCTTCACTATTGCAGTAAATAAAGTATGTAAGTTAAGGCTACAATTGGTGATCACTTCTAATGATCTTACCCTATTAGGAATAACAAAAGATCAACTAGATCTACCTGGTTAAAGGAAACACAAAGTATGTGTGTACATGGTTAAGAGATTTAAACAAGAACTGTTAAGTTCACTCTGTTAAGATATTTTGATCTGCTACAATGGTTAAATTAATAATAGTAAAGTATCTATAAAAGGACAACTAATACTTGTCTGATTCAGATCTGTGAAGTATCAAATAGATATCACCTCAATGTGATGTGTATGATCTTTTGTTCTTTTCGATAGCCTTTTATGTTATTCTGATAAACTAATTCTGCCTCTCATAAACCATCTTTCATAAAACCCTATGTCTGATCTCTTGGTGTCCTTAGTGCGACTACTGCTTCATGATCCTTAATCATAATGACATCTCTTAAAATTATATATCAAACTATCTTGACCTAGTTAGGGTTACATTATCTTTGAAAACCTAAGATCAACAGTATACAAAAATAACCTAGATCTACCATTACATAGGAATCGTCACAAAAGTTAATGATTACATCCATATTAAATATGTCTCAATCTTGGTAAATTGTTTATATGATCGATGTAAACCATTTGCATAGATATATGTGTCATTCCTGTTAACTATGTTATTTCTTGGATAACTCAATAATTACTGCATTCTCTATTTGGTAAATTATTGATGTTCGGTGTGTAGGAATGCTTGGTGATCACTAGCTTGGTACTCAATAATTTCCTGATGCTCGATAAGTGTGCTCAGTCAAACCTATATTCGGTGATCTTAAAGTTCTACCTTGTCTTTGCTTGGTGTGAAGGCTTTGTATGCTTGACCAACTAATTGTTTGTATGCTTATTCCAACCTTTACCGACTAAATAACTTATTGATACTAATGACAATCCATTAATGCTCAAATAGAGATAACAATCTCCCCCTTTGGCATTAGTATCAAAACCTTATGTATATGTACCGATTAAATCAAGAATATACTAACTCCATATATGTACAAACTATATATATACATTGACTTCCTTCTTCTCTCGACTTAAAAAATCCCCCTTTGTGCATGCTCTCAATGGTGTGAAGTACATGGTGGCATATACATGATTTCCCCCCTTTTTAAAATTAATTCCAAAACAAAAAGAAATGTACTTACAACTGATAAAAAATGTGCTTGTGGGTTTTCTACAGTGAGGCCAAGAGGTTTTCCCATTCCTCTTTCATGTTGTCAAGAATGTTCTCCAAAACTAAAATCTCGGGAGTAGCAACTAAATATTTTGCCTTCTCAATATGTCACTCCATTATTTTCAGATGTGGAAGCAATACTGCTTGTAACTCAGTGACTTGGTCACTTATTGTATCTTCTTGCTTCCTTAGATATGATCTCAACCACCTAAGTTCTTAAACTTTTGATATATGCTTTTGAAAAGCATTTGGCTCAGTTAGAGATAAGTTTGCACTGGATTTGATCTCTTCATCCAACTTTTTAATTTTCTCACTAACCTCGGTAGTGAAATGTTCAATAGTGCATAATTTCAACAAAATTTAAATAATTTTATGAGTAATAGATTCAATCTATGTTATTACCTCAGATAACTTAACCTTGTTTATTGCCACTTCTTGGCTGATTTCTTGATGAAGGATGATCCCCTTAATACCACAAACACATAATAGAAATAGAGAAACAACAATAATTTGCAAAAATAGCAAATGGGCTTCTTGTTATCTCCAGAAATGTGGAATTACAAATTTTCAAAATTACAATATGCAAAGCTACATGGGCATTCCCCTTACAATATTCTCTAGGACAAAATGTCAAATTATTACCCAAATCTACTACCCAGAACTATCCCAAACTGCCTAAGACAACACTACAACCTTCCTTATATAGGCGATTTTCCACCGCTTGGGAAGGTTCCAGAGTTTTAGCCAATAAGGCCGACCAAACTTAGAATTATTTTATTTTTCAATTTATTACTTCGAATTCGGCTCAAAATAACTTTTGAAACCCAAACAGAAATTTTGAAAGAAATTTATTTTTCCACCATTTTAGGTGGCCCAACTTTTGGAGACCATAAGTCATCACCCATTGACCCAATTAACTATTATGACCCCATTTCGGAAAGGGCATGAAATGCTCTACAACATTTGAATTAAGCAAGCTTCATTCAACCAAAGTTTTGACCTCATTTGGGGCCTCTAAAGCCTTCAAAACCGAGTTCAAAGTTTCAGTACCCTATTTCAAAAACTAAAAAATGTCAATATCTTCAAAACTAGACTTGATCTGACATTGAAACTTTACTAGCAGGCTGATACGACCAAAATGAACCTCTACCTGTGAAATCAGAACATTCCGAGATCGTATGACCAACTTACTAAAAATAGTAAGTTTCCATAAATTGCAACTAGACACAAGATAACCCTTATTGAAAAATAAACAAAAATATTTTTTTTGGGTTATGCAAGATTGCTCTTACACCCAGGATGCTCCTGCATCAGAAACCTAGGGTAATTTGAGAAGTGACCCTATCATGACTCAGGTGTGCAGAGGAAAACCAAGAGGGTTAACCTCCTCCTTTGTTAGCCATGATGAATCTTCAACAGGTCATCCTTTCTATTTGACCAAATATTCTTCATATGTCTTGTTCCTTATGCTTCTGCCAACACGACTATCCAATATGTCCTCAATCTCCTTGATAGCTAAACTGGTTGCTGGAATACTCCACTGTGCTACTGTGATCTCATCTTCAACACCTCCTTCATGATACTTTGTCAAATCTAAAATGTTAAATACTGGTGAAATATTCAGCTCAGTAGGCAACTCGACCTCACATGCATTTCCTAAATCATGCTTTTTTAGTATCTTACATGGCCCAAACTTCTTCATTTTCAGCTTGTTATATGTACCAACTAGAAATCGCTCCCTCCACAAATGAACCATGACTTCATCTCCAACCTGAAATTCCTTATGCCTCATTTTCTCATCTGCCTTAGCCTTATACTATGCATTCATCTTGGTAATGTGCTTCCTCACCTCCTCATGGATGTTTTTTAAATGTTCCACAATATCCTCAGCTTCAGCACTACTTATTTCTCCTTTATCTATCTTCCTCAACTTAGATGCATTTCTAGGACTACTCTCATATACAATCTAGAATGATGATTTACCAGTGCTCCTATTGATAGAATTACTGTATGCAAATTCTGCCTGTGGTAAAATCAAATCCCATCCTGTTGGCTTGTCTCCAACCAAACATCTCAACAAATTCCCCAAACTCCTATTCACCACCTCTGTTTGTCCATCAGTCTGTGGATGATGTGATGAACTAAACTTCAAATCTGTCTTCAACTTCTTCCACAATGTGCACCAAAAATATCCAACAAACTTGGTGTCTTGATCTGAAACAATGCTCTTTGGCAAACCATGTAGTCTCACCACTTCTCTGAAAAATAATTCTGCTACATAAACAACATCATTAGTCTTCTTGTAGAGAATAAAATGTGCCATCTTCGAAAATCTATCAACCACCACAAAAATTGAATCATATCCCTGTTGAGTCCTTGGCAAACCAAGAACAAAATCCATACTGATATCCTCCCTTGGCTTCTCTAGTATAGGTAATGGCTGATACAACCCTATATTCTACTTCACTCCTTTCACCATCTGACATACTTTGCAACTTAGCACAAACTTCTTGACATCTTTCTGCAACTGTGGCCAATAATAGTTTTCACTAACCAAAGCAAGGGTTTTATCATGATCAAAATTTCTGGCCAATCCTCCGCTATGCTTCTCCTCGATGAGATTCTCCCTCATAGAACTTCTTGGAATGCACAATTGACTCCCTCTGAATAGCATTTCATCCTCAATGATGAAATCCAACCACTTCTTTCTATCTATAGTAACAGGTTCTTTACAAGCTTTCCAAGCTTCACCAAAATCGGGATCCTTAGGATACAAATTCCTGAGTTCCTTGAATCCAACCACCTCAATCTGCATCTCTGTCATAAATGATTACCTTCTGTTAAGCGCATCTGCAACCCTATTAGACTTTCCACTTCTGTGTTTAAAAACAAATGTATAACTCTACAAACACTCAACCCATTTCAAATGCCTTTGATTCAACTTTTCTTGACTATTCAAATATTGCAAAGCTTGATGATCAGTATACAAAATGAACTCCTTAGGAAGAAGATAGTGTCTCCACTTCTTTAATGCTTGAACTATAGCATAAAATTCTTGATCATAAACTGAATATTTTCTCTTGGCATCATTTAACTTCTCACTGAAATACGCAACTAGTTTACCTTCTTGGCTCATAACAACTCCTATTGTAGTACCACTAACATCACAGTCTACTTGAAATGCCTTATTAAAATCTAGAAGTGCTAAAACAGGTTGTTCTGTAACTTTCTATTTCAACAGTTTAAAACTCTTATTTGTCCCATTAGTCCACTTGAACTCTTTTCTATCCTCTCTCATTGTCTCAGTCAAGGGTCCACAAATACTACTAAAATTTCTGATAAACTTTCTGTAAAAGCTAGCCAAACCATGAAAAGATCTTACCTTAGTAGCACTCCTTGGAGTAAGCCATTCAAGGATAGCTTGTACTTTCTTTGGGTCCATTTTTAGACCTTCTGCTGAAACCACAAATCCTAAATACACTAACTCCTTCCCAAAACTGCACTTCTTCAAATTTATTAACAATTTCTCTTCTCTCAACTTCTCAAACACTATACAAATATGCATCATATGCTCTTCCAATGTCTTACTAAAGATCAAAATATCATCTAGGTAAATAATGAAAAACTTACCCAAAAATTCTTTCATAACCTCGTTCATGAGATGCATGAAAGTGCTCGGTGCATTGGTTAGCCTAAAAGGCATGGCTAACCACTCATATAGTCCTTTCTTTGTCTTGAAGGTAGTCTTTTATTCATCTCCTTCTCTAATCCGAATCTGGTGATATCCACTCTTCAGATCTATCTTTGAGAAATACACAGCTCCACTCAAACAATCTATAATATCATCCATTCGTGGCAATGGAAACCTATACTTGATTGTAATCTTATTTATTGCTTTGAAATCTATACACATCCTCCATTCTCTATTCTTCTTTGGTGATAATACTGCTGGTATAGCACATGGACTCAAGCTCTCCTAAATCAATCCCTTCTGTAACAACTCATGTACTTGTCTGTTCAACTCTTCACTTTTTGCTAGTGTCATTCTGTGTGCTGCCTTGTTTGGAAAACTGGCTCTTGGAATCAAATCCATCTAATGACTAATCTTCCTTACTAGTGGTAATCCATCAAGTACATTATCAGATACAATATCTTGAAACTCATTCAACAAATTTGCAACCTCTATAGATACATCCTCTACTTCCTCTTTACCAACTTTTGGTATTAAAGAAAAAACACACATGCTCATGCCTCATACCATCTAAGAATTTTCTTCCATCAACAAAAGTTATTCTTGCATTACCACATACCTTTTCTTCAGTCTCCTTCAATGGCTTTAGCTTATGTCGCACTCCATCCTTTGTCAAGGAATAGGTATTCACATGACCATCATGTACATCACATCTATCAAACTGCCAACATCTACCCAACAACATATGACATGCATCCATAGGTATGATATCACATAGTACCTCATTATGGTACCTGTCAATCTTGAACTTTACTAGGCACTATTCACTGACCATGACCTTGTGGTCATCCTGCACGTAGGCAATCCGGTATGTATGTGGGTGTTTTTGTCTGTTGAGCTTCAACCTTGTCACCATCTCTTCTGACACCAAATTGTCAGTGCTTCCACTATCAATAATCACATCACTACCTTCACACTTGCTCATGGTGCGAAACAGGCTCCTCCTTTGCTCAAGTTCATTCTCACCACTCAACAGGACTCTTCTATTAATCAGTGTTTCTCCTCTTTCAGCATCTTCAGAATTTGATGATCTGACATCTTCATCTACATGTGCAACTCTATCCTGGCCTTCATCCCTCTTATCTGTCCTTCCTTGGTGTTGAGGACATTCAAATGCCCTATGACCTTCTTCTCCACAGTGAAAACATGTTCCACAGAAGCCTCCTCTTCCAGATCCTTGTCTTCTTCCTCTTCCTCTCTGATCTCTATTATTTTGATCATAGAAATGATTGGAATTGTTTCCTCTTTGATTCTGACTGCTACTAGCCTCATCCTTCTTTTTCGGATCTTCATTTTCGCCTCCATATGATCGTCCACCAGATTGTCCACTGCGACCTCTTCTATTTTGTCTGCTCTCAAACTTTTTGTTTAGCTTTTCTTCTACTTTTAAGGAAAACTGGTATGCCTCTTCAATACTGTTCATTCAAACCAAATTTAACTCTTCCTGAATGCTCGGTCTCAGCCCATTAAGGTAACAAACAACTTTCTCCTTATCTACTTCTGCATGGCCTGTCCTGATGAGGATTCGATAGAACTCCTCTGTATACTCCTAAACAAATCTTCCTGCTTGCTTCAAACTTTGCATTTTCTTCAGTAGGTCAAGCTCATAATCAACAGGAATGAATTGTCGCTTCAATTTATCCACCATCCGGTCCCATCTTGTGATTCTATCCTTTCCTCTTCTATTTTTCTCCAATTGAATCTCTTGCCACCAGATCTTCGCATGACCCTTTAGTCTGGCCTTTGCAAATTTGACCCTACCGGGATCCTCAATATCTTCATACTCAAAATATTCTTCGCATTCATTGATCCAGTCGATCAATTCCTTTGGGTTAAGATTTCCTGAAAATGTAGGAACCTCAATCTTAGGTCTTTTCTCGATCTTGGAAATGGCCCAAAAAAGTCTTTCTTCCTCTTGATTCAAAATTTCAACTTCTCCTTCCTGATCAAAATTTCCTTCTCCCTCGGCTTCATCCTTGCTTTCGTCTCTGACATTAAGACTCATTCCTCTGTAAATCTCCTCTTGCAATGCTTGTACTTGTCTCTACAGTGCCCTAACCTCAGGTGTTACAACACTAGCTCTTTCGCCACGTTTCCTTTGTGGAGGTATTTTTGCGCTTATTATTGAAACCCTAACCACAGTCCTGGTGCAAATTGCCTCATAGTCGGCAATCTATTTACACACTCAGGAACTCCTGCTCTGATACCACTTAATGAAGGATGCTCCCCTCAATACCACAAACACATAACAAAAATAGAGAAATAACAATAATTTACAAGAACAGAAAATGGGCTTCTTGTTATCTCCACAAATGTGGAATTACAAATTTTCAGAATTACAATATGCAAAGCCACATGGGCATTCCCCTTACAATATTCTGTAAGAAAAATCCTTGAATTATTACCCAGATCTACTACCTAGAACTGTCCTGAACTGCCTAAGACAACACTACAATCTTCCTTATATAGGCAATTTTCCACCACCTGGGAAGGTTCCAGAATTTTAGCCAATAAGGCCGACCAAACTTAGAATTATTTTATTTTTCAATTTATTACATCAAAGTCGGCTCAAAATAACTTTTGAAACCCAAATAGAAATTTTGAAGGAAATTTATTTTTTCGCCATTTCAAGTGGCCCAACTTCTAGAGACCATAAGTCATCACCCGTTGACCCAATTGACTATTATGACCCCATTTCAGAAAGGGCATGCAGTTCTCTACAACATTTGAATAAGAAAGCTTCATTCAACTGAAGTTTCAACCTCATCCGAGGCCTCTAAAGCCTTCAAAACTGAGTTCAAAGTTTCTGTACCCTATTTCCAAAACCAAAATTTTTCAATATCTTCAAAACTAGACTTGATCCGGCAATGAAACTTTACTGGCAAGCTGATACGACCAAAATGAACCTCCACTTGTGAAATCAGAACATTTTGAGATCATATGAAAAACTTACTAAAAATAGTAAGTTTCCATAAATAACAACTTGACACAAGATAGCCCTTATTGAAAAACAAACAGAAATATTTTTTTTGGGTGATGCAAGATTTCTCTTACACCCAGGATGTTCCTGCATCATTTCTGCTAGCTTCAATTGTATCTTTGCTTTTGCCCTTTCCTCTATTCTCTTTTATGCATCTATGTCTGGGGCATTTATGTGACTAGTTAGAGAAGCAATTTGATCAAGTATGGGAATATCCTCAGTGACATTGATCTCCGAAGCTACTTGTTGTAATATGTCTCTAACTTCCTCAAGTATCTACTTACTTTTTCTTTCTTTTCTCAACTTTTCTTGTGCAGCCTTCCTAGTGCATAATTCCCCATATTTTCTATGTTCCTCGAGGTCTAAAGTTATAGGGTCACATTTGAGTATCTCAATTATTTCATCCAGTGTAACTGGTCCTTTACCGTGTTTCTTTTTCTTCTTGTTCTCTGGTGTGGGGGATTTGTTAAATGGAACTAGAGATTTACTCTCTATATTTGTTTTCTCAGGCTCAATAGACACACTTTCTTCTTTTTATTGCCTGATGACCCGTGTCTCAGTTGATTTTCCAGGAGCATCGGCAGTGGTGTCTATTTGTGGTGTTTCTTCCGATTTACTTTCCTCGGGTACTTGTGATACAACCTCTGTTTGATTAGGCTCACTTGTCTCTGTTGATACTTGATCTATTGTGCCTTGTTCATCTATTGTCCCCTGATCCTCTGTTGTATCCTTTTGTTTCTAGGGGGTCAAGCCTTCAGTTTCCTTTTTTGATAAAATATCAAAAGCTTGTACTAAAATAGGTAAATCACCCAGTATCTCACTAGTTTTTGCCTCAGTAGGTGTAGTTTCTTCAATTGTATTTGCAACAATATTAACATCCCCATCATCCTTGATATCATTAGGTTCTCCATTTGTGATGTCTTCAATAAGAACATCATTTTCCCCTAATATTACCAATTGCTCGGGAGGATCCTTATACTCTTCTCTATAGCCTATCAGATAAAAATCAATAGCAATGGTAGTGTCTGGTACCTCAGTGTCAGATAGATCAATCAGTTCCTCGATAGCTAGATCTACATCATCAGAGTGTATACCTTTACATTTCCTTTTGTTTTTCTTCTTGGGTACTACTACCAGTGCCAACTTGTCAGCTTCTGCTCAGGCAGTAAGAATTGTAGTCCATAAGAGTTGACTATTTTCATCAACATCCTTGACTTTTCTCGCCAAAATGTTTAGTTCTCTACTTTTCACTAAAAATATTTTTGAATATTGTGTCAACAATTCTTCAATCTCAAGAACTGATAGTGTAGGCATAGCCAATATCAATGAATGTTCCCTCATCTTTTTCTCAGTGTGCAAGGCATAAGTCCATCTTTTTGACACTTTATCATACAAACTCTTAGGTACATATTTTGTGAATTCAACTGGTACCTTTTTAAACTTGATCATCATTTGTATGATAGCCTCTTCTATATTTTCTGATCCTCGATAGACATATGTACATACCAACTCATTTTGGGGTTGCTAAGATCACCAATTTCCTTTATTGTCTTAGCCAATTCATCAACAGATTGATTTATTTACAACAACCTTAAACTTATTTTGGTCTTCCTCTTCATCTTCTTCATCAATGTCATCCTTCGCCCTTATTAACTTTCTCCTTTTCTTTGGTGGTGCGGAGGTGGCTTGTGCACCTCTCTTCTTCTTTTGATATGTCTTTGTAGGAGTGAGCCTAGAGATTTTCACAACTCCTTTCTTTAGAGGTGGAGAAGTAGCTATTGTAGACCTTTTCCTTGCTCTCGTGTATTCTTCGTCTTGCTTCCTCTTTCTTGTGGCCTTGATCGGTGAAGACTGAATGTCTTTATCTGACTCAGTCGCCTCTTCATCATGCTCACTATTACCTAGCAATAATTGTTCCTTGGTTTCCACTTCAACCAGAATATCCGCAGATGCCTTGTCTTCTTTTGCATCATCTCCAAATTGTTTTAGTAACGTATCCATCATTTTCTTAGACTTCTTAGTCACCTTGATTCTGACTAGAACCATTTTGATTCTTTGTTCGGCCTCCTCATAGGTTTCAAACCTAGTTGTGTGTGGATCTTTGGGCTCGGCTACTAAACCCTTTATTGACCTAGAAGCTTAGTCAATGTCAATTTCATATCTCAGTTGTGCCATCCATGTTGTTCTTGGTTAAATAGCCTTTATCAAAGTGTTGTCAGTGTCTGCTAAGAAACAGATATTATTTGTGTACTGTTCAACTAGCTGTCCTAGTATTCTACTTCTTTGGTTCATTCGGTCCTTGAATATCTCAAAATATACATCCATGATGTTGACAAAATCTTGTCCCAAAATTTGAATAAAATCATTTATTTGTAAATTGATCAGTTGGTTAGTGTTCCAATCAACATTACCAATTGAGGGGAAAACATTTTGCACATAGAAAAATATGCAAAGTAGCAGTGAACCAAACTTACATGTGTTAGATTTTTCCGACTTGATGGTTCTCATGTTTTCTTCTAACTATTTCAATAAGAGATTGATGAGGTCCAATTGAAAACCTTTCTTCACCATCTTATAAGTGATGTCCACAACTCCACATGGCAGGATGTTAGGTCTTCTAGATTGAAATATTTTGTAGCCAATAGCATATGTACCGAAACTAGTCTTGGAATCAACAATGGTGTTGATTCTCATGCCTCTCCCATCCCATTCGGCTCATGTAGATTTTTAAATCTCGGTTCTCGGTGCACTTCTCAGTGCTTTGACCTTGTCGGTTATGGGGTAACCAGTGACTGCATGTATTATGTTCCTGGTGATTTTCACAAGTTCATCCACCCATAACTTACCCTTGTGCACATGGCTCAATATGATCCTAATCCATTCATTCTTGAAAACCCTCAAAAAATACATGTAATTAACCAAACCTTTCACCTTCAAATATTTGTGCTCATCTTTGAGCTTTCCATTGACACTTAGCTCTTGGAAGGTGGATTGGAGCTCAAAATCACCTAAGTGAATGTATGTGTGAATATCTTCAACCAGCAAAACCCTAGGTGGTATGCTCGAAAATGGTTTGGTTTTATCAGTTTGCGATGCAAACTCAGGATGTAGTTTATACTTCAGCTCATTGTAGGTTGTAGACTTGATTAAGTTAACATTCTTATCAATTCCATTCTTATATTTCTCAGCTTTTGATGAGGACATCATTGTTCTTCAAATTAGGGCTTCGTGAGATAACAACAAAGTAGCTTGGTGAGGATGAAACTTGTGACTATGACTAATCTGCTCAGAAACCTTCAAATCTATGCTCAAATCACTCTTGAATATTTCTGCTTAGTTCTTTTCTTGAAATCACTTTGTTCTTCATGTTCACAATGTGAAAAATAACTAAGTCCATCGTGTATTTATAGCAAAATTTCAAATTCTCACTCAAAATTTTCACATTAAATGCTTGACCTAACACAACTCGGTAAAAGTAGTTGTTGTGTGTGAGTGATTTACACCTTCATGAAATTACAAGATTAACTAAGAACAACAAGAATTAGAGCAAAATAATCTAATAAAAGCACAATTAATCTATCAACATCTCATGGTTCTCTAAATTGAAGTAGTAAGTGAGGCTCTCAGCTGCAAATCCTCACTAGTGACACTCTAATTATGAGAATTGAACTAAGAATGATATGCAAACTAGATCTAATTATCAAATTTTAGCTCTATTTGATAAGAAATCTACAAAATGATCAACAATTGAAGCTAATTATCAATGAAAATGCTAAGTGAGTGATGTGGATGCAAATTGCAAGAGCTTTGCTGCAATTCAAAGATATGGAGTGGATGAATAATGCCTCAAAATGCCTTCTATTTATAAGATTTTCCCAAGGGTAGGGGGTAGAGTGAGATAACCATGGTTATGCTTGGGTAAGGTCAATTGGCTTTGCTTTGTCCATAAATGGGGGGACAAACATTTAAATGGTTTCAAAAGGCTGGACCATTTCAACAAAAGTGAGTGATTTGTGTCCATTTTGTCTCCTTTTTCCTTTGTTGAGAGAATTCATATTTATTAATTAATTAAAGTAATTAAATTTAACCATGAAGGGTAAGAGGTTCATTTTGATTTTTCATTTCAACAACTATGTCATTAATTGAATTTAATCAATTTCTTAGTGTTTTTCCCCTTTTCAAGCTTTATTTAATCATTTAATCATTTAATTATTTTTCCTTTGATTTGAATTGCCTTTGTTCCATTTATTGATTTTTCCATATTATTTTGATGATTTGATTGCACCTTTTGATTGATTTAAGCCTTTGCCAATTTTCTGTGTCTACAAATGCCCCTCTTTGAGTCGATGTGTGAAGAACACCGATTCAAAGATTCCCTTAGTATGATGATCTGATTCAGGTCCTGATTCTGTGATTCCTTGATTCCTCTGATTGATGTACTTCCTGATGATGATGATGTGCCTCTGATGATGGTGCTGATATGATTTTGATGCCTCTATTATGATACTGATCTGATATGGGTCCTAGTTTGATGATAGGTCCTGGGTTCACTGATAAAGGTCCTGGATTGATTGATAAAGGTCCTGGGTTGATTGATAAAGGTCCTAGGTTAATTGATTGCTGATACATTGATAGATTTGATATGATAGCAGATTTGATATGAAACCGATATGCAATTGATTTGCCTCCTGATATGATACTGATATGATATGATACTGATATGATATGATACTTGATATGATATGATATGATATGCCCCACTGATAAATGTTTTTGATGTGATGCCAATTTGATACTCTGATGCCCCCTCAGAAATAAAACATATTGATTCCTTGATTTGAACGATTTTGAGTAGTTGGAATATGTTTTGATTTCTGATACCGTTTGAAAGAAACAATCAAGTTTGATTCATGCCCCGATTAATGAAAATGTCCTATAATAGGTCCAAAGTTCATTTTTAAGTGTTTATTAGGACCAATTTCACCTTAAATAGGGTAAAACCCCTCATTTTACTATTCATTTGCACCGTTCCCTCTTGAGATTTGAGCTCTGATTTTAGCCTTTTTTACATGATGGTGGTCCCACATCACGAGCATCGGTTTGAGAGAGCGGGCCGGTTCAGTCGGAGAGCGACCGATGGTCCTCCGGTATGTCATTCAAATTTTCCTCATGTTTTGAAAGTTGCATTTATGACCTCATTTAATGCATTTAAAATTTTTGATTCTGCGTTTGTGAAAAGAAATGTCACCTCCGTGCTTTTTAATTTCACCTGAAAATTTAAAATGTCGCCTTTGGTAAATTTGATATCACCTTCCTTAGGTTTTCTCACGCATTTAGAAAATCATTTATCGCCTAAGGATAATTTAATATCGCTTAGGGTTTTAATCATTTTAATTGTGTATCACGTGACAATCTTGAATAATAAAATGTCGCCTGCAGAAAATTTGATACCGCTTCCGTGAAATTAAGTCATGCGGATGATTAAAATCACACGTATGGAGAAAGAGATGTCGCCTCTGGTAAAAGAAATGACGCCGGAAAGAAAAGTCGCATAAGTAAAAAAATTTATTTGAGACTTTTCTAGGACGTCTGATTGCTCGATTGTGTCAACTTGATTGATATCGATCACATCAATGAATTCAATCGAATGTTCAGTTAGGGTGTTCCCCTTGTTTGATTTCAACAATGAATTAGGACATAGGTAACTATAATATCAAAGAATAAGGTAAATCAATCTTCATCACGAATGATAGGTCATGGATCTAATCGTCCATTCATTTTATGCTCAAATGCTTAGAGACATAAAACTAGGATCATCCTTCCTCAATGCTTAGAGTTAGGATTGGTAGGTCTGATAGGTATATTTAAATTGATGACTATGATTGATTGTTTGATTTCCTGATAGTAAGTTACTCATGTGATTCCATTATTTTGATTAAACAGGAGGATGTCCCTGTTCTGTACCTCCAGACTGTACCACACTGGGTGATGGAGCTTAGGGAGCAGTTGACTGACACCGAGAGGCGAGTGATTAGGTGCTGCGGTTTACTATGTGTATTAGAGCTTCCTCGGTTCCAGATGAACCGAGGTTTGATTATCGCTTTCGCAGAGCGTTGGCACTCTGAGAAAAACACGTTTTGGCTACCACAGGGCGAGATGACGATTACACCTGAGGATGTTTATAGATTTCTATGGATCCTGACTCATGGAGAGATAGCATATTATGATGCAGTCTATGATGGGACATATTGTCGACGAGTATTCAGAGATCCGTCTATAGGTGATGATTGTATCTTATGGCCTCAGTTTGCCTCATTTCCTATTTTACCAGCATTATTAGGTGCTATCATTGGTGGTGTATTATTACCTGATCGGCGAGGTCGCAGATTGGAGAGAGGATAGCTTGGAGTTACCATATATGTTTTCTCCTCGATGGATGATTAGCAGGATCGACTCTGTTCTTGAGAGATTCTTGGCAGGTAGAGTGCTACGGCAGTTTGGGCGGATTCAGCCTATGCCTCAGGGATCTGCAGTATATGCTCGTTCTAGTGCAGAGCGGGCTACTTGGGGTCACATGCCTTCATACGATGATGCTATTGAGCAGATATCACTACTGGGTTATGGATTGGGATATGAGGTTACACATTAGAGATGCCGGAGTCACTCAAGAGTATCTAGCTTGGTTGATGGAGCATCTGATGCCTCGATTTACAGACCCTGCAAAGCCAGTGCCTGGGCGAGATGATGATGGTGATGATGTCGATGGTGGGAGGAGATGCAGAGGTAGACCATGAGGTAGGGCAGTGATTAGACTTAGAGGATGAGCGAGAGATGTACAGATACAGGCACCACCTCCTCCTCCTTCTCATCCTGCAGTAGCACAGAGACAGAGGATAGATCGTCAGGATCATGTGAGGGCTGCTAGACAGGATCCAGTTGCAGGATAGGATACGGGAGCAGGATTACAGCAGGCTACCGTGGATGGTCAGGATACAGGTGCATAGCAGATGCCAGCAGCTTTTTCCCATGATCGGGGAAAAGCTCCTATAAATACAGGTGATCCTCAGAGTACCTATGAGGTTGGGGAGAGTTCTAGTACTACCCAGCTACGAGCAGATGTGGGAGCATTACGGACAGAGGTATCACAGATGTCGTCTATGATTCAGCAGTTAGTATCAGGTTTGGCTCCATTGGTTCCTCTCCTTGTTGCTATGGTTGGTCAGACACCTCCTCAGCCGCCTCAGCAGCCTCCATCACAGCCTCCTCCACAGCCTCCTCCAGGACCTCCTCCCAGTGGTGATGAGAGTTGAGCTATGAGTGCTCTTATTGATCATTTGTGTATTGATGTTGAGATACTTGATGTTGTACCATAGTCTTGTGACCTTGGTGTCACCTTTCCAGTTGTACTTTGATACTTATTTGACATTGATGCCCCTGTTGATGGGCGATTATAGAGTTGATTTGTGATATCATTGTTATACTTGATGCATTGAGTTGTGAGTAGACGTGTGATATGAGGACATTTATGATCTTTCCTGCTTTTACTTGATGATATATGAGATTTCCTTTAGATGCTACTATATGTGTTTATCTAATGCATTTGTTTTTGGATGGATGTGTCTATGGATGCAACGTATCTTATGTATGATATAGATAAATGGATGCATTTCTTTCTCATGTATGGATGCAGTTTTGATATGTTATTTCTCATGTATGCAATCTGTATGTATGCACATGTAAATGATTATTTCCTTCTTTTCCTTGATAATATATCTATGTAATGATTAATGATATGGAATGAATGCAAAAAGTATAATCTCATGTTTTTATTGTAGAAAAGATGATATTGAAGTGATGTTGTCCTTGCTGATTTAACCCTGTTGATGATGTTATGTACCCCCTTTTTGATGCGAAATGAAACCCTTGGGAAAAAAATGCATGTGTAATTAATCTAACATGAGAATGCATTTAACCTTTTATATGAATGCAGCTAAGTGTCACTAGCTTTTAGCAAATAAATGCCTTGAGGATATATTTTCATCATTGAGCACTTGGGACCGGAAAGTCAATACAATCACCACTGCTCACTGACATGATGATATGAATATCGCTTTTTTTTACTGCTCATATGGTAACCTCCGTTTTGCTTTCCCATCGGTCTCGTCGATACGACTATCACTGATTACCCACAATCATGAGAGTATGAATACCGATTTTGTCAGATTCTATGTTGCAAGTGGATTTTGTCATTTAGATATGAAGAATCTAAATATCCAAGGTATCCGGTTGCGTAAACAAACAGAGGTTAACTCATTGTTTTATAAGATAATCCTCGATGGTTCTTTGATGACCATGTCTTTAGATGAATTCTCATAAGGCAATGAATCTTCCTCCAAACAGTCACTTCATAGTCAAGAAAAATATCATGTCTCCATCATTGCCCATCTAGTCGAAACATCATTGATTAGCTAAAAAGACTTGATACAAATTGAATTAATGTAAGTAAACAGATTTTTAACCAACTTTTCAAAAGAATCTATCTAAGTGTTTTGCATTGTTTTCTGATCTTCAACAAAAAATATTTCCAAGTGTTTGATCATGGAATGATGTTTGATTTTTAATCCTGAATAATAAGTCAATTTAAGCTCAAGGATTTTGTTGTGGTAGTCAACCTCTTGGTTAGTAAACAATGATATCAATCAAAGGTTTACAAAAATCTGATCTCTCTTCTGAAAATGTTGATCCCTTTCTACTTGTGACTGAATGTTGCTCATTTGAATCCTTTTTGAGGTACCCACTTTCCAATCCGTTTATGCTGCCCCCAAGTATTTGATGTATCAGTTTTGACAACTTTGGGCAATGCAAAGAATGATGCTACAAAATGTTATTATGGCTATGTACAAATGACGGATGCAATGAAGGTTTAGACAAATGAGATGATGAGATGCATTATGTACACATGTGGCTAGGAAAGAAATGACTTAAGGGAACCAAAAGTGCTTGTTGCCAAGTTTTCACCTTTGGGTGCTCTCTCTTTTTTTTTGCTTCCGAGGCGCCTATTTGCTAGGTTTTCACCAAGGCACTTTTTCTCTTTTTCATTTTTTTTGTATTTTTTTCTTTTTTTCTTTTTTTTGTATTTTTCTTTATCACCTTGGCGCCTATTTGCTAGGTTTTCACCAAGAGATAGTTTTTCAAATGTTTTTGCTTTCTTCAGGCTCAATTTTCCACTGTTTTTTATCTTTCTTCTTTTCCAATGTTTTTGGATTTTCCATTTCCAAATGTTTTTGGTTTTTCCATTTTCAAATGTTTTTGGTATTTTCAAGATCCCTTTTCAATTATGTTATGATGCTCTCTCATCTGATACTCTTTATACTCTTTCATCTACTTTAGGTGTAGAACCTCTTCAAATGAATGCTATTTATGGGTTCTTGTAATTCTTCGCCATTACAATCTGATAACTTATATGTTCCAGTTCCAAAGGATGACACTATCACAAATGGGCCTATCCAATTAGCTTCCCACTTTCCTTTCTTTTCCCTTTCAGCTTGATTTTTGGGATTTTCTCTTAGTACCAAGTCTCCTACTTGAAAAGTTCTTGGTTTGATGTGTTTGTTGTAATTGCGTGCAATCCTATTTTGATAAACTTTTAAATGCTCATAAGCTTGAGTTTGGTGTTCCTCTAACAATTCCACTTGTTGTAGTCTGGCAATCCTATAATCCTCATCAGTGATCAATCCTCTTAAGGAAACCCGTAGAGATGGAATTTCAACTTCTAATGGTAGAACTGCTTTGGTTCCATAGACTAAAGAGAATGGGGTGGCTCCTGTAGGTGTTCTGATACTAGTTCTGTAAGCCCATAGTGCAGGATTTATTTGCACGTGCCAATCTCTTCCTGATTTGTTAACTGATCTTTTTAATATTTTGAGGATATTTTTGTTCGTTGCTTCAGCTTGTCCATTGCCTTGTGGATAATAAATGGATGACGAATGATGTGTAATGTGAAATGTCATGCAAAGTTCATCAATATCCTGATTTTTGAATTGTTTCCCATTATCCGTGATAATGGCATGTGGAATACCATAGCGACAAATTATGTGGTTCAAAATGAACATTGAAATTTGTTTGCCGGTTGCTGTTGTTAATGGAACTGCTTCCACCCATTTGGTGAAGTATTTTGTTTCTGTGATGATATACTTGTGTCCGTTTGAAGATGGAGGATATATGATTCCAATCAAGTCAAAACCCCATTGATAAAAAGGCCATGGTGTAATAAATGGGTGTAATTCTTGAGCCGGTGCATGTATCATATTACCATGATATTGACATTTGCTGCATGTCTTCACAAATTGACAAGCATCCTTTTCTAATGTTGTCCAAAAGTACCCTAAACGAAGGATTTTCTTAGCTAGATTAAGACCGCTTGAGTGTGACCCGCAAATGCCTTCGTGGACCTCGCGTAAAGCTAACTTAGACTCTTCTTCCTCTAGACATCTAAGTAACGTCCCATCAAGACCCTTACGATACAATGTGTCTAAAAGGATTAGGTAACGGGTGGCTTGGCGTATGAAGTTACATTTTTGGGCACGAGTTTGGTCTATGGGGAGTACTTGGTCTTTAAGGTAAGTATAGATGGGTCCATACCAAGGAGAGTCATGTCCATGTAAAAGAGCAACAATTTGGGTGTCAGGAAGGTTGAATGCCGGTTTTACCAACTCTTCCACCAAGAACTCATACTTCTCATTTTGATCTGGTTTTTGTAACAATGAAGCCAAGGTAGCCATGGCATCTGCTGCTCTATTCTTTTCTCTTGGAATCTATTCAAATGTGATCAAAGCAAAGTACTTCTTCCATCCATCAATCAAGGTTTTATATTTCATCAATGTTATATCTTTGGTATTGTATTCATTATTAACCTGATTGATTATGAGTTGGGAATCTCCATACACTTGTAATTCTGCAATATTCCATTCCAAAGCCATTTTGATGCCAATGACTAATGCCTCATATTCCGCTATGTTATTGGTGCATGGAAATAAGAGTTTATAGGACTTTGGAATGGTGTACCCTTGAGGGGTAACCAATAATATACCTGCTCCAGAACCTCCTTGTGTGTAAGATCCATCAAAATATAATTTCCATGTCTTTGCTTCTATGTTGACAATTTTTGCATCTGGAAATTCAATTTGCATGGTTTGTGTAGACTCCATTGGGTTATCTGCTAAGTGATCTGCTATCACTTGTCCTTTAATTGCTCTTCTATCAACATATTCAATGTCAAATTCACTTAGGATCATGACCCATTTTGCTATTCTACCTGTTAAGGCAGTTTTACTTAGCAAGTATTTGAGAGGATCAATCTTGGCAATTAATTTGATCTTATGCATCAACATATAATGTCTTAGTTTCTGAGATGCAAAAACCACTGCTAGACATGCTCTTTCCATGAATGAATAATTGAGTTCATATTTTATTAAGGTTCTACTAAGATAGTAGATTGCCCTTTCTTTTCCTTGCTCATCTTCTTGTGCCAACAATATGCCTAGAGACCTTTCTATGGCTGATATGTATAACAACAGTTCTTTACCCTTGATAGGTGACATAAGAATAGGTGGGTTTATCAAATAAGTATTCAAAGTAGCGAAGGCCTTATCACATTCTTCATCCCACATAAATGTAGTGTCCTTGTGTAACAATCTGGTGAAGGAGTGACACTTTTCTGCTAATTGAGAGATAAATCTCCTTATTGATTGAATCTTTCCTTGTAGTGACCTCATTTGGCTAATATTTCTTGGAATCTCCATTTCTAGAATGGCTTGTACTTTTTTAGGATCAACTTCAATGCCTTTTTCTGACACTATATAACCCAATAACTTGCCAGATTGGACACCAAAGGCACACTTCTTTGGGTTTAATCTAACTTTGAATTGTTCTAACCGAATGGATATTTTTCTTAGGATTTGTAAATGCTCTTCTCTATTGTGGGATTTTGCTAGAATGTCGTCCACATAATCTTCTAAGAAAGTGTGCATCATGTCATGGAAAATAGTTGTCATGGCCCTTTGATATGTAGCTCCAGCATTTTTTAAACCGAAGGGCATGACATTCCAACAAAAAGTACCCCAAGGGCAAGTAAATGCTGTCTTTTCTTGGTCTTTGGGAGCAATTTTGATTTGGTTGTAGCCACTAAATCCATCCATTAATGAGTACATTGTGTGACCTGCTGTCAAATCCACTATGGTATCAATGCTTGGTAATGGGAAGTCATCTTTGGGACATGCAAGGTTTAAATCTCTGAAATCCGTACACACACGGATAGATTTATCATGCTTAGTAACCGGCACAATGTTAGATATCCAATCAGCATATGCTATTGTTCTTATGAATCCCACCTTTAACAATTTTTACAATTCTGCCTTGACTAAGAGAGCCACATGTGGGTGCATTTTCCTTAGTTTTTGCTTCACAGGTTTAACTCCGGGTCTAACATTCAGATGATGCATTATGAAATCAGGATCCAGTCCGGGCATATCGGCATATGACCATGCAAAATTTACTTGTTGCTCTTGGAAGAATTTGATAAAGTCCTCTCTTTCAAGAGATGTAAGTGATGCAGCCAAGTGTACAACCTTTGGCTCTAGTTTTGTACCAATGTTAACTTTTTCTGTTGGTTCTATAAGAATAGATGACCGTTCTTCTTCATGTTCAGGCAAAGTGTCCAATCTCTCTTCTAATGGTGCCACAATTGGGTTTTCACCAAAAGAAATGTCTTTTATTTTCATTGTTTTTGGTTCTAATGGTGCCACAGTTGGGTTTTCACCAATAGAACTTCTCATTTTTTTATTTTTTTTCATTTTTTCTTTTTTTTGACTAAGAGATTGGACCCTTGCTGTTGTCATCATGTCCGTATTCAGTTCATTGGTGAAAGAGGGTTCAACCGCATTGAGGTATTGGTTTGTTGCTTGGTCATTTGGGAAGTAAAGTAAGTCATGTGGTTCAGTTTGATCCCAATCAATGAGGTCTGGATGTATCAAAATTAAGGAGTTATTGGGTAAGGTATCATCAATAAGATTTATGGACATGACTTCGTTTGAGGGTTCATACATTGTATCGTTTAGATCTATGATGTGCGCTTCCTCAAGATGATCCATGGAAGCAGGGTCAAAGTCCCCTTCACTTGAATCCTCGTCGACCTCTACGGGAAACAATGTGGGAAAAGCCACAAGCGGGTTAAAACTAACGTTTGAATTTCCCTCCTCTGAAGGTGTCCAAAATGTTTCTATCCATGCTCCACTACTAGATGCTTGTTCTATATTAGGCCTTTGAATAGAAGATTCTTCATTAATTGGAGCATCTTGTTTTGAGATTTTTGCATAAGTATGTATAGCAATGACTTCTTTATCTTGACATGACTCATCTGATAAAGTATCCCATTCATAATCCCTAGAGTCATCACTATCTCCTTCGGATTCTAATGTATTTATTTGAGGATGAAAATCATGCATTGGACTTGAACTTTCTCCCTTATATTGAAAACCTACTCCGGATTTTTCATGACTTGCCCTCCAAATAGGTTCAATAGGTTCTAATAATCCTCTATTTCTTTGGCCTAGGGGTCCTCTTCCTTTGTATCCCATCTTTTGCATAATATCAAATCCTTTCCCATATTATTCTGTTTGTATATTGACATGCTGAATTCTTTCCATGGGAGTGTCTAAGGTACCATCCTCATCATGATAAAGCCATTGAAGGACATCATCCTCTTCCTTATCCCATGTTGCTTTGCTATCTTCCCTCACAAAATAAGAATTATACTTATGTGGAAGATGTTCTTTTGAGGGTTTACCATGTGACTTAGGAGACATGGGCATGTCAAATAGAGAAACTGAATATTCTCCTACCCCTTTTGAACTAATCTTGCATTGTTTGTCAAATTTGTTCATCATCTCACTCATGTATTGATAATGAGCTGCTTTAGCTTGTTCTTTTTCCTCTTTAGTAGGTTTGTAGATCACTGTTTCCAATTTAGGTGCCACATATGGACTTTCCATCACATTTGGACCCTCGTAGCTCACTTTTTCCTTGCCCTTAGTTGATGTAGTTGAGCTAGCTTGAAGAGGATTTTGTGCATCTTCATTGGTGATTCTTGGAACAACTCCTTCATGATTATGTGGAATGTACAATTCATGCAAGGGTTTGAGTGCATTGCAATATTGAAATGGATTTGAGTCTCTTCCAACTGTGATTTCTTCACCCATGTATGGGAACTTGATGCATTGGTGGTATGTGGATGGGACAGCTTGCATCTCATGAATCCATGGTCTTCCCAATAAGATGTTATAGGTTAATTTCATGTCCAACACTTGACATTTGGTTTCCTTCTTGACTGGTCCCACTTGGATGGGCAACACAATCATGCCTTTAGAAGCTCTTTCAGCTTCATCATAAGCTTTTATGGTGATTTTCTTTGTAGGGTCAATGCAAGACTCGGATAGACCTAAGGATTTTACAAGACTCAATGTGCATATGTTAAGGCCAGCCCCTCCATCAATAAGGGCTCTTTTGACTCTATGCCTTTCGATCAAAACCTCTATATGTAATGGCAAATTTTGAGGATGAGTTATAGACATGTCATCTTGATCGAAAAATGAAAGACAATGAGGAGCCACAAGATGTCCTACCATATTTTGAAATTTTTCTTCCCCTAAGGTAGTAGAAACATGTGTCTCTTCCAAAGCTTTTTCCAAAATCTCTTTATGATTTGGTGACAACTTCAATAATTCTAAGATTGAGATTTGTGCTGGAGTACGTTGCAATTGGTCCACCAAACTATAAGGCCTTGCTGCTGTAGGAGGTTGTTTGACCACAATGTTGGATGGTGGGAGATTGGTCTTTTGAGGGACTATCCCTTGTAAAGTCATTCTAGAATTCTGCCCTCTTGTAATGACATTTGTTGATTCCTTTTGAGGCTGTTCATTAATGATGATAGCATTAACAATATGATCATATGATGGTGCAAAGTTGAGATTATTGGCACTTTGTTTCTTGCCATTCGATGACTCACCTTTATCATGTTTGTAAAAAGGTTGTTTGAAGGCCGTATGATCTTCATTATTTTGGGGTCCATCAACAGTGATTATGTTATTATCTATCAAGTCTTGCACCACATTCTTTAATTGTAGACATTCATTTGTAGTGTGCCCCCGAATCCTATGATATTCACAATGATGCTTAGCATCCCACCAACCCGGCTTGTGGTCTAGTTCATAAGGCTTAATAGCGGGTAATGTAATAACATTGTTAGCTATGAGAGCCTTTAATGCAGTTTCAAGTGATTCTCCCAAGGGTGTAAAGTGTCTTGCAGGAGTGGGCTTCAAATACTTATCATACTTGCTATTTTGATCCTTGTTTCCTTGATTATTCTTGTTGGCATTGTTTTTGTTGTTGGAAGGTGCATTATATGCTTGATTAGTATTATTCACTTGATTTGGTGTCTTTGTAAGGGCAAATGGAATCACCTTCAAGTTGCTGGATTCCACTACACCATCATTAACAATGCCTTTGTTTTTATTCTTTGCAGCATAACGGCTATTGTTGTTGTACCAACTTTTATTTGGATTGTTGTTATTGTTGGTATTGTTGTTGTTGGAGTTAGAGTTATTCTTATTTTCCTTGTACAATTTCAACTCTCCACTCTTAATCAACACTTCTTCCGTTGTAATTTCGTTATCAATCAAATCTTGGAAGGTTTTAGGACATTGCATCCTTAGTCTATAATTCAGTTCGCTTCTTAAACCGTTAATAAAGATATCCATTTTTTCTTTCTCCGGTACACTTCTTGGATATCTAGCAAATGCAGTCCTCCATCTTTGCAAGAATGTGAGAAAGGCTTCTCCATCTTGTTGCTTCGTGTTACATAATGTTATCATTGTGACCTCATGTTTGATGTTATAAGAGTAATGAGTCACGAATTTAGAAGCTAACTCTTCAAAGGATTTTATGCCGGATGGTAATTTTGAAAACCAATCCATGGCCGTTCCTCCCAAGCTTCTTGGGAATAGTCTCATTAAATAAGTTGATTCATGCATGAATTCAAGACTCAATGCACAAAACCCCCGAAGATGATCATGTGGGTCAGATGTTCCTTCATACCTCTCATATTTAGGAAATGTTATATTAATGGGAAAAGGCACCATGACCAAACTCTTATCGAATGGAAAAGGACATAATGTTTCAATAGAGAAAGGCTTAGGAGCCCCGTTTTGTTTCAAACTATCAATTTCCATTTGTAATGCCTTGAATTGTTCCCTTATTGCTTCCATAGGGTCTTCTATTTCCTTGGGCTTTAATTGCTCTATGTCAAAATCTTTAGGTAGCTTTACCCCCGTTTGTATTAAGTCCATGAAGTGTTTTTCTTTATCCATAAGCATGGTCTTTTTCATTAGTTCTATAAAATAAGGACATTGTCTTGCCTCTAACGCTCTTTCAACCGTGGCTTCTTCCACAGTTGGGGGTAAGTTTGTATTATGAGGAGGAAATAAGTTGTTGCCTTGTGAATTTGCCTCTTGAGAATTAGGATCTCTTCCTCCATTATTAGAATTTCCTTGATTGTTGTTAAGATCCATACCCTCATTCATGTTGTTCCCTTGATTGTTGTTAGGATCTATACCCCCATTCATATTGTTCCCTTGGTTGTTGGGATCGATATTTCCTAGGGTACCGCTAAACATCTTGTTAATGTCCTTTGCCTTAGCGGGTTTTTCAGTCACTCGTGAAGTAATGAAAGTGTTATTTGGAAATGGGAGCTCTTCTTCATTGTAGGTCCCGTCTGTTTGTAATGCTTTCCTTATAAAGAGTGACCTTGTAATAACAGGCATGAACAAACTTTAAGGGTATGTTGACTTTCTTCTCTTGATAAGCTATTTTTTTGGAATAAGGTAAAAGTTTTTGATCAATTTTAAATGGTTAAAAATTTTAATGGTGTTTTGATCAATAACTTTGGAATATCTTGTTTGAAAATAAAAAACAATCTCAACACACACATCAATTGGGTACCATATCCCTAGAATGCTCTAATGTGTATATTTTTGAACGTTTTCACAAGTTTAAACACAAGAATAGCTTCCACACAATCTACCTAGCACATAATTGGTTCGTAAACATGGCTCTAATAGGTAGTTTTGCTATTTTACCGTTATGTAGTAAGTTTTCCGTTCAAAATAGATCTTAGCTTTTCATCCCCCAACTATGTTAAGGGGCTTCCCACATGCACAAAAGCACGATTTTGCGCAATCCGTTAGGACTACTAGAGGAAGTTCGAAAAAGCTAAAATCCTTTTTGTCGTGTACCCCATTAAGGATACCCACGTTTCATTTTATAGTAGGTCGGATTCTCGCGGCAAAAGCAAGTGTATCCCACTTTGGGTTGTCCCTCTCACCAGCCCTTCTAAGGTAATCTCGGGAGGCGAGCCCACTAAGTTTTAAACATGTTCATTTGAAAGCATGAAAAGTGGATTTGGTAGAGCAAGTTTGGGAATTTGATTCACTCAAAGAGTGAAGAGCATATCCCTATTGCTTTTCCCTTATCCCAAACACTCACAATCAATTTGGTTCTTTTTCAACCCCGTGACAAAGGGGTTCTTAGAATTGAAGTGTTTATTTTTTCCTTTTATGATTAAACTATGTTTTGAACTTTGAAAATGCCACAATTTAAGGGAAGTTTGCAAGCTTGATGAGAGAAATACCTCAAACGATGCTAGCAAAGGCTAGGCGCATTTTTAAGTAGTAGATTTTTTGTTTTCTCTCCAAATCCTTCTCTTACCTTAGCAAAACGTTCCCTCCACCAACAAGTTAGTCAGCACAATACAAACAAAATGAGGGGAAACCAAAATCAAAGCTTAAAATGATATAATTGATTATGCTTTTGATTCTTTTTACCAAAATATTTGCAACATTCTTACAAACTTAAGGACTAAACTCCCAATTTAATGAGACATATTTTTATTTGTAAGCATCTACAACAGCAATGTATTTAGCATATAATTCTACTTCTTTCTCTAAATCATTGTTGAGAACAAAGGTAGAATGTACCCGATTTTCTTTCCTTATCCTTTTAGAGATCAATTTCTCCTCTAAGTTGTGCCTTCTCTCTGGTTTTTGCACTTTCTTATGACAGACCATGCTCCTGAGACAAAAAAAATGACAGTGAAGTTAGCATACAGTCCTTATTTTAACATTTTTGACAAAATAGAGAAAATACAGTCATGCGACATCATCCAGACTACAGGTGAGATAAAATTTAACAAAGACGTGACTACTTTAACCGCGAGCGTCACCAAAAGGGGCTCAAGTGAGATTAAAATAGGCAAGTGCGATATCAAATTTTGCAAACGCGTGAAATCTTTAATACACGCGACAACAGTAATCACTCTGATACAATATAAATGCTAAACCAGGCGACATTGTCCATGCTAAATGCGAGATCTAATTTAATAAAGACGTAATTACTTTAACCGCGAGCATCACGAAAAGGGGCTCAAGCGAGATTAAAGTAATCAAGTGCGATATCAAATTAAAATAACGCGTGAACTATTTACTAGAAGCGACAAATTAATTCAGAGAAGCGACATTTAATTAATCCAAAGCGATATTTAAAATACTCAAAGCGAGAAATTAAATGAGAAAGGTAGTAAACTCCCTTTACACCAGGCGTTAAATGATTCCTCGGCCACGGCTTTTAATTCTGTGCAGGCGACATCTAAATGACCAAAGGCATCAGCTGCTTGAATGTGACGCGAGAATTTGATTTCTGCAGGCGTGATTTCTTTCGCTAGAAGTGTGATTCTGCAGGCTGAAAAGCGTGATCGTTCAGACTCCAGGCGACATTTTAATTTCCACGCGCAACATCTCTTTGCTTTAGGCATGACTTCTTTACCGGCAGGCGTGACTTCTTTTCTGTAACCTGCAAACAGCGAGCAAATTCATGCAATTCTAGCCTAAATTTTGCAAATAACGTGGAAATTATGATAAATTTGAGGCCTAGAGCCCCACGGTGGGCGCCATTTGTATGTGAGTGATTTACACCTTCATAAAATTATAAGATTAACTAAGAACAACAAGAATTAGAGCAAAATAATCTAATAAAAGCACAATTAATCTATCAACATCTCATGGTTCTCTAAATTGAAGTAGTAAGTGAGGCTCTCAGCTGCAAATCCTCACTAGTGACACTTTAATTATGAGAATTGAACTAAGAATGATATGCAAACTAGATCTAATTATCAAATTCTAGCTCTATTTGATAAGAAATCTACAAAATGATCAACAATTGAAGCTAATTATCAATGAAAATGCTAAGTGAGTGATGTGGATGCAAATTGCAAGAGCTTTGCTGCAATTCAAAGATATGGAGTGGATGAATAATGCCTCAAAATGCCTTCTATTTATAAGATTTTCTCAAGGGTAGGGGGTAGAGTGAGATAACCATGGTTATGCTTGGGTAAGGTCAATAGGCTTTGCTTTGTCCATAAATGGGGGGACAAACATTTAAATGGTTTCAAAAAGCTGGACCATTTCAACAAAAGTGAGTGATTTGTGTCCATTTTGTCTCCTTTTTCCTTTGTTGAGAGAATTCATATTTATTAATTAATTAAAGTAATTAAATTTAACCATGAAGGGTAAGAGGTTCATTTTGATTTTTCATTTCAACAACTATGTCATTAATTGAATTTAATCAATTTCTTAGTGTTTTTCCCCTTTTCAAGCTTTATTTAATCATTTAATCATTTAATTATTTTTCCTTTGATTTGAATTGTCTTTGTTCCATTTATTGATTTTTCCATATTATTTTGATGATTTGATTGCACCATTTGATTGATTTAAGCCTTTGCCAATTTTTCGTGTCTACAGTTGCATTCAGCTTATACTTCAAAAGATCATATGCTCAGTTAACACTAAGATTTCACTCAGTTAGTACCACAAATCAATTAACCTTGCCAATAGTTACCAACTAGCAAATTCATGCTCTATCTTGCTTATATCGACTATATACATTTAAAGATCAAAACATATAAAACCATAGTGCATCTTGTTTCATGTAGATTTGGTGTTCAAACACTAGATATAAGGAACTATTTGTTAGATATAACCGACTAGAAATTCAATTCCATGCATACCTTTATGATAGGTGGAAGTGGTGATGTCACCCAATCCAATGGATGAGGTGTCACTGACTGCATTGCTTGATCCTGCATTATCAATTGATGTTTTTCTCCACATTGTGTTTCTTATCCTCATGATTTCCTCAATTGTATTTTCATTTTCATATGTTTGTGTCTTTGGTGCTCGGTCTCGGTAATCCTTACTTAAGTGATCGACTTTGTGACAATGTAAACATGCCATACCAGTGCTTGTCCAGTTGCGAGATCTACCTCTCCAATTCTTTCTCATGCAATTTGATGCAATATGTCCATACCTTCCACATGTTGTTCAATTAACCCATGTGTTGTAATCCCAAGTATATGCATTACCTTGCCTTCTCTATTGATAGGTTGTTTTTTGTTCTTTCGATGTCCAGACTTGCTTCATCTTTGTCTTTCATTCTTGTGATATATTTTCATGCATGTTGCAAATGCGACAGTGTTTCTCCATGTAGGGTCTCCTATTCAACTTAGATCTGCACTCATGTGCCTAGTTTCCATATTTGTTATAGTTATAACAATAACCATTAAACTTAGGAGTGGATTTAGGAATACCTTTTTATTTTATCCTACAAACATTTATTATGTGGCCCAATTTTCCATAATGATAGCATGATAGCTTCTTTTTCCTTTGGTTAGTGTAGGCATTGTTCTTTTGTTTAGCTTGTCTTGATGACTCTCCCTACTCAGTGTAGCCTAAACCAGTAGTGCTGCCAAGTCCTTTTTGACTAATCAGAAATTCATCTATTTTCTTAGAACTATCTTCAGCTTTCTTGATCATCTCATTATGTTGTTGTTTCATTTTGACTTCATTCTTCAATCTTTCATTTTCTTCTCTTAGTTCACAGATGTCTTCTAGGCCCCGTTTGTTTGCTGGAATTGGACCGGAATTGGTAGTGACACTTCTTGATTTCCATGAAAACCGTTGTTTGGCTCCTCAATTTGTAATTTGGGTTATGTGGGGAAAAACCTGGTTTAGGCCCTAAAACTAGCGACACCATCTTCCCACTGAGGAGGTGGAATTTGTTTTCATATTTTGGTTTTCGTAATTTCTGAACCAAATTTAATAATTGGTCAGGTCTGTCATCTTCCCGCTTTGATTTTCGGGTTTTGTTTCGCCATTTTCGAAGGGTTTTGTTTCACCGTTTTCAATTGGTTTGGCTCTCTGCAGATGTAAAAGTCTGTATTGTATGCAAGCGCAAGGGTTTCATCTTGCGACAAACTCTTGCAAAAAGTCTGTGACTAGGTTTAAAACGTGCTGCAGTTTCATGTGAGTGGGGGATACTGTGGAAAAAGAAAAGTTTGTGAGGGGTTTCAAAATCTGCATTGTTCGACTGCTCTTCTCGGTATGCTTTTTCTCGGCTTTCATCCTATTTTCTTTCTGGTTTGTCAAATGATTTGCTTAAAACTTTGTTAAGGCAATTTCTATTTGGTTGATGGTAATAAAAAACTTAAATCATTTGTAATTCTAATATACCCACATATGCCAAGATGGTTGGCTTCAAATGACACTATACTGAAATTTTTACAGCTTTGTGTAATTAGGGCAATTTCTATATTGATCCTGCTTTTAGTAGGGCTTTGAAAATGCTTTTTAGCAGGGTTATTTGTTCATATTGAGGAGTTTTTATTGTTTTGTGCAGGAATAGGCTGGAACTGAGGTGTCTTTTTTTGTTTGTGACAATGCCAAATTTTGTTACAGCTTTGTGTGATTAGGGCAATTTCTATTGGGTTGACGGTAATAAAAAAGTTAAATCATCACCCACAGTTCAAAATATCTGTAAATTTCTATTTGTAAATCATTCATAATTCAAAATATCTTCAGCTCTATCAATAGGCGGCACTATTGCTTTATTTCACATGAGAAATGGAAACTGTTAAGTTTAGTAGTATATAAAACTATGACATAGATTTAGTCTTGTTCCCAGAGCGGATGCTTCTTTTGGCTCTCATAATCATAATCCGAGGTTCAACTGCTTGTTAATTGAGAGTCTCGTAAATGAGAGGCAATAAACAGTGTTGTAAGAATGACAGTTTGGTTTCCAAACAGTTACCACTGGTATGGTAACAGTTGGACCCGTTAGGCAGCAATGGAAGTCTATATTCTTATGTCCAATCAGGGATTATGATAGGAAACCTTTGAAGCGGATTTCAATAACAAAAACCCAAATTCTGAGTACGCTCTCTGTTCTTGTTTTTTTTTCATTTTGTGATGTACCGACAGTTGTAATTAGACATATGAAAATAGGAGAAGTACACAAAGCAATGAAAATTTTCAAGAGGGCATTAGAATCAAAGTGCTATGTTGATGTTGTTACTTTCACGGTCATTATCTGTGGACTTTTTAAGGCTGGCAGGCCTGGAGATGCCCGTGAATTGTATAATCAGATGTACAACAGTGGTGTGGTTCCAAACTGCTATACATATAATGTTCTACTGGATGGCTTTTGCAAAGCTCGAGATATAGAAGCAGCAAAGCAAACATTTGACACGATGCATAGTGCAGGCTTTGGTCCTGACACAGTTTCCTTCAATACCTTAATAAACTTTTTGTGCAAATCCGGTCTTGTTCATTTAGCTCCTGGCCTCTTTATGAAAATGTTGGAATCTGGATTTGTTCCTAATGAAATAACTTATGGGTTACTTGTTGATGGTCTGTGCACTGTAGGTAGACCAGATGATGCTTATAAACTACTCGTAAACCATTTAAAGTGTCACTGTAATCCAGTACCTAGTAAGCCTGATTCAAATGACATAAAAAACACAAGTTCTAGCATTATGCTAGATAGCACAAAGAAAGGCTTTTCTAGTAAGCCTATACTAAACGATAGCACATTGCAGAGACTGTTTAAAAGGGTACACATTGCTAATAAGGAAAAATAAGCTCCATAAACTACTATTCCAGCTCAAAGTTTTGAAACTATGGTGGACAATGGAGGATGCATGGCACTCCTAACATTCTGTATGATGCTTTACAAGTCAAAGGTGCTAGCAGCAAGTCTCTCCATATTGTTTTTTCATACAACTTAACACAGGTAAGCTAATTGTTGCTTTTTGTTGATAATTATTTTCTAATGTAACCTTATAACCAAATTACCTTTTTCTTGTTCTAAGTAACGATTCAAAGGTAACATTACATACAACTTCCCATCCTCCCAACATGATAATAATCTTAATTTCTTAATTTCTCTCATAAACTGTTAGCTCAGGCTCAAATTTTAGATAAACCGTTATTAGAATAACAGTAGAATCATGATCAAGTTATCTCAGTGATTGTAATTTTGTACTTCCATCATGAATTATTACTCATGCATTCATATAATTTATCTTTATCTAACTGAAAATAATAATGTAGCTCACACAAATTATAAAAGCCTTAAGTCATACCTTCTAATATATCACTCAAAGATTCAAGCCTTTTTCCAAGTATAATCTTATAACATTGAGATGCCTAATTGGATATCAGTAGCCATCCATTACCCAATCCCTACTTTCAATGCTACTAGTATTTGCAACAAGATTTCATATCTCTTACCCTACTGTGGAGCTGATCAAACATTGCGCAATGGAACTTGTGATGTCTGACTGTGCTATTCAATGAATAATCATTGTTTGGAGTATTTGAGAATGCCTCCCACTTTATTGGAAGAAGCTTTTCCCTTGAGAAAGGTTAATCAAACCTTGTTCAAGCACCGTAAATCTGTAGAGTGATTTTCAAATAAACTCTTTAGGTTAAGGATTCATTGAGTTACTTGAAAAGTAAACTCTATTTGTTCAACCTTAGCTCTTAATCCTTCCCTAACTTTAGTAATAATTTTGACATTAAATCTTTCTTACTTATTCATTTTTCTAATTAGTCAATAATTAGGGGATCTCTCTCTTCTTCACTGCTTATTCATTCCATAGCACATTCTCTATTAGATATAGATTCATAACTATTGTAACCCAAATTTGATGTGCCCACGGCATTAAACTGCTGGAAAGCAATTGTTTCACAGTAGCACTGTCGACCGAGTAATAGATGTATCGGTATTGACTGTCATAAAAAAATTTTGTTATGAGATTGTAATTGTTTTGATTACACTTTAAGCACACCAGAACAACATGACGCCCATTGTCAGACTGACTAAAACCTTGGTGTCGGTTCTTTCATGGAGTTGTGCCCCTAATTTGCAACCTCACCACGGGATCCCAATGCTGATGGTAGAAAAGAAAATTAGGGAAGGTTTGTCAAAACATTCAACACTCAGAAACAGGTAGTCAGTACCTACGCTTCAAGGCGATGCCCTAGTTAGGTATTTATTCTGTGTTTAACCAATGAAATGAATAAATGTTACAACAGTGTAATAACCGGTTATATTCCATTGCAAATAAATTAGCGGAGTAGAGATTGTTGTGACAAGAAGTGAACGGCATGAGTTCTTAAACTGTTAAGAATGGATTCTAGATTCAACAAAGATAATAGCATCAAATCCCAATTTCTTCGAAAGTCCAGTTGAAATCAACCTAGTCTGATCACCTAGGATAAGATGTTCCTGTGACCATTCGAAGACACTGTAGAAATTGTTGTTGTTATGTTGCATCTCAAAACCGAAAATAGGGGAACAAGATTTAGTGCCAAAACATCATTAACCAAATCCACTGGTGAACTCATAGTGAAGAACACAGTGGAAGACCAAATCGTATAGTGGAGGAAAAATAGTAAATCATATATTTGGAACTTGAAAATACCCACTGATTGGGGAAAATTCATTTGGAGAACTACTCAGTCTACATCTGAAAGTGTAGAACTCTTTTTGCAAATAGTAAAATAGAGTTGAAGTAATAACTACTTATGCTTGTGATGGAAGCAGTATTGACTGCTTGATGATGCTTTGATTAAAGATGTGTTGACCGATACCATAGTCTGCTATAAACTAATCTATGGGTACCTAGAAAATAAGGAGTGTCCTTGGAAGTTTTTTTGTAATTCCATTTAGGAAATTGATGTTTAAAAAAACCATCTTGTGCCTGAAAGTAATTAGTTATTGGCAGATTTAGTGGACACCATTGTTTTAAGACATTGTCAGATTGTTGTGACTGGGCTTAACCCTTTGTTGGGATGGTGAGACAAAGGAAATGGATGCTACAATATTTTTAAAAGCTATCTTAATCACATTTTCTTAATTAAATATTCTAGATAATCCTTTTCATGTAGCATTCATAACCAGACAAGAAGACTGAACTACAAATAGGAAAAAAATTTAAACCATTACAAACAGGGCTCTTTTTGTTTCTCCAACCCATACTTGTTCAGATTTGAGGATACAAAATTGGAAAAGCCACAATATTTATAAACAAATTAAGGAAAGTAAACATTTTTTTGCTTTATGTGATGGATGAATGCATATCTTTGTCATTATGTCCACATTTCCTTGCTCATATCATTTTGTTTGTCCACATTTTAGGCCATTGATGGATCCTATTAAGAATATTGACGTTCTACGATGGGTAGTTGTGGAGACCACATATTCTCATCTTCTCACAACTCTTATTGCTTGTGTTGTTGTAGCCACAGTAGTGGTGGCCCGAGAAGGCAATGCTAAAATGGGTAAATGAAAAAGAAAAGGAAATGATTTTTATAGAATGGTTATTCATTCCAACGATGTGGATTGTCATGATCAGATTCGTATGAGTAGGGGAGCCTTCTTTTGTCTAGCTACTATCCTAAGGCTGAAAGGAACCTTGATAGATACGATACACTTGACGTTAGAAGAACAACTTGTGATGTTCCTCCACACTGTTGGCCACAATCTGAGGAACCGCAAGATTGCCCACAACTTTAGGCACTCAAGAAAGACAATCAGCCGATACTTCCACAAGGTGTTGAGGGCTATCTTAGGACTCCACAAGGATTTCTTTCTACCACCTAGTCCAAACACTCCTGAAATTAGTGGGAATGAACATTTTGATCCATTCTTCAAGGTAATTATTGTGTTGTTACAAATTTCTTGTATGGATTTTTATCCTTATCATATTATTGGTTGACCGTAGAATTGATGATTGTATCATATCATATAGGATTGTGTTGGAGCTATCGATGGAACCCATATACCAGTCACCGTCGATGTCGACATGCAGGGTAAATATCGTGATAGAAAAGGCAACCTGTCGCAAAATGTTATGGGTGTGTGTTCCTTTGATCATAAGTTTCAATACTGCCTTGTTCGTTGGGAAGGATCTGCCATGGATAGTCGTGTTCTAGCTTCAGCTCTGTCAAGAGAAGATCCTCTTGTTGTTCCCCCTGATAAGCCAAATCATAGTTTAATATACTCAATGGTACAATCAATGTTTCATATTTTAATAATATACTTTATGTAGGAAAATATTTTCTAGTGGATGCTGGATATCCCAATGCACCTAGATTTCTTGCTTCTTATCTGTGTACACGCTACCACCTGAAGGAGTTTTCAAGAGATAATCCAATAAACTCTCAAGAAGAGTTGTTCAACCATCGACACTCCTCTCTTAGAAACTCAGTAGAGCATACATTTGGTATTCTCAAGCAATGTTTTCCAATCTTGAGGCATGCCACGGCTTATCCTATCATGACACAAGCCCATATTGTATTAGCATGTTGCATACTACACAACTACATTATGTTAGAGGATGACATTCCATCAGAAATTGTCACCGAAGAGGAAGATGATCGTGTTGGGATAGATGTACCAATGCTGGAGACATATGGATTGTCTCAACGTGATAGAGACCAGTGGGCATAGTTCCAAGATGATATAGCAAGTAGAATGTGGGAAGAGTATAGATCCTGAGAATGGTTGTTCTTGTATGACTCAAGACTGCATGATGGTTTCCTTTTTCTTCTCTTTTTATTTGCAAGTATTGGACTTGTATGGCTCAATGTGTTTTATTTGAGTAAACTGATGTATGAAGATACTTTGATATACATGATGGTTTCCATTTTCTTCTCTTTTTATCTGCAAGTATTGGACTTGTATGGCTCAATGTGTTTTATTTGAGTAAACTGATGTATGAAGATACTTTGATATACATGATGGTTTCCTTTTTCTTCTCTTTCTATCTGCAAGTATTGGACTTGTATGGTTCAATGTGTTTTATTTGAGTAAACTGATGTATGAAGATACTTTGATATACATGATGGTTTCCTTTTTCTTCTCTTTCTATCTGCAAGTATTGGACTTGTATGGGTCAATGTGTTTTATTTGAGTAAATCGATGTATGAAGATACTTTGATACCATTAACAACAATTTGTATACACAACATGGCATACACAGAATTATTGTTGAACATGGATGATATTGGTAACACGAGCCAGATATCTCCTTCCTCGAAGAAGATAATATGGACAAAGGAAATGGAACGCAAGTTTCTAGACTTGCTCCTCAAGCAAGTACAACTAGGAAAAAAATGTGACGGAGGCTTCAAAAAAGAAGCATGGTCCGCAATTGAGAGGCGATTCAATGCTGATATGAACCTCCATCTATCCAAGGACAACTTAAAAAATAAGTTGAAAACTTGGAAGCTTGCCTATAGAGTGATGAAAGAGCTTAGGAATACAAGTGGTTTTGCTTGGAATGAGGCAACTCAGTGCATGGATGTTGAGGATAGTGTGTGGGAGGATCTTCTGAAGGTAGGGTGATCTCTCTACTATTTTGATGGAAATAATATTGCCTTCTTTTAAAGTTAATAATGAAAGACAAAGAACCTAATCCATTTATTTATGCCAACATGCAAAGAAGAGAGTTCAAAAATGCCAAAGTGTATAAGAGGTAGCCCTTTGTGTACTTCAATGAATTGGCTACAATTGTGGGTAATGACATTACTGAAGGTAATGCAGCTACCACGGCCCTTGAGACTGAAGAAGGGAACCCTTTGGAAGAGCCATTCATTGTGAATGATGAAGAGGACCTTGGTTTCAATATACATCTTGATAGTGCTATTGATTTGGACGAAGACCCTTATAATTCCAATCAGTCCACTGCAATAGCAAGTACTAGAGGGACTCCTACATCATTAGTCAGAAAGGTGGGAAAGAGGAGGAAGGCAAGTATGGCCGCTTCCTTGGAATCCATGTGTGAAACAATGAAGAAAATAAAAGAGGGCATGAGCAATGTTCACCTTGTCCAAATTGATGAATCTGCTCATGTCAATGCTTTGATGAAAGCATATAACGCTCTCAAATCCATCCCCAGATTGAGTCGAGGTGTATTCCTGAGGGTATACGAAACCTTCATGGGTCAACATGAAAGAGCCAAATGGTTCTTATTGATGACTGAAGATGAGAGAGTGGACTAGATTGTAGCCACATATGGTAATTTATAGTTATATTTAAAAGGACATCTAATTCTGTACTGTTGTGTGATTTTAAATGTGTTGGAAGCCTATAAAAGGCTATAAAACTGACATTATGCTATACTCAATGTTCTTCTGATTTGACATTACTATGGTAACACTTCATCTCACTGTTCATCAATGAAAGCATAGAGTTCTATATGCATAAAATGTGCCATTCATTTATCATACAGATTGTTGCTCCTTTTTGCTCAAACAAAAAATATAATCATATGCCACATGGACATCTATTTGTGAGAATAAGTTAAATACTTTCTAAACTTAGAGGCAAAACTGGTTATGGTGTAATCATGATCTTTCTTCCAATGCCTATGCTTGCTTCATCATGATCTTCTAGATAGTTTAGATCTTGTCAAGATTCCCACTGCCCACTGCCAATAGCAACTTATGCTTTCAAGCCTTTTTTCAATGATCATTGTTTTGCAGTAGATTGATGGGCATGAATTTCTTTATTCATATGAGTGTAGGCAGTAGACTGTGGGACAATGTCACTCATACTACTCTCTCTTGCATGTCCTTTTGTTATGGAAATACCTACAATCTAGTATTTACTTATTGTTTGTGGATTTTTTGGCCTCCTTTTTCTTTCTTTAGTTTTTGTTTTACTGATTAGATATGCACTGAGTTAAATTTCATATTGCTAGCAATAGGACTTTACCAATGTAGGAGTTTTGTGACAGCATACTGGTTAAGCCTGGCTGTTTAGCATGCTTAAAAATTTTCATGATTAGATAAATGATGGTCCTGTATTCAAATTGCAATTATTACCAATTATGTGATTATATCTAGTGGATTAGTATTGTTTGGAATCATTAGTTTACTTGGGTTAGTTGTAGCTCTCAACATCGACCGTATATGCCTTTGGCTTAGATTTCATGTCTGAAGGGCTCTTGTGGTGCAACATTTATCTTGGAACTTACATCTTCCTTGTTTGGATGTGGCTCGCAATAATGCCACCACCTTAAAACTAGGAACATTTGTAGAGAGGCGTGCTTACTACTATTTTTATTGAGGTAGATTGTCTGGTCATTTATTCCAAAGTTGGATGAGGTCACTGATACATCCCTTTCTATTTTGTTTTCCTTCATGTTTGCTAAAATAATTATTTTCTATGGTTGTCCATGTCTGAACCCTGAGATATGGCTTATTATCAAAAAGCTTTTATGGTTTGGACTGAAGTTATACTTGCTCTATGTGTTAGATATGTTTATAGATGTTCTCTCAATTCTATTTTTGAACTGTTTTGCATCTGCATATTTAGATGGGCGATGTACATCTGAAATGGAAATGACCTTGTAAATATAATTACCATAGATTGATCTCAACTGTGTGACAAAATTATATGAATAGTAGAGATTTATAACACCTTGGCACATCAAGAGAATTGTCTTATAAATGAAATAAAGGTCAAAACTTGAAATCTGTTCTAATGATGTGGGTGTGGGTGGAAATGTACTTGCAGGTGAATTTCAATAAATGGTGTATGTTGAACACTGCAAGTTTTGAAAGGTTCTTGTTTAAGGACTACACACTATCCAAAAGAAATTTTGAAAAAAGTTTCATCAATTTATATCTCTCTCTAGCAATGGTTTTTCTTCTTTACATATTAATTACGGTCTTAGTAGATTTCTTTGTATAGTCCTTCCACATCTTTACCAAATGTATCCATCTTGACCACATGTAAGCCAACAATGAACCACTAAACATAGCCACCTATCTTTTTGAATGAGTGTCACATGGTTGAGTCTTCCACATCTAATTAAGGTAGCATTCACATTTTAGACAAGTACACATTGGTTTCAACAAGTCTTGCGCAAGAGCTTTAGAAGTTTTCTTGAAAAAACATTATTATCAATCCAATAAATAAATTCAACATCTTAAATATACGTAGTTAAAAATTAAAAAAGAGGATGAATCCACTTCAGGGCAAAATATCAATCAAATAGACAAATTTGATGCAGATTATGAAACTCAAGAAAACAAAGGATAAATCTGTTCATGTCTTTGTTGTTGTATATAAATGTTAAAATGGTTCATAGTTTGGCTCCTTGTATTGATTCCTTCACAGACATGAAGCCAAAACAATAAATGAAATATAGACTGAATGCCGCATCTCAAAGGAACTTCATGGATCTCTAAAATACAATACATATTTATAGATTTGAAGAACTTTACATTTATCTCTAAAATACAATACTATCTATTTCTCACAAATAGATAGTATTTAACTTATTCTCACAAATAGATGTGGCATGTGGAAAATGAATTACCTAATAAATGGATGAGAAATTGTCTAGAAAGGTCTAGTTAAGACCAGTAGACTGTGCCCTCTATTTCAATGTGATGATTATGGCTCTTGTTTGTGATGTTATTGTACCATCTCCTGCAAGGCTCTGAGATAACAAAGGATCTTAACAAAGTTTTAAACAAATCAGTGGTTGTATAACAGTATACACTCAGAACTTTGATGAACCATCTTGGCATATGTGGGTATATTAGAATTACAGATGATTTAAGTTTTTTATTACCATCAACCAAATAGAAATTTCCCTAATCACACAAAGCTATAAAAATTTCAGTATAATGTCATTTGAAGCCTTACTTCCAAGACAAAGGATCTTAACAAAGTTTTAAACAAATCAGTGGTTGTATAACAGTATACACTGGTTATAGTATTTAGAACATCAATCACAAAGTATCATTTACAGATGAATAAAAAAGACATGAGACTTTGTGATTGATGTTAACAGCTACTGGCATACAGTCCAATCAATGGATAAACTTAACATCTTGAACATGCAATGCATGTTCAAGATGTTGTTAAGTTTATCCACTGATTGGACTGTATGCCAGTGGATGTATATCAGTATACACTGGTATATAGTTTGTCAGCACTCTTATGAGAAATGGAATTCAAAGATATTTATGTTGGAACATAGGTTGAACCCATCTTGCTCTCTCAATCGCCATGCAAAGATGTTTTAGAACTTCTCTTGGGATCATGTGTCAACCCAATCAAGTTATTTCTTTCATTTTTCTCTCTTGTCCTTTGAATTTTGAGTGCTTTCAGAGGTCCATCAATGGTAGTCATCTCCAAAACTGTGTTTTGATCATAATTAACATATTGTGAAACTTGGAATTTAGAGTTCTTATCCAATGTGGAATATTTATGAATTTTATGAGCTTAAATATTTCTTTATGTTGCAAAATGTAATAGTTGTGCTCCTAGCTATGACACCAATTAAGTGCACTTTTTGCATGTATGCCTTTCTTTCAAAGTTACTAGACATGGTATTTTTTCATATTGGTGCATATTGGTTTAATGTTTTGGTATTGCAAGATATGTCCCTCCCTTGACCATTGATTTCATTTGTTAGTGTTGTTGCTTTTATGCCTTGCTTTCAAAGTTACTGGATATGGTATTTTTGCATATTGGTGCATATTGGTTTAATGTTTTGGTATTGCAAGATCTTGCCCTCCCTTGACCATTGATTTCATTTGTTAGTGTTGTTGCTTTTAACATATTTAAGTGGAATACACAAAGGAGTACCACATGATGAATGCTTCATTTAATTCATTGTTAAGGTGTAGTCTCATAACTATCCATTTCTAGTTCTTCAGACATGATTTTATAAATGTGTTTTGGTAGATGACTGTATTGTTCATGATTATGTATGTATATACCCTAACCTTCTTGATATTATTGTTGCATTACGAAATTAAGTTAAATAATTCTACTTTGTTCAATGCTCTATTTCATCTTTAATTTCTTTTCATTTTTCATTCATTTTTAAAAACCATGTGATAGGTACAAAAATAGAAATGGATAGTTATGAGACTACACATATGATGATAAAGTGAGACTACACATATGCTGACATTAAATACGTTTGAAATAGCTTCTAGATTTGATTTTGTAGATATTTTTGGCATCAACGTTTACGAAAGAACTCTATGATCCTTCATCAGGATGGAAGAGAGAAAAATGATTGAAAGAAAAGTCCATCATTTTGGTTTGTTGCAATCATTTTGGTCTCTTTCATCCTGATGATGGATCACAGAGTGTGATCCAAAACTATCTACACAATCGAATCCAAAAGCTATTTGAAACATTGATGCCAAAAATATCCACATATGATGAAAAAAAATGAGCTATCTGATGATTGTTTACTGTTCATGTTTGTAAATGATCAATATTTATGATGGTACTCCTTGGTGTATTCCATTTAAAAATAAACAAGTTTTAGTTTTTCTATCATGTATACTTTGTAGATGCAGGATTGACAATCTAACAATATGGAAAGTAATGGGAAGAATGAGCGGGATATGAGATGGTTGCTCATCAAATGTGGGGCATAAGGGCGCAGAGTGTGAATTTCCTTGCATTTTCTTATTTAACGGTGTGTTTTCACACAACCATTTAGTTGATGGATATTGTTCTTCCCCAAAACTTCTATCTGATGCTATAGTTGTCATTTTATTTTTTCTATAAATTTGTAATATCAACATAATTGAAACTTTTTCAATTTGTACTCATAGAATATAGTCATGTTGTTATATATGAATGAACAAAAATAGTATGAAGGAACAAAAAATTTCTCGATACAGTGTTGATGGCTATGATCAATGTCCCTATGTGTGAGTGTGGTGATGGATCACACTGCGTGTGTGACAATAATCAAGATCATAAATTTTGGAGTTGCAAAAATAAGAAAAAGGTTGTTAATTGCACAATATTTAAATGTTTACAAAGAATAAATATTAGTCATTATAGTGAGAATAACTTAGATTTGTATTGTAGGATGGCGGTGGATGTCAGTACTTTTGGTGGGCCAATGACACCTCGTCGCTATCTACATCATCTACACGTTCTCCACATATACCTGTTGTGGAGGACGAGTGCAAGTCTTGCAAAGCACGCGAAAAAGCTATTGCAAAAGTGGAGGCTACGTATAAAGCCGAAGTCACATTTTTATGATGTTTACTTTGTGCAACAATCGTACTATTTACTTCAGTCATTTATTGGGTCATTATGCAGAAATAGATATATATGTGGACTAGATGACTTATTTATATTTTGATGTGATATCGAGCAATGCTATAGTTACTTTATTGTTATAATATTGTTTATGATATTGTATAAAATTATTAAAAAAAGTTAAGTTTACTGTTCACAATATTGAAAAAAATATATTAAATTTTGTTTATGATTTTCTATAAAAAAATATAAATTAATTAAAAAAAAACTATAAATAAAAAATGAACAAAAATAAAATATTAAATTAAAACATTATATAAAAATTATAAAAACTTAAATTTTCTTGTCAAATTCTAATTCCAATTGAAAATGTAGAACCAAACACAGAAAATGGATAATGTAATTCCAATTCCAATTTGAAATCGCAAACCAAACACAAAAATAGGAATTTCTCACTTCCAATTCCAATTTTGAAAATGGCAACCAAACGCAAAATATGGATTGTCTCAGCCATCTTCTGGGTGAACCAAATGGTCCAAACTATATTATGAATACACAAAACCGGAATTTCAAAACCTAATTTCGAGATAATTAGGTTTTGTCTCAAATTCCAATTCCCGCAAACAAACAGGGCCCTAGTTTCCTTGTAAGCTCACTATTTACCCAGTTGACTTCTTGACTTATGACAACTATTTGATTGGAGATTTAAAAGTGATGCTCGGTGAGTCTTAGTATCTCAGATTCCTTCTCTTGTAGCTTCTCAATCATTTGTCTCTTGTCTTCAATAACCAAAATTTTTTCTTGTTCTGCTTGTCTAGTATTGTTCATGACATCAATCATTCTAACCATTTGTGTCTCTTGACCAATCTGTAGAGCTTTGACTTGTTCAGTGAGATGTATATTATTTTTAGATAAATTAGATATTGCTCCTTCAGATGCATCAGATATACTGCTAGATCCAGATCCATATATCTCAAAAGGGTCATCTATCTCTTCTTCATGATAATCAGTTTCACTGTACTGAATCTCCATATCCTTCCTTTGAATCAGTAACTTCTTGAGTTCATCTTTAGCTTGCTTGAATTTTTCAATGAATATTTTCATCTGTATCTTTTGATTCTCAATATTCTTGTTCAACCTATATATTTCCATCCTTAGATCTTTACCTCTTCAGTGGTTAAAATTCCTTAACAAGAGATCTAGCTCTTATACAAATTATTGGGATTGGAAAGATAAAGTACTGAGAGGGGAGGAGTGAATTAGTACCCTCAAAAGCTTTTAACACTTTAACACTTTGCAATAGTAGATATCTTTTAACCGACTAATTCCATTACTTGTAACATAAATTCATATAACTAAAAATGTAAAGTACATGTAAACAAAAAAATAATTCATACATGAAAATAAGTACTCATGACTCAGATATTTTGGTTACGCAAAAACCCTTGTTAGAAGGTAAAACTTGTGGTGGGGATGACACCCACAAATTCTTCACTACTCTAGTAAATAAAGTATGACAGTTAAGGCTATAATTGGTGATCACTTCTGATGATCTTACCATGTTAGGAGTAACAAAAGATTGACTAGATCTACCTGGTAAAAGGATTTAAACAACACAAAGTATGTGTGTACTCGGTTAAGAGATTTAAACAAGAACAATTAAGTTGACTCTATTAAGAGATTTTGATCTGCTACAAGGGTTAAATTGATAATAGTAAAGTATCTATAAAATGACAACTAATACTTGTCTAATTCAGATATGTGAAGTATCAAATAGATATCACCTCAATGTGATGCATATGCTCTTCCATTCTGCTCGGTAGCCTTGAATTTTGTTCTGATAAATTATTTTTGCCTCTCATAAACCTTTTGTCATAAAACTTTATTTCTGATCTCCTAATGTCCTTAGTGTGGCTATTGATTCACGATCCTTAATCATAATGACATGATCTCTTACAATTATATATCAAACTATCTTGACCTAATTAGGGTTTACATTAACTTAGAAAACCTAAGATCAATGGTATAAAAAAATAACCTAGATCTAACATTACATAGGAATCATCACAAAAGTTAATGATTACATTCATATTAAATATGTCTCGATCTTGGTAAACTATTTATACAATTGATGTAAACCATTTGCATAGATATATGTGTCATTCCTTATTACTATGTCATTTCCTGGATAACTCAATAATCACTGCATTTGTTGTTTGGTAAATTACTGATGCTTGGTGTGTAGGAATGCTCGGTGATCACTAGCTTGGTACACGGTAATTTCCTGACACTCGATAAGTGTGCTTGATCAAACCTATATTCGGTGATCTTGAAGTTCCACCTTGTCTTTTCTTGGTGTGAAGTCTTTGTATGCTTGACCGACTGACTATTTGTATCCTTATTCCAACCTTTACCGACTGAATAACTTATTGATACTAATCACAATCCATTAATGCTCAAATAGAGATAACAAGGAAGGGATCTTGATCACTTGAGATTGTTATTTGTGCTCCACTATAAGGGAATTTTAGGCATTAATAATTTTTGGAGGGCACAACCTACATGACATGGATCTAGGGTCTTCCAAGAAGCATGTTATTATATCTGACCTCAATATCGAATACTTGGAAAGTAGTCTCATGAATGGTTGGTCTTATTCTAACAAGAAATGTAATGATACCCTTGGAAGGGCATTTTTCATCATCATGCACTCTAACAATGATCTTCTTTGGGAGTTATACAACTCTCAGAGTATCCTAGTGTTTTAACTAATTTCAAGGTAAAAAAATATTAAGATCAACTCCGCCATCTACTAGCACTCTTTTGATTTTATGGAGGTGGACATATACTTTGAGATATGCATGGGTAAGTCTTGTTAAATGAATGCAATGTGATGTCTGGTAGCCAAGTTTCCAATTGTGATTTGAAATTTATTATCCTCAATATATAGGGAAATGAATGACTCATTTAAGGCCCTATCAAAGATTGCTTTGTGATTGGATGAGATACACAGTAATTCAAATATGGAAATCTATGTAGAGGTCTTCTTAAGATGGTCTAATAAAATTTTCTAACATGTTGTGGGGATAGAGGACTTGAACTATAGTGATATTTTAGAGGGGACACCTTGGACAATGATTTTTGTTCTAAGAGTAGAAATAGTACATTCAACATCTTTTCCTTTGATCATGATAGTGTTTATGGTGCAATATGACTCAAACTAGATATGATTAACAACATGTTGATGGGCATCATAAGTATAGTTATCCTTTTTGTGTTGTTCTAAAGAGAAGGCTTTTTGTTTATCATGATGTTGTAGTGGGTTCTTAAAAATGGTGTGATCCCTATTAGATATGTCAGGATTATTAAGGACTTCAATTTCACCACATTCAATTAGGTCTTGGACTATATTCTTAAGATAATAGAAATTAGAAATCTTATGAACCTTGGTGCATTGGTAGTCACAAAAAATATTATCATTCCACCACACGGGCTTGAATGAACTTTCTTCATAATGTTTGATTTATGGCAGTGTGATGGCACTCAATTGGACCAATTTCCTTAGGATGACCTCAAGAGATTTTTTGAGACATGTAGTTTCATCTTGGGTTCTAACATCTCAGATGATTGCTGGTCATTTTTTATATTGGATGATTGACTCCTAGTTTGAGGCATGTTATTGTTGGCATCGATGTGTTTGTGAGTGTAGGGTGCACATCATGTTGAGTTGACAATTCTCAATAAACATCAAGATCTTATATTTTAATGGGATGTAAAATGAGGATTTTGAGGTCAAGCTTCTCCAACATTGTAAGAAGGAAGAGAATATTTCACCAATTTTCTATTTTGTATTACAAAGATCCATGATAGTTACCTCTCTGACAATTTTATGAGAGTAATGAGAAATAAACTTCAGAGCTAATTCATTCCAAGATCTTATGCCAAGAGGTAGTCATGAGAATCATTCCATACTTGGCTCACTAAGACTACATGGAAATGATCTCATTAAATAAGTGTCTTTATAGGTCACCTCTATGCATGCCACAAATAATTCTCTAATATGGTCTCTCGGATCACCCTCTTCCTTATATTTATCAAATTTTGATGTCTCAAAATTAGGAGGAAAAGGTGGCATGTATAACAACTTGTCAAATGGGTAGGGAAATAAGCCTTTTAATTAGAACATCTTCTTAGGGGCACTAGTTTGAAGGTTAGTCATCTGTTGATGAGGGTTTTGTACCCATTGTGCTAGTATCTCAATGGGCATAAGAGGGGCGTGTGTGCCAAATCCTAAATTTGGGTCTATAAAAGGACTTCCACTGTGATGGGAAGGTGTGTAGTTGTATGTATATGTCACTTGATGCACGAGGTTTTGTTTGCAGGTTGATTTATAAAATGGAGTTGCTGGTATAAAATATTTAAATGTTGGGTTCACCAATGTAAAAGGATTTGTTGTAGCATTATGCCCACTAGGATTTTTTGACACCCCTTGGTAACCGGGATATTGATTGTTTGATTGTTGACTAGGAGGAGAACCTTGGAGTATGATATGGGGACCTTGATTGGGAGGTACCCCTTGTGAGGTAATAATGTGACTACTTTGGTTTGTATTATCACCTTGAGAGATCGTGTTGGTTTGACTTCTTTTGGATTCCAAGTGATTAGATGTGCTCACCTTATTTTTTGTTTTCATGGTATAAGTGGTACTTTTTATTGTAGATTGAGGATTGATAGACATATAAGGTTGTGACATGGTTGAGGATACATTAGCACTTGTGTTGACACTCATTTTCATTGGATTAATAGAAAATAGAGAGTTGTTATATTGAGTTCAAAATGACATTGTGGAGGTCATAACATGTGTAGCATTGTGAGACACACTTCTAGAGAGAATGGTCGAAGTAATCTAAGAAGATGTAGTTTCATGAGTAGCCCCAATTGAGTGTGTTTGAGTATGTGTCACTTGTTCTACAACAATGGAAATTAAAAAGTCCTATGGGTAATTTTTCTCTATTTTGTGAAAGCAAGTAGAAATATCAATTGGGATTGGCAGATAATAACATATCCATGATGGCCATGATTCTAGGATCATGTAGTGCATGTTCAATCTCTTATTGGATACATTGTGCCCAAATGTTTTTAGCTGAAAATTCATCACCCAGAGGAGGTAAACATGGTAAAGTTGGTTTTCCTCTATGGGAAAATCTTGAGCTTCCTAGCATGTTAAAGTTCGTTGATAAAAAGTCTATGTTTCTAGTCAGGTTAAAGTTAGGGTCACTATTGGGATCCATTTGACCTTTGTTTTTTTTAGATCGTATGGTTTTCATATGCAAATGCAAGAATGATTCTAAGGAATCTAACCTAAGAATAAGACTATGAATGTGAGTTAAGTAAATGCAATATGCAAAAAGATATAATGATGATTATGATGACTAGGTAAGACAATAATTTATTTTGGGATTTTGGGAATTTTGGGAATGAGACTAAAGTAAATGCAATATGCAAAAAGGGAAAATGATGTTTATGATGACGAAGTATGACACTAATTTGTTTTGGGGATTTTTATTTTTTGGGAACATGATAAAGGTAAATGCAATATGAAAAAAGGGAAAATAGCAATTACGATGACTAGGTATGATGCTAAAATGGTTCCACTGAGGTAAAATAAATACTAAGGTATGAAAAAAGAAATCCAAAAGAATTTTTTTGGGGAATTTTGAGGACAAAAATCTAGGAGACATCCCAAGTAATTGAAATAACTTTCTTGGCTTCCAAGATGTGACATAAGCAACAAACTAACAATGTGTTAGCTATGACAAAAAGGATAATCAGATTTAAGGAGGTCAAAATTATTCCAACAACCAATATGGAAGGATCCAAAAGGTGTACCCTTTAGTTTCCAAAAGATAATCCTCAAGGTACAATTTTCAATCCTAGACAATGCAATACCTATATTTTTGTGATTTTTTTAACATTTTTGGAATATGCATGGTAAGCCTAGTTATGTATGAAAAAGGAGAACCTATGATTAAGTATTATCAAAATGGATACCCTAAAACCATATGATATGTAAAAAGGAACCCAAATGATGAATGTAAAGGAATGCAAGTGGAAAAAGGAAAATCTATACATAAGGAAAACCTATGGATGCAAGATTATGACCTAAGGATAACAAACAATGCAAGGTGTACAACTAATGTACAAACCCTAATGAATGTATGCAAACCATAGAATAGATCCCACTATATTTATGGTCTGAATGGGCCTTTAGAATTTATCTAGTGACGCTAATTTTGTTCGACTAAAAGGTTATGAGATAGGGTTTGTTAGGCAATTACATTCCAATAATATAACACATGCATTATACAATCTTACAAATGCATTACAAGGTTATGGAAATAATGGGATTTGACAAGCGATTGCATGGTTGAATGTAGAAATTGTGGTAAAAGAACTACAAGTGAATCTATGTAATTATGCACTCAGGAAAAAAATTAGTGAGCAATTTTGTTGTAAGAATATTAGATGCACCTTAGAAAATAAAAAATGCATAGTAGAATGTAGAAATTGTGGTGTTTTATATTTAGATGTTGAGTATAATAAAGGAACTATGGCGAAAGGACTGCTAAATGATCAAAATAATTATGTCATTATGTATGCAAACTAGCAGGCAATTGCATAACAGGAAGTCTCAATAGTATTTTTCTATCTCTGAATGTCTGATTATCAATTTATTTTTCCAAACATCAAGATCAAACACATAGAACAATATGATTGTTGATAGACTTTGGACTATTGTAATTTCTATATGTTCAAAAAAAATTTCAAGCCCCAACATTTCCACTAGTCTAATCACAAACAAAAACACGGAAGACAATCTTAGCATAAGGACAAGGTTTCATTGCAATATCTCAACCCATATCTTATAATCTCCATCAACTCAAGCAATCTAGTCACACCCTAGAGTGCACCCATTTTTTTCCTTTTTCTAGAGTTTGGTCAAAGAATATTTCTCTTCTATTGTGTCAACCTCCTGGGAACCTTATGGTAAGTATCATGGGGGTATATTCTTCTCTGCCCTTGCACTAAAAATATTGCAATGTTTGGACAAAAAGGGTGGCCTCTAAAATAAGGTGTCTAGTAAGGTTTGGTGGTTCTTGAATTTATAGGATTCAAGGGTGAGACACCTAGCTCTTTAATCATCTACACTGGGTCCTTAGGCACATTTTCTCATCCTAGAATATTACTGACATATTAAGCCCAAGATAGCTCAAGTATAGAACTAAGATTTATCTATAGTCCTATTTATGTAGTTTCCTAAGGGGGTTTATCGCTTTGAAGTCATTCCTTGAGGTGATGAAATCCCCAAGTGATACTCTCTAATTAAAATGAAAAATGGGGTTCTAAACATAGATTGTGCAAGTGCATCAAACACTCCAAATAGATTGATCAATTTTAAGCCCAAATCAAAATGTGATGTAATCTACTAGTAGACAGAAAATGAAAAGAAAAGTTAATTTTAAGCACCAAACAAAGTGTGATCTATGTTATTAAAAAAAAGGAAAAAAAATCTTCATGCCACATGCTAAAAAACCCTAAATTAGTAACCAAAAAAACCTAATCTAAGACATAACAAACACAAAAAACTAGAAATTGAAAATATATGACATAAATTCAATAAAATTACAAGTGTTTATATTTTCTCTTACTAGGTGAATGTGTCATTTAGCTGGCGAATGCGGCTTTGAAACTGATGGTTGCAATGTTAAATTGATCAAATGTGTAGCTTAATTCATAAAATGCACTGTTTAATCATTCTGATAGCATTGAATTATTTGTCAAACAAAAAAACAAAAGATATAGGAAAAGCAGAGTTAAAACCTAGAATGGTCGTGTATGAGAAATAAATGATTGTGACTTAAAATATTCAATTGTGTTGAAACAATCTAGAACTACATAAAATTTCAAAAACACACCAAAATTATAAATTAAAAGTGTTCACATCAACTTCACTATAATGTATAGGGGTAAAATATTAAATCTGTAACATCTGCATTAAGAATGGGTAGATCATGTTGGAAGAATATGCAAATATGTGTTGCAGAGATGTGTTGTCACATATTTCAAAGATGTTTTATCATTGTTGTCAACATATTTCTTTTTCTGTGATAATGTTTTAGTGAGTTTTTTGGTCTGGTGTAGCTTGTATATTGAAGATCAAAGGTTGTGGATCTTAGAGTATGTTATGGGATGTCTATAGTTGATTTAGTTCAACTTTCAAAGGCTCACATGAATATTTGAGTGAGTTATGGATATTTTTCCTATCATTTGTTTCTCAGTTGTTCAAAAGTGAGAGTGACAATATTTTGATCTAGATTGCTCTACATTATAATATCTTTCTTTGCGGATCTAGTGATGTGTTTAGGACATTGATGTGTGTCCTCAGTTCAATTGGTTCATGATTTGGAGGCCTACAAGATATTTTTATAGATTGACAGTTGTTGTTGGTGTTGGTGTTCTTGAGGTTCAGTATAATGATGTTGATGATTCCATATTTTGAGTTGATGTAGATATTTTTTTGGTTCTTCATGATGCTTGTGGATGTTTCTAGATCATGTAATTTTTGTGTTGCTAGTTTGCATTGATTATTGTGCTCACATTTGGTGATTTTTAGTCGATGTGCTAATATTCTTCATGTTCTTGGCCAACCTAATGATTGTAGCATGTTGTAGATGTTTGAGGAATAATTTATTGGAAGTGTTTCATGTTCAAGGATAAAGATTTTGGTCCATGCTATATCTTTTCCAATATTGTATGGTTTTCATTTAATATTTGTAATTGAGAAAAATTATATTTTTAATATTTAGGTGGAGAGTGTTGAGTTGACCTCATTTATTTTTCCAAGGTTGATGATATGTATAAATCTAACTATATTCACTTGTGGATCATGTGAATGTGTGTGTGTGGATGAATGGAAGAGACAAAGATGTGCTAATATTGATTATATCTTTTGAAGGAAGTGAGATCTAGTTTAGAAAAGAAAGTTGTATATGTGCTTCAATAGAACTGACCCAGGCATGTTGAAGATTTTATCATACAATTCATGATTTGTGGATGGTCGTAACCTAATGTTTTATAAGGAAATGAGCCTTCCTAGGGAAATAAGCCTCTATTTTCTTTTGAGCAGTGAGCTCTAGGTGGTGTTCCTGAAAGAAAGTGCATTCCCATTGTAATACTCCTAAGAGGAAATAAATACTTTTAACAGAGTATATCTTGTGGGTTCACCCCCACTGTGGTTTTTCTCTTGATGGGGTTTGCACACAAAAAATCTTGATGTTATGTGTTTTGTATATATGCTTGCATGCTTATTTATCATATATGTGGTTTATGGTTTAAGTTTTCAAGTTTGTGACAACTAATTCACCCCCCCCCCCCCCCAATTGCATGCTTATATATTTCCATCAATTGGTATTAAAGCCTAGTTCCTCCAAAGGAAGCTTAACCACTTGAGGTGATCCAAGATGGTAGATTACAAGAAGGATGGTATGATATTTGATAGTATAAATTACTCTCTTTAGAAAGGTTGCATGGAATGTCATTTGAGATGCATTGGAGAAGACTATTGGGAGATTACAGAGAAGCCATAGAATCCTCATGCACTTCCCACTACTCCTGATGAGCAAAAGAAATTTTAATGCAACATTAGAGCTAGGGAAGCATTGTTTAATTCCCAAACTGATACTAACATGATAAATGTTATGAAATTGAAGACTGCACATGAGATTTAAAAGTTGGAGATTTTGCATGAAGGTGATGCTTATATGAAGCTTGAAAAGTTGTAGAGCCTATAAAGGAAGTATGAGATGTTGAGGATGACATTAGATGGGAACATTACTTCTGACATGTAGAAGGTGAATGAACATTTTTGCAGTATCTGATGTGTCAATGGACAGTTGGATGAATCAAAGATTGTTTCAAAAGTGCTTAGATTTTTACCTCCTTCCTATAAAAACAAAGTTGTTTCTACTGAGGAGATCAAAACTATGACAAATGTGACAAGAGATATGTTGATTGGTAAGCTTTCAAATTTTGAGATGAGTGAATTTGGTGATGCCCTTGCTAAGGTAGAATCTGCATTCAAAACTACTATTTCTAAGGACAAGCAAAAATATGATATGGGAGAAAGTTATTCTAGAGTATTCATATATGCAAAAGAGATGGAAGAGATTGAAAGAGAAGATAATTAGATTGAATCCCTTATTGCCAAAATATTTCCCAAAAGTGATGGGTGGCTGCAAGAAGTTGAGTCCCACTTTTTGGGCAAAAAGTGGAAGTGTTTTTCCTATTTTTAAAAATTTATGTTAATTGATGTCAAGATTTGAGGCACTTAAAGATTGAGTCTAAAAACCTTGAATACTATAAAATGTAGTTCTTGGAGTCTACTTTTCAAATATGTAATTTATTTCAATACCAACATGGCAAAAATCTCATTTGACTACGCATGTTTAAAAACCACTTTTTCAAAATGCATGTTTCAGGACCATACCACACACGTGTATGACCACCCTTTTTTGAAGTAAATAAATGAATTTTTGTGATCCTTCTCAGGAAAGGTACCTAAAACATTAAAGATTGATGAGAATGTTTTTTATTTTTTTTATTAAATATTTTTTAAATTAATTTTTAATTGACTATAAAGTACATTTTCAAAACCTCTGGTGAACGACCACCATAATTTGATGATTACTTCACTATTTTTTAGATTTATTTTTATCTTGAAGGAAATTCTATGTAGATTGATGTCATATAATTCATTTTCAAAAAATGTAAAATAAAAAAAGTTATTAAAATTTTAGTTAACCTTAGTATTTCAAGTTTAGGTACCACATTGGCTTGATAAATATTGTAAAAATACTAAAATTACTCATATCACTATGATATTTATATTTTTAGAATTTGTACAATAAGAACTAAAATGAGTTTTTGTTTCATCAAAAAATTCATTGGGGAAGGCCTCCAAAAACTTATGACAAGGAAGAAATTTTATATTCCAATGCCTTAGCCATATTTTTATAGGTCCAAGCATAGGCTTGGTCCCAATAAGCTTGTCTTGAACCAAAAACCAAGGTGGTGGTATAGTTCCCACTCATAATTTTAAGAAACGGGAACCCAATTTAAAAACGGGCACCCGTTGCATTTAAATAACAGGTGGTCATTTCTTAAACATCCATTGCAAATAAAAAATAGGAATATGGGCTTGATCTCAATGATTGATGAGTATTCAATCAATTTCTTGATTGATTTATAATACAAAAAGAATAATTTGAATCAACATTCTCTTTTTTTGTCTTGTTTTGGATATGATGTGAAGAGAATCTTTTGAATTCAAATTTTGGTGTAAACATGGGATCAAAGAAACATAGAAAGAGGCAAATGAAGGTTTTGACAATTGAGGAGGTTGCAACAAATATAGAGGAGGAAAAATGAAAATGAGAAAGAAGAGAAAGAATTCAAAAACTAAATAATGTTGGAGCATTGAGTTCAATAATTTTTTCAGAAGAGGAGAACAATGAAAACGCCATGATGGATGCAGAGGTTGAAGAATAAAATACAATAGAAGAAAATTCAGGTGCATCTTCTAATCCAGTATTGGATATAGGTATGTCTTCACAACCAAATGTAACTTATTCTTATAAAGAGCTTGATCATTTGGTAGAAGAAGGTTACAATTTAAATGATTTAGATTTTATTCAAGAAAATAGAGTAACATATTATACTGCACATCAAACTCCACAAATTAGTAATGTTAATCATAATGATAAAACAAATGAAAGTCGAACCCCAATTGAAAGTGAAATTCAAACCCCAATTCAAATTGAAATCAATAATGTGGATGTAGATGACCTATTAATGGGCCTAAGAGGGTTCAACCTCTTGGTGTTCAAAGGAATCAAAATGCATGACAACCACCTCATAAAGGTTGGACCAAAATTAACCTTGATGGAGTGTCAAAAGGAAATCTGGGACCTTCTAGCATAGGGTATGTGGCCAAGGATGACGGGGGAAAAATTCTATCACTAGGGGCTAAATGATTGGAGGATGGATCAAACAAATCAGTAGAATGTTGGGTTTTTTCAATGCCATCTTGATGGGGTGGAAACTCAAAGTCAAGAAATTGCACCTAGAAGGTGATTCACAACTAGTGTTTAATGGCATCATGAAAGGGGAGATGAACACGTGGTATCTTAAAAAGCATATCAAAAGAATCTGATACTGTTGGGAACCTTTGAAGAATTCAGGGTTACTCATGTTCGAACAGAAGATAATACATTAGTAGATATGCTATCCAATGTTGGAGTAAAAGGGTCACTAGAAAATAAATTTGAATTGTATAAAAACTTCACAAATTTATCAAGTGAAGATTTTCCTCATAGTTCACGGGGCCCACCATCATAGAATAGACATCCTAAGTGTGACAATGCAATTTATGAAATCAGAGGCACATGAGTTTATTTACATAGAATAGGAAGGTACATCAAAATATTTATAGAGATTCACATGGTATGGAGAAGGAAAAGTTTAATGATGGGTCCTCATGGAAACTCTAGAATTTTTTAAGGCCTTTTAAAGAGCCTCAATGGTATTGAAGACATGTACAGTTCATTTGATGTAGATAGTGTAGGTAGTTGTGTGTTTTGCTTGGTCGATATGGAGGATAACTTTTCACTATCTTCACCATGGCAGACCCCAAGATTTAGAGGGCGTATATTAGTTACAAGGATGTGCCACATATTTAAGATAGACTATTTGGATTTCTGGTCAGCCATTTTCAAGATTATGGGGGAAGAATTCTTGAATTCAGACATTCAGCCTCATACAAATTTGGACATTTCATCCTTATTTGTAGCTCTGGCTCTAATAGTGAGATCTTCCTAAGAGGAGGTATTGAGGGTTACACGATTGTGCCTAGAGCCTAAGTGGGTTGGTGGACTCACTATAATTGTGAGAAGGGTGGAACCTAGGGTTGGCATTCACATGGTGCAAGGCCCTTGGTGTTTGGTTGGGGGAGGTCAAGGGGAATTGAAGCCTTTGGTTCTCTGGCCCTCAAACCACCCAATGGAAAAATATATGCTAGAGGTGATGCAAGGATGGAAAGAGTTGCTCACTTTCTTGTAGAAAATGGATGGGCAAAAAAAGGAGTCGAAGAGAAAGAGGATGTGAAAGAGGAAAACAACTTCTTGAAAGTTGACCTCCCTAGTGGGACGTAATGGAAAGCGTATGGTGCTGAATTAGATTCAAGGTGGTAGATGAGGGTTTGGAAAAGGGAGAGCTAAGCCAACAATGGAGATTGGAGAAGCAGTATGTGGTGGAGTAGGTGTCAATGTTAGTTTTCTCCCTGACAATGAGAGAAGGATGGTGGTTGAGGGTTCATTGGTTGGTAACAGTGGTGATGTTGCATGGGAACACGATGGTTGCACTAAACACATATGACTTGGATGAATTCCAAACTTGTCCAGAGAAGACACGTCTCACTGGTTTGAATAATGTTTTCTATTCCAAGGCTTTCATCTGTTAGTCTGTTGTTCTTACTTTATCAGGATATTTTTTGTTGAAGTCAAACTTGTAATGAACATCTGAATTTGTATCAAGGGAATTTTGAACCTCTGTCCTAGTAGGTTTCTATGGTGGTTTTAGTATAAGGATGGCTTGTATATTGATGAATGGTGATTTCTTCCTAGGAGAGGCATCGATTATAGGATTCTTTTTTGAATATCAATACAAATATATCTATATTACCTATTTAAAAAAATAATGTGGATGTAGACATAGAAGCACTAATTGAGAAATAAACCCCTTTGAATGATAATGAAATGAATGAACAATCTCAAATTAAAAGTGATGTGCTAGACAATTTGCATGGTTTGGTTTCATGGAGACAAATTAGGATGCACACAACTAGATTGTTTATACATTTTTTTTATAATAAGAGATTTGGGTTTCAATGTCAATTAATATTACAATTAATTAAAATTACTAAAATGCGAGAAGTGATGAAGAGGTTATGCATTTATGTGAAATAAAAGAAGGATGAGTCTCTAAAACAAGTTGTATCAACTATTTCTAGTGCCTTTGACATAATCAAAAATAAAATTCATCCTAAAGATAGTAATGTGGCACGATGAGCAATAACAACTTTAGAAAAAAAAACTACTAATGATAAACAAATGATTACAAACATAAGTGGATATCTTAATATTCATCATAAAACTTTAGCAAGAGCTATAAAGAGAAGAGTTAACTTTGAAAGTGATCCAACAAACCATTTATGGACCTTTAGTGTAAGACTCCCGAGGTTTGACATAAAACTTACTGGTGAAGTCAAAACTTTAATTGAAAATTTTTGGCACGATAATACAAGAGTATCACCTAATGTTAGAGATATTCTTAAATTAAAATTCAGCTCAAAAATTATTGATCCACTTCCAAAACACCTTTTGGATATGACTCAAACTAAATTTTTGACGCAAGGGAGGATGAGGAGAAGGGACAAAGGCACACCCTAACCAGATCCACCTTGCAGAACAACATGCGAAAGCAACAAAACACAACAATGAGAGAGAGAATATAGATATTTTCATATATTATCTTCAATTGATTCATACATGTCAGGCTGTAAGGCCTTCCTAGTTTAGGATAAATATTAAAATCAAGTATAGAAGTCCTCCAACATGTGAGGATCTACCAACAATCTCTAATTTTCTCTCTTCTATCTTCTATTCCCCAAAAACTGACTCCCTAAACTCTAACCAAACAACTATATTTATACAAGAGGCTATTGAACCAAGTCAACCTTTAGATCCACCATCAATGGAAGGAATGACCAGATCTAGGTCCACATGCTTCCCAATGATAGATACCAACATTAAATTTGTGACCCAAATCAAATGCACAAGTCAGCCTCAACAGAAATCCAAAATAAAAAAACTCGATAAGCAAGGAAACTGAGCACCAGACAAGCAACACTGAGCGCCAGGGAAATTCACTGAGCACCAAAGAGATAACCAAACAACACCAGTAAACAAAGGAAACTGAGCAACACCAAACTAACTCAGTCAAAGAAGGAACTGGGCAACACAGAAAACTTCAAACATCTTTTTGGTGACACAAGATTTCCAAGGACCTGAAATGCTCTTGCATCAGACACATGGGGTTATTAGAAATGATTCTCTGAATCATGAAACCGGTATGATCTGAGCTGCATCCAACTCAGACTATGAAATCCATGAACTATCTTCAATTTGTCTATTCTTCCACTTTACCAAATATTCCATGTATTGTTTTCCCCTTGTACTCTTGCCAATTCTTTGCTCCAAAATCTATTCAACTTCTTCTATATGTTTCTTAGGATAATCCATCAGTATTTTCATGTCTTCATCAGGTTCATGATACTCATACAAATCAGAAATGTTGAATATAGGTGATATATCCATGTCATCATGTAACTCAATCTCATATGCATTTCCATTATCAAATTTTCTCAAAATCTTACAAGGACCAAACTTCTTCATTTTCAGCTTCCCATATGTTCCAACAAGAAATTGGTCTTTCTTCAAATGAACCATTACTTCATCACTGACTGTAAAAGTATTATGTCTTCTTGATCTATCAGCTTTGTCTTCACATCTTCATGCAATGTCTTCATGTACTCAGCAAACTTCACTCCTTCAGCACTTCTCTTTCTTTCATCAGTAGTATCCCTCAAATTAGATATACCTTTTTTTTTATGCCATTTACAATCTCAAAAGGTGTTTTTACAGTACTCCTATTCAATGAATTATTGTATGCAAAATCTTCTTGTGCCAACACAAAATTCCAATTACTTGGTGTGTCTCCAACTAAACATCTCAAAAGATTTCCCAAACTTCTATTTACAACTTATGTCTATCCATCAGTTTAAGGGTGAATTGTAGAACTATATTTCAACTCGGTGCCAAACTTTCTCCAAAGGGTCTTCCAAAAGTATCCAACAAATTTACTATCTTGGTCAAAGATAATACTCCTCAGTAATCCATGAAATTTGACAATTTCCTTAAAAAAAAGTTTTACAATATGTACTACATCTGATGTCTTTCTACAAGGTATAAAATGTTCCATTTTAGAAAATCTATTCAAATGTGCCATTTTAGAAAATCTATCCACAACAACAAATATTGAATCATTACCTCTTACTATCTTTGGTAAGCCAAGAACAAAATCCATACTGATGTTAATCCAAGGTTTCTCAGGAACAAAAATTGGTATATACAATCTGGTATTTTGACTTACCTTTTGCAACTTGACAAATTCCACAACTTCTCACAAATTTATGAACATCTTTATACAACTATGGCCAAAAGTATTTCTCCTTAAGTAAATTCAATGTCTTATCAACACCAAAATGTCCAGCCAAACTACTACTATGTTTCTCCTTTATCAAATTAGTTTGCATTACTCCTCTCGGTATACACAACTGAATGCATTTAAACAACATACCTTCTTGAATAAAATATTCATCCCATTTAGTACTCGGTTGATCTTGAATAGGTGCTCTGCACTTTCTCCATGGCTCAGAAAAATTAGGATCAAATTCATAATAATCTCTCATGTCATCAAAGCCAAGAACTTCAATTTTCATCTCAGTCATTAAAGATCTCCTTCTGCTTAATGCATCAGCAACTCGGTTAGTGACTCCACTCTTATGCTTTATTACAAATGTATAACTCTGCAGATACTCAACCCATTTCATATGTCTCTGATTCAACTTATTCTACCTACCCAAATATTGTAAAGCCTTATGATCGGTATACAATACAAATTCACTTGGTATCAAATAATGTCTCCATTTCTTCAATCCTTGAACAATAGCATAGAATTCTCGATCATACACAAAATATTTTCTTTTTGCATCATTCAACTTTTCACTAAAGAAAGAAATAGGTTTACCTTCTTGACTCAATACAGCTCCAATTGCACTTCCACTTGCATCACATTCCACTTGAAATACTTTATTGAAATCAAGCAATGCCAAAATAGGGAATTCAACAACCTTCTTCTTCAAAGTCTCAAAAATTTTATCAGCTCCATGTGTCCACTTGAATTCTCTTTTATCTCCTCTCATAGTCTCAGTCATAGCATCACATATTGAACTAAAATTCCTAGTGAACTTTTGGTAAAAACTTTCCAAACCATAAAATGATCTTACCTCACTAGCATTCTCAGGTGTAGGCCAATTCAAAATAGCTTCAACCTTTTCAGGATCCATTTTGAAACCATCAGCTGAAATTATAAATCCAAAATACATAATCTCCTCTTTCATGAATGAACACTTTTTCAGATTTATTAGCAAATTTTCTTCTTTCAATCTCTGCAATACTTGTTTAACATGCAACAAATGTTCTTCTCTGGTCTTACTGAATATCAGAATATCATCAAGATATACAATCACAAATTTACCCAAGAATTTTTTGAAAACTTCATTCATCAATCTCATAATATTGCTCGATGCATTAGTTAAACCAAAAGGCATAACCAACCACTCATAAAACCCTTCTTTTGTCTTGAAAGTAGTCTTCCATTCATCACCTTCTCTGATTCTAATATGATGATACCCACTTTTCAAATTAGTTTTGGTAAAATACTTTGCTCCAGTCAAACTGTCCATTATGTCATCCATTCTTGGTACTGGAAACCTATATTTCAGTGTTATCTTGTTAATTTCTCTAGAATCAGTCCACATTCGCCATTCTCCATTCTTCTTAGGTGCCAATACAATAGGTACTACACAAGGACTCAAACTTTCTCTGATCAAACCTTTCTGCAACAATTCTTGAATATGTAGGTTCAATTACTAATTCTTGGTAGGTGTCAAATGATGCGGTGCCTTAATCGGTAAACTAGCTCCAAGGATTAGATCCATGCAATGATCAATACTTCTCTTCGGTGGAAAACCATCAGGTACATTATCAGAAATGATTTCATTGTACCCAATGAGTAACATATCAATCTTCTCAGGAACACTATCCTCTATTTTCTTACTTGGTTTGTTAGGAATCACAGCAAAATATACATCATTCTTCTTCAAATCCTTAACAAACTTTCTTCCTTCTATCAAGAAAAATTTTATAGATGTGAAAACATTACTAACAGGTTCTTCCATCAAAGGTAACAAGATTTGTCTTCTTTCATCAGCACAAATAGTATATTTATGCAATCTCCCATCATATATAGCATGTCTATCATATTGCCAAGGTCTACCCAACAAAATATGACACCAATACATAGGAATAATATCACATAACACCTTATCATAGTACTTTCCAATTTTCAAATTCACATAACATTGTTCAATTTCCAAGAGTGTATGCTCATCTTTGATCCATGAAATCTGATAGGGCTTCGGATGTTCCAATCTTTTTAACTGCAACTTTGTGACAATTTCCTCATGTGCCAGATTCTTCGAGCTACCACCGTCAATCATTACCTTCCAAACTTCATCAAAAAATCTACATCTGGTCTTGAACAAACTTTTCCTTACCGGATCTTCCTTGTTACTTTCACTCCAAAGTGCTCTCCTTACCATCAAGTTATTTTCCTTCTCAGGTTCATTCAGTGACTCTTCTTGCACCAAAAAATTTCTATTGTTACCGACCTTCTTATTGCATGTGTACACTCAAATTATCTATATCCTTCTTCTCCATAATTTTAACAAGTTCGTCGAAAACCACCTCTGTTATAACCACCTTGGTAGTTACTGCCTCTGCCTCTACATGAACTTTCACCTTTCCACTCGGCCTTGCCTTTATCCAGATTTGTCTTTTGAGGTTCAGATCTACTATTTTCACCATAAGATCTACCTCTTCCTCTAGGGAATCTACCACCTCTACCTCTTTGTCTTTACTCATGTCTCTTATTCAATTTCTCCTCAGCTTTCAATGCAAATTGATAAGCCTCTTCAATGTTCTCCAATTTGACCAAACTAATTTCTTCTTGGATGGAAACTCTCAAAGCATTTAGGTATCTAGCAATTCTTTCGATCTCATCTTCATCATGTCCAAATCTAATATCTAACCTATAGAATTCCTCATTATATTCTTTTACGGAGCTATCTTTCTACCTCAAACTTTGCATTCGCCTAACTAGATTAATTTGATAATCACAAGGTAAGAACTTCCCTTTCAATTTATTCACCATTTTACTCCATACCTTGATTTTGTCTTTACCTTTCCTCTTTCTATCTAGCTACAGATGTTCCCACCACAAGGATGCATGGCTCTTCAACTTTGTGCTTGCAATTTTCACCTTCTTTTCCTTAGGTACATTTTCATATTTAAAATACTTTTCCATCTCAATGAGCCAATCCACCAATTCATCAGAATCCAATTTTCCACTATACTCAGGAGGATTAAAGTGTGGTGTAGACTTCAGATTTGTCAAATCCTTCAACAATCTTTCCTCACCTTGATCCATCGTTGGTGAAGGTTCTACATCAACTTGTTCTTCCTCAATTTCATCATCACTAACATCTTCAAGATGTCTTCCTCTTCTCTAGGTTGTTTCCACAACTTCTAATCTAGCAGCAAGTTGTCTCAACATGTCTGTGAATTCTAGATCTGCATCTCACCTCCCATGAACCATCTTGAAACCCTCTGTAATTGTAGGTTAGACTGCAATCTACTACCCCATAACAATTCAACTAGGGTTTGACAAGAAGGAACCCTCAAACCTAGATTCAAAAATCTAGATCTAGATCTAACCTCACTCTGATACCACCTGATGCAAGGGAGGATGGGGAGAGGGGCCAAAGGTACATCCTAACTAGATCCACCTTGCAGAACAACACACAGAAGCAACAACACACAACAGTGAGAGATAGAATGCAGATATTTTCATATATTATCTTCAATTGATGCATGCATGTTAGGTTGTAAGGCCTTCCCAGTTTAGGCTAAATATTACAATCAAGTATAGAAGTCCTCCAACGTGCGAGGTTCTACCAACAATCTCTAATTTTCTCTCTTCTATCTTCTATTCCCCCAAAATTGACTCCCTAAACTCTAACCAAATAACTATATTTATACAAGAGGCTATCGAACCAAGTCAGCCTTCAGATCCACCATCAATGAAAGGAATGACTAGATCTAGGTCCACATGCTTCCCAATGATAGATACCAACATTAAATCCATGACCCAAATTAAATGCACAAGTTGGCCTCAACAGAAATCCAAAATAAACAACTCGGTGAGCAAGAAAACTGAGCGCCAGGGAAATTCACTGAGCACCAAAGAGATAACCAACCAACACCTATAAACAAAGGAAACCGAGCAACACCAAACCAACTCAGTCAAAGAAGGAACCAAGCAACACATAAAACTTCAAACATCTTTTTGGTGACACAGGATTGCCAAGAACCCGAGATGCTCCTACATCAATTGTATAAATTTTTTTTGGATGATAAGGAGTTGACTATTAGTATTAGTCAAAGATCTTTTGAAAAATGTAAACCATGGTATGTAAGGATTAACAAGGAAAGATTCACCTATTGTTGCAAAACTCATGTTCAATTTCCTTATCATTATTATGTTTTTCGATCTATACATTTTACCATGCATACTAATGAAATGTTATAGGAATGTGGTATAAATATACCACCTAAAATTGTAAAGGATTTTATATCAAGTTTGTTTTGTAACCCACCTAATGAGAAATTTTATTTTTTGAATGCATGTGTTTCTGGTGTATGTGATGTATGTGGAACTCTTACATTATTAGATTAATATTTGCATGAAAATATTTCAATTGATTTTGGACAACAATTAGTTGTCATACAAATATTTAAAATTATTGAGTATCCGTTGAAGGATGGAAAGGTTGCAAAATGGTGTGATCTAATTACTAAAAAATTAGTGTTCATGCATTTACGAATGAATTCAAGAGTAAGGTCGTACCTAAATATGTGAAACACTCTCAAAATGTTAGATGGCTTGATGGACAATTTTGCATATGGAAGAATACATTTCCAATTAGTAGTATACTTTCAATCATGGACTTTGTAGAGAACTACATGGTTGCACCACAAGATGATCTATCCAACTGCAATATTATAATTTCATCCAAGTAACAATTTTTATTCATATTGTCTATAGGCATGCACCTTATAGTACAAAAGAGGATCAATTTTTTTTGAGAGAGTACCATTTCTATATGAGTGATAATAAATTAGACTCATTAGAGTTTTTCCAGTATTTCTTTAAGACCTTTTATGAGAATTTAAGGGAGTGAGAAATTCATATAACAAAACATCTAATATGGTTAGATAATTGCACATGGCAATTCAAGAATGCTAGAATGTTTTATTGGTTGAGTAGGACACACAAGAAAATTAATATCCAACATATTAGGAGTTTTTTCAAGGCTGGACATGGGAAGGGAGAACATGATGGTGTGGGTGCATGTGTTAAGAGATCCCTTTGCAGAGAGAAACTCAAATTTGAGGAAAAATCAAAATGTAAAGATACATGTGCAATTGTTAAATGGTGTAAAATAATTTTGTCTACATGATCAAGTCAGAAATCTAAAATCATATGTTTCTTCTGGCTAGTTGAAGAGAAGAATATCCTTTCAAGATATGATTCTGATAAAATCAATGGATCGAATAAATGACATTCATTTAGGAGTTCTAATTCTAACACTTGCACTATATGGACTAGGGAGCTTGCATGTTTTTGTCAATTTTTTGTTGCACATGAATGAGAACAATGAGAGAATATGGAATGGGTTGAAGAATGGCAACACAAATCCTTAACACCTAGTGAGACACAAGATCAAGATGATATAAGAAATGAAGACTCGGATCATGCATTTGCATCAGAAGATTATGATTGTGTTTTAGACCACATACAACCTGGTGATTTAATTTAATTTATTGTAAAACTTTAAATTATATTAGTTATGTATGTCATATAATTTATGATTATATTTGAATTATAAATCTAACAAGTTTTATTTGTGCATGTACTTAATTTTGTTTTTCAAGACGTGTATGTTGTTTTTTCACCTAAGAATAATAAAGAGCATACTAATTATTGGCTAGCTCAATGTGTAGAAACTAAGACAAAGTTGATATGCCATCAAGAAGATGTTGATGGTTTTTAGTATCTAATTGGGTCTTTTGTGGTAGTTGGTACATGGCTACGCAAATACCTAACAAGAAGGAATGGTTTACCAACTTTTGAAGACTACCAATTAGAAAGGAAGATTATACACTATTCCCATTTGGTAGTGGAAAAAAATATCAAATTGGATATATACAAAGTGAGACAAACTAATAAAATATTATGCACACTTTCAATGGAAGAGTATAAGGCAATCATAGACTCATTGCAAAAAAGGGAGGATGTTGATGGTACATTAGGTTGAATCAAATTTATACATGTAAGTTTTTATTATTTATCTTATTTTTATATGTTTTTATATATGTAGATGTCTTCTTTCAAGTCGCATATGTAGAACTAATTTAGAGGTAAGTTTTAAATAAATGAAAATTGACTTTACATAAACTTTACATTTAAATACATATTTTTTAACATTTCAACATTCATTTTTATGATGCAAGACCTCTAGAAGAACATAGACATGAACTATTTATGCAGTTCAATGCACACTTTTATTCATCCAATTTTAGTTTTATAAACAACATGAGTTCACTTTTATTTATCCGATTTTGTTTTAAATATAAGTTAAATTCATAGTTGTATTCATCTAATTTTGTTCTAAATATTAAACTATGTACATTGGTCCTATGTTCACTAATAGATAATGATAGAGTTATTTGTACATCCATATTCATAGTTCAAATTAACAGATCTCATTGTTAGTGTTATACACTAAGTTTGCACCCTTGGTTCAAGCTCTCTTGGTCTTGATAACCTAGTATAACTTTGGGATCATCTCTAGGTTGTGGGACCTTTGCTAACTGAGATGAAACCTCCAAGTTCTAGGCTGGTTCCTCTTGGATAATCACCTTAATTTTCTCTTCAACATGAAAGTAAAACTTTGAGGGAAAAGGGATAGAAGGAATGCTGAAGGGAAATAACTGAAAGCAAACTACCTACTAGGTGATGCACCGAAAAGACATGAACATAATATATTGACCAAATTAGCATGAAGGCTCTTAGATCTAATAGAACACAATCTTCCTAAACAGGCTTGCATAAGTGTTTCACAGAGGGGTCTGAACAAAAGACTCGGACTGTGACCTGCAAGAAAATGTTCTTTTCAGCAAAAAGGGGGCACAGGAATGAGACAAAGTGACAAGGGGTTGAGTTATACCCACAAGATCTTTCAAATCAAATCATACACAATAGCACACAAATAAGCTAAAAGAAAGAAGGGCCCTGGAACTCCAATATTTCTCTAACAAAGCCAGTATATTATACTCATTAAGAGAAATACAGACAAGGGAAAGACTTGAGGGCAGAGAAGATGCCTTGGAAAGCCTCTATTGAATCTGATAAATCAATGAAAGATTATAGACTATAAAAGCCAGAGGGTAGAACAAATGCCATGGATAGCTCCTAAGAAAGAAAAATTTATTTTTTACAACTGTAAAACTCTAAGCTCTAAGAGCTCTAAAAACTAATAAATACATCTCCCCAGCACATAGGCAGGAGTCAAAAAATCTAATTAGGGTTACATAGATTTTTCATAGAATAATAGAAAACCCTAATTCTGTCATTTCTAATAATAAATGCATCATTGAAATATCTTGATTGATTAGATATCTATCTCTGCACACAATTCCATCGCCATAACTACCTTTGGAAGGTCGGCTGATCCATCTACTTCTTTGCAAGTCGGGTTCCCCATAACTGTTCAAATCAAATATTTGAATTTTAAAATCTTTAAAAGATAACGGTCAGTGAAGGCGCAACATTTGTATCTACGACCAAGAATCAAATCTGATCCAATTTTAAAATGTGGCCGTAGATATTTTAATTTACTCGGGCACTGTCTTGGACTTTAACCTTAACTCTATATTTGACCTCAAGTTCTCTTTTCCCCTTAGTCACTGAAACTCATGACCTTTTCACTAACTCTAGCTTAGTCTAGCGATCCAACAACAAGCGTTGATCCTTACTTGATCTGATGGTGGCTTCTTTATCTCCTGATGTCTTTGGCATATTCCCTTTTTCTAGGAGATTACCTGACTGAAGTTAATCTCGTAATCGTCAGATAGAAAGAATATTCTCTTTTTCATTGGGCGATAACCCGACTAAACTTACAAACCTAGGCCCATCTTGCCATTTGTCATCATACCACTGGCTAATGACTGACAGGAACCTTGGATCTATTTGGCATAGGACCCACGACCATACTTAACTTTTCATCGAACGGTTGTCGCATAGCCATGAAGACTATCTCTCAAGAATTTTTCCTTGGCGGTAATGTGACAATCGTCGATCTTGATCAAATTTTAACTTGTCTGGATGATGAAAACCCTAGCCCCACTGAAAACTTTCCACATCACAAGCCCATGACCAATCAAAAGTAGGCACCTCGGCAATAATTAACAACGGACTCACCATGACATCAGATTCCTTCATTTGGAAGATCGGACAGTTATCGTAATGCTGAGAAGATTAACCCTTGAGCACCTTTTCCTTGTGATATCATGACAATCATAGATCTCAACTAAACTTTAACCTGTTGAGCCACCTAACCTCCATAAGAAACATAACTGCTCATCAAATCACTAAAGGTTAAGGCATGAACCGTCAGGGTTGCGTGAACACGCAACTGAAGAAAATGCTAGATCACTGAATGAAAAGTACTTAATCGCCATAAACAAGAGACCTAGCGAACACACAGTCACCCAATCGCTAAATAAAAACTCAACCGCCAGAAATAAGAGACCTAGCGAACACATAGTCGCCAGATCGTTGAATAAAAACTTAACCACCATAAAAATTGGAGATCAAGTGACTACATCCTTGAAGAACTGGGCCCACTCAGTCGTAGCAGTGTACATAGGAAATGTTGATGTCAGAGATAAGCTGCAAAGACACAAAGAAGTAGAAAACCTCCTGGGTTTTATATTTAGATAATTTTTTGAAAACCTGCGACATAAAACAATCTACTTCCTGCAGATCTTAAAACAACCATAACTTCTTGGTGGTATCATTTTAGAACATGCGCCTTTAACTAGACCTTGGAAACTCAAAGAACTATCATATGCTAAGGACACAAGCCACGAAACATCGGAGATTTAGCTCACAGACCAAAATTATGTCACAACTAGGGCAGGGCATTTCATTTGGATTTTTGCATATCAGACCATGTGCCCTAGACTAAAGCATACTATCATGAAATACCACCTAAGGCTAAGAGCGCAAGCCATGAAACATTGTGGATTTTGGGCACAAGCCAAAAAATAAGTTGCAGCAGGGCAGGACAAACTCACAGAATCACTTAAGGGAAATAGGCCTTTTCATAGGATTTTTCTATGACAGAAAATGGCCTAATAGGCTAGGCTTGACCCTTGTGGGAGCCTCATTTCACTCCACCTATGGCCAAAAAATTGTATGATAGGAAATTTTTTGCGTAACAGTTAGATAGATGCTTTTTTTTATAGTTAATCAAAGTCAATATTAATTACATCTATATTGTTTCATATCAATTATATACTAAGTTAGTTGATTAATGATAGTTTTAAAATCAATTGGTCTTTTCAATTACATGAATAAATAGCTAATATTAAAGATAAAATTATGTAGTTTATATTTAATTGCAATTGATATTAAATGATCATATTATATAAGCTCATATATCTACACTCAAACTACTATTTAAAAAACCATGAAATAGGATAAAACGTCCATGAATAAGATAAATAACATAACAAGTACTAGAATAATATGTATCATAATGTCTATCATATTGTACACACTAAAATATGCACTTTTATGAACCATTACATGCAAGGTTGCTCAAGAATGAGGCCTCACAAAGCGGCTCATAGCTCTCTATGCATGGAGTTGCAAGGGACTATGAGTTTTGCTCTCAGCTAGAGCTACAAGAAGGTGACCTTGCTAGTCAACCATACAATGAGAGATTCAAGTGAAGACAAGGGCAAGAGTGCCAATGTCTCCAAGAATCTAAATGGAAATGCAATGCAAATCTTAATGACAAATGCAAGCTTAATCTATCAAATGAAGTGCCAACTAATCTATGAAAGGAAATACAATAGATTTAAAGCCCTTAATTAAGCTATGTGAGACCTATTCTATTGTATAAAAGGAAATCTAATCTATGATGCCATGATCATGCAACTAAGAAAACAAATATGCAACTACAATAAAATGCAACAAGTCTTCAATGTCTTCAAACTCCAAATGCACCTAGAACCTGCAGCATAACATTAGCATAAAACATGGATATATGCAAATGAAAGAGAGAGCTCTCCTTTTATAAGAAATGAGGTGAAATGGACCATGGAGATTAAGAGGCAAAAAGTCTTAATCGGCGGTGGAGGTTGAAAGAGGAGCAATCCATGTGCACAAGTATCCTCCAATAGGAAAATAAGAGTTGACTTTATGTCCATATGAGACAAAAAGTGCTTTTCTCCTTTTTATAAAATAGGAATAATGCTTTATTTGTGCAACTTAGGATAAGAGGAAAAGGTGGGCTTTTTATTTAATCAAAAGGGGAGGAAATATTCCTTTTAATTAAATAAAGACTTAGGATAAATGGTTAGCCCATAGGATAAAAATCCAATATATGATCGAAATTAAGACTTGATCAAGAGATTGATATTGTTGAAAATATTAATTATTGATAAAAATGATTCAGGATTAATAAATTGAATAAATGGGGCCCAAAGTCTAGGCGACCATTTTTGTGTGCATACATTTGCCCCTCTTTGACTAATGTGTGATTGATTTGGGAACACATGTAGTCAAAGAATGAAGTTGCAATGTGAGATCAATCTGGGATCACAAAACAACTCAGATATGAGGTCGATTCGGGATCACATCTGGACAAACATAAACAAAAGCTTAGACCAACACCATCGCTGCTAGGTGCAAATCAAGCTTTAGACAAAACTATCACCGTCGCTGCTAGGCAATAATCAAAAAATGGGAGATAAGAATCTCAAATTTTGAGCAAAAGCTCATAAAAGATGTCTGAATCAGGAAAATCAAGGAATCAGGGATGAGAATCCCATAGATACGGCCCCCTCGGAATCAAAATTGAAATCATAGAGAGGAGAACAGTGAATTGATAAAGATTTGATCAAATCAGCATCTAATGTAAGGGTCAAATAGGTTAACCATTAGGCAATAGAACATGCCCCAGTCTGACTGGAAAGATGTAGTCGAACGTGAGAAATGAGGGAATGGAATGAATATGAATGAAAGACTAGAAGTTTTGGAAGACATAAAAAGGAAGGAATGACAATGCCCCAACAAAGATCGAAAGATTAGGCTTCAAAAGATCAGCCAACTGCGCAGAAGAAGGGAAAATTTTGAAACATGATTTTGACTATCAAGATGACCTCAGATTTTGATTTCGAGTCCGAAAATAGATCCAGGACGTCGAAATTAGCTAGGAGTGCAATTTTCGCACAATTTTGGGGTGTTTTGAAAATGAGGTCAAAAAGTCAAAAGACTATAAAATGGGTCAAAATGTCATTTTCAAAAATCATTTGTCTTTTAGCGATTTGAGAATTTCAGAGTTTTAGAGAGAGAAAATGGCCCAGTAAGCAGGAGTTCCCATCCACAGGCATCGATTCAAGCATGCCCGGTTGCACAACCGGCCACTACATTATCCTGCCCCGGTATGTTTTCGAAAAACTCGAGCTTGTTGGTCATTTTTAGCATTTAATAGCACGTTTTTTCAAATTTTAAATTTCAAAATTTTTTCTTAGGCGAAATATCACGCGATACTTTAGAAGTATCGCGCGCTTTGGGGAGAAGTATCACGCGATACTTCGCGTGCCCCAAAAGTATTGCGCGACCTTAGACACCAGTATCGCACGATACTGGGCGAAAGATCGCGCGATACTGGGTGAAGTATTGTGCGATATAAGATTTATCGTCCCACTATAGGGAGAAGTATCGCGCGATACTTCTCCAGAAAAGGAATATCGCCCAGCATAAAATATTGATTTGTAATGCATTTTTGAGCAAAAATGATATGGGTCTAGACAATGTTACGTTTTTAAGATGTTTTATACTGAGTTTTTGGACATCCATCATGATATGTGCTAACAACGGGCTTGGTTTTGGCTTGCAGGAGGTTTTTTCGACGCTCATCATCAGAGCGCCGAAGGTGACAGGATTACGGTGTGTCCGAGATCTAGATGATCCGGGCAATGCCGACCTTAGGGCGATGGGATTTCGGTATTTGTTGAGGTACCCATATATCCGAGCAGACCATGGGTTGTTGACTGCGCTGGCTGAGAGATGGCATAGCGAGCACAACACCTTCCACCTTCCTACAGGTGAGGCATCCATCACACTGGAGGATGTCTATAGGATCTTCCGAGTTCCATGCCACGGAGAGCCTGTAAGTATAATCATGTTTTTGAGATAGTCATGTAAAATGTAATATTTCCAAAAGATGAAAACTAACACGATTTATGTGTTGTCACAGGTATACTATGATCAGGATGCCACTGAGGGGCGTCGATTGATTCAGGAGATATTTTAGGATGTGACTATCCTGGACAGGCATGTCAGCTGGGAGCGACTGCTTGATGATTTTGGTAGAGATTATCCGGTGCCATGCATTGTGGCATCTATCATCTCATAGATCCTGATGACTGATCGTAGTCAGAAGGGATTCCCGCTTGGATGGGGTAGGTTACTAGTAGACTTGGTAGGCAGGCCCCGACGGATGGCATGGGGGCCTGCGATCCTGCAGAGATGTACCATGAGCTGCACGAGATCGTCTACAGGGACGGTCAGACATGCGCATGCGGTGCCATCCTGGCACAGGTATGGGCATGGGAGCACATTGCTGTGGTGTGCCCCAGGGTTCAGCCGAGGGAGAGGAGGTACCCCTACATTTATAGGTACATCGGGTTTATATCACATGCCCATTCTGGGGATGTGACCTATTACAGATAGATTCTGGATGAGATAGCCTCATTCACATGGAGGCCGTACAGGGAGGTTGAGGTTTGGGGGGATGCTGCAGATGAGTTGAGCTACATGCTGTGCAGTCGGCCACTGGTAGGTCGATATGCAGAGATCGTAGAGAGATTCTGCATCACTTGGGTGTGGCGGCAGTTTGGGAGGCAGTAGCGAGTCTCGATAGAGACTACTACATATGCCAGGGCTAGGGATGAGGAGGGGCATGGGTGGCTACCTATGCTGGATTATCAGCAGGCTGTCGCGGAGATAGCAGCTATCAGGAGCGAGCCTTGGGATTATTTCCCAGATGTGGCAGACGCAGGGGCTGATGGGGCCTACAAAGCAGAGTGGCGGAGGGTACCATTCCCTTGATTTACAATACCAGATGCACAAATGCCAGCGCCAGGAGGAGATGGAGGAGACGGAGGAGACGGAGGGGACGGAGGGGACGGAGGAGGGGAGGGAGGGGATGGAGGAGATGGCAGGAGGGGGAGAGGGAGGAGGATGGAGAGAGGAGAGGGGTCGAGATCAGGTGGCTAGAAACGGTCACGGGGACAGCGGTCAGCGACACCTGAGGAGGAGGCGAGACCAGCTCACCGGCAGGCAGAGGCACAACAGGAGCAGCCTGCGGGGGGAGAGGACCTGAGAGCCCAGATACAGGCTCAGGAGGTAGAGATACAGCAGCTACGGACCACTATAGCTGTGAGAGATCAGCAGCTCCTAGATCTAAGGGTAGAGCGGGATCAGTAGATAGCTGATCTCAGAGCAGAGATAGCACGCCGTGAGGCGATGGCACAGGTCGAGGCACTAGAGCTCCGACGAGAGTCAGCGAGAGCTACCTATTATCATGGATTATATCTGCAGGCCGTCCCAGAGGGTGAGAGAGCACCATCATACTCTCAGCGGGTAGGGGTATCAGACGTGGTACTCGATAGGAGAGCTATGCCTCCTCCACCACCACGAGCTCCTCACGAGGGTGGTAGCGAGTCTTAGGGTTAGGTCTTAGATGTTTTAGACATATTTTGAGACTGTTGATCCAGATTTTGGGATCCCATATTGTATTGTATATCATGACATTGTATATGAGATTACTGGATGTTCGATGTATCATGTGTATTTGTCTCACTTGTGATGGATGTATTAGTTTATGTATATTGTCTTATCATTTTGCTCAAAATACTTATGTATGTTCTCTCTTATAGATGTATGTTTAACTCTCATATGTATGATATAAACTTATGTTTCTTGAAAATGATAGTTTTGATATAGATATGATGATATGATTAACCCCTTGTGATGAATAGGAACAGGTTCGAGATGAAAAAGACAAGGAGCGAAAGACATGATCAAGAAGGAGAGAAGGTGAGCGCAGTTGACTGACAGGTCCATGTAGGATGAAAAGGAGAGCTCTTTCCATATGCCAAATGCAACACCTAAAAATGCAAGCTATTATGAAAGTGGTTGACTTGCAAGGTCACAACACTTATAGACATCTAATTATCATCATTGAGCGTTATTGGTAGCGTCGTAAGATCATGCAATGCACACTAGCATATGAATATGATCTTTATCAGATAGAGATGTGGGAATCTCACCTAGGCATCAAAGACATATAGGTCAAGATGACTAATGCAGTGAGATCACCTAAATTTGGTATAGCGAGATTATGCTTGTATCAAGACACATGAAAGTCAGGATAGCTAAAAGTATGCACTTGCAAAACAGTCAAGGATAATACCTTGTCAATCCATAGTGTCAAGTAGGACCAGCATAAATTCTCATGACAGTTAGGATCAACAAAATATACCCACAAGCAGATAAAGAAAGAAAACATGTTCTCATTCCCTCAGTCTTCTAGCAATGCATCATCGAAAACTTCTCAGGGAGAGATCACTCATCAAAGAAATCCTCATAGACAGCACACAAAGAAAAATAAAGTCATCATATCGTCACCGAGTTGATTGTTTAAGTGCGTGTGTGTTGGTCATAGAGTCAAATTTTGAGTATCATATCTGCTTAGTGAGAAATATCACATCATATGAGACTGTTGGGTAAGACACCTGATAAGTGTTAAGAAACACTCGACGCAAGGGTAGTGTTGAAAAACACTGTTTGGGGTGGTGTTGAAAAACACTTGTTGTGAAATGCCCCAAGAGACAAACGCACCTAAAAGACCAATGCAAACAGTTATGCCCCCTAGACAAAGATAAAGACCAATTCTAGACTAGGCTAAATAAGGTCAAGGCATGATGGAAAGTGGTTAAGTGTCGAGAGCGCATGCTAACAAATAGGGGTGCAAAGGCCTCAAGTAGCGCATGTTTCCAAGTTTTCACCACTTCGACTATTTTTTTCATTTTTTCAATTTTTTTGCTACCAAGGCACCTATTGCTAGGTTTTCACCAAGGCACTTTTTCTATTTTTTTGATTTTTTGAATATTTTGATTTTTTTTTTTATATTTTTTTTTTCAGGACTTTATATGCTTTTTAGGATTTTTTCAGCATCATATATCAATTTTTTTTTGGAATTTTTTTCAGGATCAATAAGATATGTACAAAGGATGCCCCCAGACAGAACGGGCATCAAGGATAGAACTTCTTGAGGTGCACAATGTTGATGGGATCAGGGAGCTGTTCCCCATCAGGATCTGACAGTAAATACGCACCAGTACCAAAAGCAGCTGTGATGACATATGGTCCAAGCCAGTTAGGTTCAAACTTGCCCTTTTGCTCTCTGTTTTGTTGGTTCTTAGGGTTCTCTCGTAAAACAAGATCACCTATTTGAAATTCTCTAGGGTGAACCTTCTTGTTGAATGCTTTGGACATATGCTTCTGATACACTCTCATATGATCAAAGGAAGCCTTACGCTTCTCATCTAGAAGTTCTAGTTCCTGTAACCTCATGGCGCGGTAATCCTCATCTGTAATCAAACCTTTGAGTGAGACTCTAAGGGATGGTATCTCGACTTCTAAAGGTAATATTGCTTTAGCGCCATAGGTGAGAGAGAAAGGAGTGGCTCCTGTAGGTGTGTGAATGCTTGTTCTATAAGCCCATAGTGCTGGATTGATTTGTAAGTGCCAATCCCTACCATTCTTGTGCACTGTTCTATGAAGAATCTTAAGAATGGTTTTGTTAGAAGCTTCTGCCTGTCCGTTTCCCTGTGGAAAATAGATGGAGGACCAATGTTGCTTGATTTTAAACTTTTTGCATAGGTGCTTTAGGTCCTTATTCTTAAATTGACCTCCATTGTCAGTAATGATCTCAGAAGGCACTCCAAATCGGCAAATGATATGATTCAAGATGAACAAAGAAATGGTCCTTCCTGAAGCAACAGAAAGTGGTACAGCCTCCACCCATTTTGTGAAGTAGTCAGTGGCAGTAATAATGAACTTGTGTCCACCTGATGAGTTAGGATGAATCTACCCAACCAAATCAAAGGCCCAGCGCTGAAATGGCCAATGAGAAACAGAAGGAATCAGCTCCCTACCTGGAGCATGAATCAGGTTGCCATGTTTCTGACATTTTTCACATGACTTAGCAAAGGTGACTGCGTCCATCTGCATTGTGGGCCAATAATATCCCACCCTAAGCAACCTTCGGGCCATGGCAAGACCATTAGAATGTCCACCACAAATGCCCTCGTGGATGTCAGCTAACGCTTGGTTGGATTCCTCCTTTTCCAAGCACCTAAGGAGTGTCCCATCTAAACCCCTCCTATATAAATCACCAGAGATGAGGGTGTGGCGAGAGGTGTTACGGATGAGGTTTCGGCGTTCGGAGCGGGTGAATGTGTCAGGGATGATGCCATCATGAAGATATGAATAGATAGCACCATATCGGGAAGACTCGTGTGTGATAATGGCACAAATGACATAGCTTTCAGATGAGTCAAAGATGGGATGGTGTAGTTCTTCCACCAGGAATTCAAATCTGGATTCATGTGTCTCCAATTGAAGAAGTGAAGCTAATGTGGCCATGGCGTCTACAGCTTTGTTCTCTGTCCTAGGGATTTGTTGAAACGTCACAAAGGTGAAATAGCCTCTCAAAGAATCAACCATCTTTTTATAGGGTATCAATTTGTCATCCTTGGTTTGATACTCTTCATTGACTTGGTTGATGATTAACTGGGAATCCCCAAAGACATGTAATTCTGTGATGTTCCATTCTATAGCCATTCTCAAGCCATTAGTTAAAGCTTCATATTCTGCAATGTTATTGGTACATGGGAATAATAGTTTGTAAGACTTCGGAATGTTGTACCCATGTGGAGAAACAAATAACACTCCAGCACCTGATCCATTTTGCATGCGGGAACCATCAAAGAACATTGTCCAAGTGCAAGTGGTTGTATACAAGATGTGTTCATCTGGGAATTCCACTTGGACTGGCATACTATCCTGGATTGGAAAATCAGCTAATTGGTCGGCAATAGCTTGCCCTTTTATTGCCTTCCTTTCAACGTACTCTATGTCAAATTCAGTGAGGACCATCATCCATTTAGCAAGTCTACCTGTCAGGGCAGCCTTACTAAGCAAGTATTTAAGGGGATCAATTTTAGCAACCAAATGTATGGTATGAGCAAGCATGTAGTGGCGCAACTTTTGAGAAGCAAACACCACCGCGAGACAAGACTTCTCAATATTATTGTAATTGATCTCATAAGAGACTAGAGTACGGCTGATATAGTAGATGGCCTGTTCTTTCCCAGTATCATCTGTTTGAGCCAATAATGCCCCCAGGGAAGTGTCTGTAGCTAAAATATATAGGATCAATGGTTTCCCTGGAATAGGAGGCATTAGGATCGGAGGATTGGCCAAGTATTGTTTGATCTGATCTAGGCTCTTTTGACAATCCTCGTTCCAAACACAAGAAGCACCCTTATGCAATGTCTTCTTGAAGGGTTGCACTCTATCTGCAAGCTGAGAAATAAACCTCCTAATTGATTGAAGACATCCCTGGAGACTTCTCATTTGGCTGATATTTCGAGGAGGTGGCATATCTAGGATTGCTTGGACCTTTTCGGGGTCAACCTCGATACCTTTTGCTGATATTATGAATCCTAAAAGTTTGCCTGAGGTGACGCCAAATGCGCACTTCTTTGGATTCAATCTAAGTTGAAATTGTTCCATACGATCTAGAATTACTTCCAGATCATTGAGGTGTGTGTCCCTTTTTCTTGATTTTGCCAGGGTATCATCCACATAATCTTCCATATTTTTGTGCATCATATCATGAAAGATAGTCGTCATAGCTCTTTGGTAGGTTGCTCCTGCATGCTTTAACCCAAATGGCATGACGTTCCAGCAGTAGGTTCCCCATGCACATGTGAATGCTATTTTCTCTTGGTCTTCAGGAGCTATTTTGATTTGATTATACCCCGAGAAACCATCCATTAGGGAATATATGTCATAGCCCGCCGTCATGTCCACTATCATGTCAATGTTTGGAAGTGGAAAATCATCCTTTGGGCAGGCTTTGTTTAGATCTCTAAAATATGTGCAGACACGAATGGACCCATCATGTTTGGAGACTGGTACTATGTTTGAGATCCATTCTACATAATCGATGGCTCTAATAAATCCAACTCTCAAAAGTTTTTCTAATTCTCCTTTGACAAGTAGAGCTATATGTGGATGCATTTTTCTTAATCTCTGTTTTACTGGCTTGACTCCTGGAGCTATAGATAAGTGATGCATTATGAGATTCGTGTCAAGCCCTAGCATGTCTGAGTAGGTCCATGCAAAATTAATTTTCTTTTTCTGTAAAAACTGTACATATGCCTTGGTCTCTTCCTCTGATAAAGACTGAGCAAGATGGACTATCTGAGGATTTTCTTCTGTGTTTAAATTGACCGGCTTTGTTGGTTCAATCAATATTGATGATCTATCCTGGAAATAACTCGGCAAGTTATTAAGTACCCCATCCTTAGGTGCCTCAAAGAGGTTTTCACCTTCGGATGCGTCATTTCTTTTTACTATTTTTGGTTCTGACACCGCCACAAAGTGGTTTTCACCATCAGACCTATTTTTCTTTTTGTCTTTTGTTTTGAGACTGAGGTACTTAATATCAGGCTCTGTCATGCTGGTTGTTGGTTCACTGGTGGAAGAAGCCACGGGTTCGAGAGCATTCAGATAGCAAGCAATTTCATAATCATTGTGAAATGTGAGGAATGTGGGCTCTTGGTGGCGCTGAGACCAGTCAATCAGGTCAAAGTGAACAAGGGGTAAGTCAATGGTGGGTTCGATGTTGTTAATGCGAAAGGTGTCATCTCTAGTGACCATATAATCAGAGTTCATCAAGTCTTCTCCTAAGATACCTGAATTAGGACTCATCCTATCAAATAAAGCGTCGTCTACTAAGGCGATTTGAGGAGGGCAATCCTCTAGTCTGACACTAGGATCGTTAGTCGCATCGGGTTGGGTACTATAGGCATGGATAATATCCACGTCTAGATCAATTGTTGCATCTAAAAGCGAATCCCATTCATATTCATGGGAGTCTGTCTCTGAGTCATCATTTAGGCCTCGTGATGTAGAAGCCTCAAGGTTAGGAAGGGTTTCCCCCTCTCTAGTGCTAGTATTGGTACTATCCGTCGCAGCTAGGACAGTAACACTTTCCTTTGTCGATCTAGCAGTCACACAATCACTATCTGTTGCAGCTGGGATAGTAGGACTATTAAGCATCAAATCTGTGGAATCTCCCCAAAGGAGATTCGTGGAGGGTACCCAATCATCAGACACATCTTGTTGGTTGGAAAGATCAGGCGTATAATCTACATCACTATCACTGTCCGTTGCAGCTGGGACAGGGACACCTTTCTTCTTCTTATTCTCAAAACCTAAGCCAATCGTGGACTTATTCTTTCGTCCAAAAAGAGCATGATCAAGAGGCTCAGCTTTAGCATCCAGCCTATGACTAAGGGGACCAAATCCTGGATATCCCATATTTTTAACCAGTGTATACCCTTTCCCATAAGTTTCAGGTGAGGGAGCAAAATTCTCGTTATGTTTGTATTTCTCCTCGTGATATATCCAGTCCCTTACAGCAACTTCCTCTTTTTCTTCTTGAATGGGGACCGAAGACTCAACAAATTTCCCAAATAATGTCATTGCTGATGACGAAGGCTTCACATTTGGGGATGGTCTCCCATAAGACCTAGGAGAGATTGGCATTTTTGTAAAAGAATCAATCTTATAATCTCCCATCCCAAGATCCATGGTCTTGAACTGCTGCTTGCATTTTTCGAGTGAACTGCTAGGATTGTCAGCTTCCCTATTCAAAGGTACATGTGATCCCGCGGACATGTTATTAACTGATAGAGCACTATCTCCAGGGATGCAAACTTCTACACCGTTATAGGGAAATTTTACACACTAGTGATATGTTGATGGTACTGCTTGCATTTCGTGTATCCACGGTCTACCTAGCAGAATGTTGTAGGCTAGAGGTCCAACATCAACAATTTGGAATAATATATCTTTTTCTACGGGACCAATGCGAATAGGCAAAACAGCCAATCCCTTAGAACTTCTTTCTGCCTCGTCATATGCTTTGATTGTGATTCTTTTCTTTGTGTCAATGACATTCTCAGAATACCCTAGAGCTAGCAGCAAACTCAGGGTACAAATATTGAGCCCCGCACCCCCATCTATCAGTACACGCCTAACACGGGTTTTATGAATCATGACTTTGATGTGTAAGGCCAAATTATGTGGGTGACTAATGGATTTGTCATCTTCTTCTGAGAAGGTGAGGTAATGAGGGCTAGCCAAATGGTTGACCATGTTTTGAAATTGGTCAATATCTAAGTTATTAGGGACATTGGCTACTCGCAAAGCATCCTCGAGGACGCACTTGTTCTTAGGAGATAATTCTAAAAGCTCAAAAATGGATATTTGAGTGGGTGTACATTGTAGCTGGTCAATAAGACTATAATTGGAATCAGGACCAATGACAGATTTGGGAGGAGCACATTTGGACACGGGCTGTTTAGACTTGCTAGTGCTAGGACCTTTGATGATAATGGGTGCTTGGGCCTGACCCCTAGTGACAACATTGAGGGACTGGGGCCTTCCTTGTGAGTGAGGACCTCTTATCACCACAGCGGGTCTTTCATTAGTCATAGGAGTTGAGTCCACATTATGTCCATAAGGATCTTTCTTTCTCACCATGTTGATGTTATCATCAGCCATTTCAAGCATGTTAATCACATTGTCAGCATGTGTGTATGTATAGTTAATAGCCGCCTTGCCATTCTTACTGCTAGAATTCTCTCCTTTTTCATATTTAGGTAAGGGCTCTTTAAAGGCTTTATGGTCTGCATTAGTGGTTAACCCATCCACTTGTAATTGTCCTTTCTCAATAAGGTCTTGGACAAGATGCTTGAGTTTAAAACAATTTTCTATGTCGTGTCCAATCCCATTATGGAAAATGCAAAAAGCCTTAGCATCCCACCAATGAGGTAAAGGATCCGGTATTCGATGTTTTGTAGGATCCTGTGGGTGCACCAAATTATGAGTAACTAATGTCTTAAAAACATCTGCATAGGATTCTCCCAATTTAGTAAATTGTCTTTTCTCCGTTTTAGATCTCTTTTGATACTTAGGTTTGTCTTGTTGCATTGAAGATGTTTGCAACTTCATAACTTGAACTGCATGAGAGAGGTTAAGAACTCCTTCATTTTTGACCTGAGATGAATCAACAACTCCGTCGTTGACCACTTGCTTGTTTTTGTTCCAATAGGAGTTCTTTTTGTCCTTGTTACCATTAGTATTGTTATTTTGGCTATTGTTGTTATTTGTTGGTTTAGCCAAAATTCCTTGTTCTTTTAGGACATCCTCAATGCGACATGCCACCTCTACCATAGTATCAAAGGAATTAAATGGGATTTTTTTGACTTCATATTTGAGTTCTGGTATTAGATTGTTCACAATGATATCAATTCTCTCTTCTTCAGGGATTGTCCTTGGGTATTTCGAACACAATCACCTCCATTGTTGTAAAAAGGTGACAAAAGATTCCCCTTGATTTTGTTTAAGTTTACACAAATCAAGCATTGTGACCGACCTAGATAAGTTGTAAGCGAAATGCTGAACAAATCTTTGGACAAGTTCTTTAAATGTCTTTACTGGGGGGGAAAGGTTGGTGAACCACTCCATGGCTTGACCTTTTAAACTCCTTGGGAATAATCTCAGCAAGTAGGAGTCTTCATGGTGAAAGGAAAAGCTCATTATGTAGAATTGTTGAACATGGCCGTGAGGGTCACCAGTGCCATCATATTTGTCGTATGTTGGGAATTCAACTTTCTTAGGGAATTCTACCATCGCCACACTTTTGTCAATGGGGTTAGGACATATGGAGTCCAAATGAAATGTGCTCTTGGGAGCCTTCATCCTGTCTATATCCTTTTGCATTTGTAAGATCACCTCATCAATTGAAGGATTCTATTTCTTGATCTTTTGGTGAACATCAAAATTATATGAAACTTTAGCGCCTTTGTTGATAAGACTTTCCAAGAATTGGTCTTTGTTTTGTTCCACGTATTGCTCCACATAGGCTTGAAAAGATGGTTCTTGTTGCATAGTCATGAAGTCCATATGATCAAATTTAGCATAACTGCCTCCATGTTGTGAGCCATGATGTGCTCATTGGGAGGGTTGCTTTGAATGTCTATGAGATGACTATCTCCTATGATGGTCATATCTTGAAGTCCTTCTTCCTCTAGGACTTGGGGATCGTGAGGGTGTTTTTGATCTTCTTCGAGGGCTAGGGGAAGGGGTAGATGGGGGTGAGTTGATCCCACTATTGGCTCCCCTCCCGTTAAATCAACTTTGGAGTTGTTATGCATAGAGTCTATCTTCTTCTTCTTGGGTGACTCTTTTCTGTATATCCAACAATGCACGTTCCTCTTCCTCTAGTTGTCGGAATTTTTCCTTTTTAGCAGCCTGTTCATCTAAGTAGGCTTGCTTCTCTCTCTCTATGCTTCTCAATCTTGTATTTGCATATCGAGAGGTGTCTTTAAGTGGGGAGTTTTGTCTTGAATGCCTTATTGCATTAGCTGCGTTGATATGGTGATCACTAGATTCGTTGTTCTGATCTTCGTGTTGTGACCCTAAATCTGAGTGAGCTTGCTTATGCTGTCTTTCAGCTTGTTGATGAGCATCAAAATATCTCGTGTTGTTAGGAGGTGACCCGGGTGGGCTAGCATGAGAAGAACCACCATACTCTCTTCTGTGTCGTTGAAAGATATCCTCAAGAGTTTGATTCATGGCTTCTCTTTGTTGGCGGGTGAAAGTGTAACTCATGTCCATACTTGATGAAAGTGGTACAAAAGAGGTGCTCACTTCACTAGGATTAGCTTCCAGATTAAAACAAACCTCGGATTCACTCTTAGGAGATTGGTCAAAAAGGGGTCCCTTTCCCTTAGGTTGTCGACGAGTCTTGACGGGTGGTAACTGGCTAAAGGCAACAGGGGGTCACTTCCCTTGGTTAACTTGGTACCTTGTCATAACTGACATGAAAGAGAGATATTCTCAATGATAAAGTGACCTTTCAAAGTGTCAACATCAAACTAGGATAATCAAAGTCCTCTATTGTCCAAAGAGAAATGAAAAGAAAAAGAGGGCTTTACCAACACTGTCAAAGAGGTGCTTCAAATCAAAGGGTGACTACCCTTGCACTTTTGAATCAGGAGGTTGGACTAGGCCAAAAGATAATTGAAATTGAGATGAAAATGAAAGTGATTTGGACAATAAGAGAACTAAAATTTTCCTAGAATATAGCTAACAATTTTAAAGATGAACCTTGGCACCAAGAATGGCTTTCTAACTTGACAATTATTCCAAAGTGACTTTGTAAATCAAATGATGCTATCCTGGAGGACTAAAAACCAAAAATTTGGAGTCAAGATAGATCTCAAACGTCAGGGTGAGAAGCCTGCTCTAAGACCTAGCCTAATTGATAGCAACTGAAACTGACCAAAATTTAAGCACGGCAAAAATAAACCAGGCGATATACTCCAAGCTACTGGGGCGATAAACCTATACCCATGCGATACTTCGCCCTAAGCCAGGCGATACTTCTTAATACTGGCGGGCGATATACTCCAGGCAGGCCGGGTGATAGTCCGTCAGGGGCGAACTATCGCGTGATATTTCTAGCATGCGCGAAGTATCACGTGATACTTCACCTTACAGGGCACGATACTGTTGTAGAATTATTTAACTCTTGACCAGAATTGTGTGAAATTTGCATTTTTGGGTCTGTTTGGTCAAAATTTCCAGTCTGAGGGTTGATGTTTTTTATTTCAGTCTCAATATCAGCAGAATTTTAGCAGGTTTGCAAACAGCAAGGGATCAAAACATGGTCTCAAACACTTGAAACAAGGGCAAAAGCAACCTCGCCAAGACAAACACTTGTGATATCAAAATTGAAACAACACCCTATGAATGCTACCGATTGTTTGTATGTAAGAACGTTTGCACTGGTATCACATAATCGAAAACACTTCAAGCAAATCTATCCTAGAAAGTCAAGGCTCAATACTTACCAACTTAGCCCACAACTTGATGCCCCCTCGCCTCACACCAAGTGGTTTCCCACAAGAGATGTTGGCTTTGTCATGGAAATTTCAAATGACACAACCAAAGGGACACATATGGTGAGTATCTTAAGGTGATCCGGGTAAACCACTTGGATCAATCCTTGCACTAAGAAGATAAGTAGCTAAAAGAGGGTGGCTTCTATCTAACGATTCTTAATAAGGATTTTCGTTCACAACACCCCTCTTGCTCCTCATAAAGGACTAGGACCTTGCGGCCTCAAGAGTACCTTAAGCATTCTTGTTCAATGATTTCCCCATGGTCGCAATCCCATGAGCTACTCACATCAAATGAAGACAAGTGTTATGTCTATCAAGGTTTTTGGTGTCCTCGATAGCCTTGAGATTATAGTGAGTTGGAATCACTCGCCACCAAGGAAAATGATGACAAGGTTGTCCCCACTTGGGTCGTTCCTCTTGATTGCTCAAGAGTAGGCCCGCTAAAGGATTTCTATACTAAACAAAAAGTGGATTAACTCTTGAGGTTCAAGGTTTTTGGTTCACCACAAGGGTGAAGAGCATACTCCCCTATCTCAAGAATCTCTCCCAAACATACCAAGCAAATATTCAATTACCCCCTTGCTTTCAAAATCCCAAGATGGGTCAAGATTTATGTTTCACCACAAGGGTGAAGAGCATACTCTCCTACCACCTCAAAATTCTTACAAGAAGGTATTAAGTTCCTATGAAATGAAACAACTAGTATATGCCGTACTCAATAAAGAAAGCAATTAAACAAGCACTTGATTTAGTTTTTATGCTTAGGGTAGCCCTGCAAAAAAACTGTTAGTAGCCCTCTTTGACATGCGTTTTTAGCAATTTTCAAGCAAAGGAAAGCACCTACAAACACAACTTGTTAGACCCACAATGTTAGCAAAATCAAAATCCAAATGTAAATGTGCAATAATCTGATGGATTTAAGCTAAAAGATGCAGGTTAGGCCTATCTAAACAAAGCAAAACAAAATAGCAAGCTAAAATAATCAAATTCAGACAACAAAACTGAAAACGCAAGTCTCTGCCAGATCAGGCGATACTTCTCAGACTTCAACAGTATCGCGCGATATAGTTTCCTATAGTCGGGCGATACTTCTCAGTCGCGCGATATTTCTCAGTCGCACGATACTTCGCACAATGCCAGGCGATACTTCGCCCGATGTCACGTGACAGAAGTCAATATAGTCGAGCGATACTTTTTCCGCGTGAACTATCACACCAAGACAAAAAGTATATCACGCGATATTTCTGAGAAGTGTCGCGTGATAATCTGAGACAGAAAACTAGAGAACGCAGATTTTTCTAAAAATTAATCTGAAAATGACAAAAAATGCATCAAATGAAAAGACAAAGCTATCTACTATGCCCCACGGTGGGCGCCAGAAATGTACACATTAAAATATGCACTTCTATGAACCATTACATGCAAGGTTGCTCAAGAATGAGGCCTCACAAAGTGGCTCATAGCTCTCTATGCATGGAGTTGCAAGGGACTATGAGTTTTGCTCTCAGCTAGAGCTACAAGAAGGTGACCTTGCTAGTCAACCATACAATGAGAGATTCAAGTGAAGACAAGGGCAAGAGTGCCAATGTCTCCAAGAATCTAAATGGAAATGCAATGCAAATCTTAATGACAAATGCAAGCTTAATCTATCAAATGAAGTGCCAACTAATCTATGAAAGGAAATACAATAGATTTCAAGCCCTTAATTAAGCTATGTGAGACCTATTCTATTGTATAAAAGGAAATCTAATCTATGATGCCATGATCATGCAACTAAGAAAACAAATATGCAACTACAATAAAATGCAACAAGTCTTCAATGTCTTCAAACTCCAAATGCACCTAGAACCTACAGCATAACATTAGCATAAAACATGGATATATGCAAATGAAGGAGAGAGCTCTCCTTTTATAAGAAATGAGGTGAAATGGACCATGGAGATTAAGAGGCAAAAAGTCTTAATCGGCGGTGGAGGTTGAAAGAGGAGCAATCCATGTGCACAAGTATCCTCCAATAGGAAAATAAGAGTTGACTTTATGTCCATATGAGACAAAAAGTGTTTTTCTCCTTTTTATAAAATAGGAATAATGCTTTATTTGTGCAACTTAGGATAAGAGGAAAAGGTGGGCTTTTTATTTAATCAAAAGGGGAGGAAATATTCCTTTTAATTAAATAAAGACTTAGGATAAATGGTTAGCCCATAGGATAAAAATCTAATATATGATCGAAATTAGGATTTGATCAAGAGATTGATATTGTTGAAAATATTGATTATTGATAAAAATGATTCAGGATTGATAAATTGAATAAATGGGGCCCAAAGTCTAGGCGACCATTTTTGTGTGCATACACATATCAACTCATGATATATATAATCACACAACAAAGTCCTACTCTAACAAGTCCAAGTAATATGATAACACTTCCTGGTAATGAAAGTCCTACTCTAACAACAAGTCAAAATAATATGACAAGAAGTCTTGATAACACAAGTCACAATAACATGACAACAAGTCCCGATAAAATATATAACATGTGCCATCATAAAATGTCCATCATATAAAAAGTGAAAATAATGTATGTGACAGGTATAATCTAACTCTTCTCATTGAGTTGATCTACAGTCCTATTCACTCCACATGAAGGTGACTAAGATGCATCATCATGTTGTGTCTTCTCGTCAATGCCCTCATCTTGCTGTACAATTTTAAAAGATCACTTCAGAAGACTATGTGTTACCTTAATTCAAATGACTTGCATAATTCACTTAAAAAGTAATTAATATTAATTTGAACATTTAAAATTTTACCATGTGTCCATGATCATTAATTCCCTTAGTGGGACATGGAGGTCCTCTCTTAGCTACATCAAAAGTGGATGCAGTTAAGTCCTGTAAAACAAACATTACAAAATTATGATAAAGGTATAAAAGATAGGTACACAATAGACATTGAAAAATTAATTTTAATCACGACCTTAAAGGAAAATATCGATGGATGGATTTGGCTTAATCTTGTATCCATGCCAAGAGTCATGGTGGTGTTGACCTGAACAACATATATAAATCATGAATCAAACTTATGAGTTTGATCTAACTGGGTTGGATGTAGAAGGGGATCGACAACAGGATCGGCCATTCCCCATCCCAGCACTACGAACAGGGTGCGACACCATATAGAAATGAGATAGGGGATAAGGTAGGGGCCCCATTATAGAGTAGGGGGAAAAGGTCCAACTTGTTGGCATGTGCTTGCTCGGCCCTACTATGGCAATAGGCACATATGAATTAAGCACTTGGACAACTAGCACCCATTGTGTAGATATATAGGGTAGGCGGTCGCCCCAAGGGTAGGGATCTAGCTAGGTTTGGTGGCGCAGGTCCATGAATCGCAGTACTATAAAGGTAGGATTGTATCTCATTGTTGCAAAAGCATGATTCCAAAGTGGATGTTTCCTCTTGATTGTACAGTCGTGGGGCCAGAGCTTACCTTTTGACCTATGGGAACACCTTTTACCTGAGTATATATATAAATTATAAATTATATATAGCTTGACTATAAAATTATGGAACAAAAGAATGTACATTAGGTGTGTGACATGTAGATAATGTCACTAATGAGTCAAGACGTAAATGTGATGCAACATGAGACAATACAAAGCCCTACAATTGAAAAAAAAAAAGTATGAATCAAAGTTGTACATAAACTAGTAAGCATATAAACACTTAAAATCAATGAATGAAAAACCTACTATGGGTATATACGACTGAGTCTCAGTGATCGGTGGGGCAGAGCATAAAAAAATTCCAATCTTACTGTTACATGAAGCACCCTACAAAATTGAAAAAATATGTCAAACACATTATCAATTCAAGTTTTAATTATTTAAAGTTTAAATGTACTTAAATGTATCTAGATCAAAATGCATATCATGAATGGGGCACCGAGATCTCGAGGTGTGGATGTCATATGATGAAGGAAAATGAATGGTGTAGTGTCAACCCTCATTTTTTCACCAAAAATCCACATGTTATGGTTCATATTTTTATAAATATGGAATTTAATATTGCACTATAAATTATAATTAAATTTACCTTTGTGGGATGATCTTCGTCTGTATAGATAAAATCAACATATGATGTGATATCATCTCCAACATCACCATGTGCACCACCATCATCATCATATCCACCATGGGAAACATCAACATCATCTAGATCACTTTGGGGACCCCTACATATATCCCCACAACTCATGCAAACATGTGCTATGCTAGGGGAAACCCTCACCTGGATCAACTGCTCTAACAAATTGCCTGAAAGGGCACTCAATAAACCAAGAGAAGACTCAAATGATTGATGATGGAAATGGGAAGGATCTAATGGAGTACAAAGTGGAACAAGGGGCTCATGATGCATATGATTTCTAGTTCTATTGCTCAATTTGGCCCTTGGCCTGTCCTATGGCATACCCCGACCAACCCCTTGGAATACTTTCATGTCAAAGTAATTGGGTTTCCTACCCAATTCAAATTCAGCCCATTATTTTTTCAAATAATATAGGGGGGCCTCATGATTAGCATGTGGTGGATGGTCAAATACCATCCACCATTGCTCCCAAAAATGCTCAGCTATCTGTGGGTGTCAAAACCATCTAATAGAAATATGTAGCTTCTTGCCAAGTATCTTGTCACCCGTTTTAGGGTTCAAAAAATAATGTTTCATATCATTTTTAAATCATTGACCTATTTATAAGAGAGTATGTCATCATAATAGACAGGCATGGACTCCATCCATGACTAAAAACTATCTAGCTCAAATTCTAATGTCTGTACACAATCTACAATGCCTTGCATGCTACCTACAAGGCATAGTAGCTAGGGAGGTGGATGAGGATCATGTCTAATGGGGTTGATGTCTCTCATAATGGCATGTAGATTTCTCCTAATATTCTCTCTCAACTCCTCGGGAGTAGGTGGAGTTGGAGGTGGAGGGGGTGGATGTGGTGGTGCTTGTAGACCTAAGAGCTCATCAATGTTAAAATCATCCATGGATATGACTATATATATATATATATATATATATATATATATATATATATATATATATATATATATATATATATATATATATATATATAACTATGAAAAATTAAAATTAATAGATAATTTACATTTTACCTTGCAAAGAAGGACTTATAATTAATTACAACATAATTTAGAAATATAAATTAAAAAATACAATAGAGAGAGAGAGTGTGTGTGTGTTTCTTATTTTAGGTGTGTCTAGGTTTACGATTTCTTGTTTTAGTTGTGTCTACGTTTACATTTTTGTTTTCTACCTAGAGTTTCTTATTTCAATTGTGTCTAGGTTTATGTTTTTGTTTTCTACCTAGGGTTTCTTATTTCAATTGTGTCTAAGTTTATGTTTTTGTTTTCTACTTAGGGTTTCTTATTTCAGTTGTGTCTAGGTTTACGTTATTTTTTCTACCTTGGGTCAAATTAAGTTTTAACAAATTTGTTTAGTTTTCTAGTTTGGTACGATAATTTACAAAGTAAATTAAAACTAAAAATAACCAAATTAAACATAAAATAAAATTATTTATATGGTAAATTAGAAAACAAAGTTGAAACTAAACAATTACTCGTCTAACTATTTAAAAATAACATTAAACCACAATTTTTAATGAAAAAAGAAAAATAAATAATAAAAAATAGTGGTATGTACTTGGAATAGGGAGAAAAATAGCTGAGGGGGTTAGTGGTAGTAGTAGAAACGGGCACCCGTACATCAAAAACCATGATCTCATTTAGCAAGTTGTGAAAATGACTTGGAAAATGGTTAAAAACAAAAAATAAATACATTTACAAAACGGGCACCTGATTTTTAAAAAATGGGTGCCTGTTTTTCTCTAGGCACCCGAAGCTAAACGAGCACTTGTTTTTAAATGGGTACCTATTTTTTAAATACGGTTTGGGTGCCTGAAGCTAAATGGGTACCCGTTAATTGTGCCAAAAAAATTTGGTCATGGACTTCCGCAAAATAGGCACCCAACTTTCAATATTTACCCTTTTGGTAAATTCGAATGAAAGTTGCCTCTTAAATATATTTTTCATGTTATAAGGTTGGTCATTTTTCATCAAGTTGTCCTGAAAGAGTTCCAAATTTTAAGCCTAGGAAGCGTAGATTTTAGAAGAAATGTTACTATGTTTTTGATGAAGGTGTGAGAGATGGTGAGTCTGATAAAGGTGGTTTAGATGGTGGTGAATGGGTATTTATTGTTATTAAAGAGGAAGATGAACTTGAATCTACTAGCTACATGAATGAGGAAAGAGATTTGGAAACACAAGTTGAAGAAAAATATGAATGGGTAATTAATAGTGGATGATAACATCATATGATAGGTGATAAGAACAAGTTTGTGAGTTTGAAAAGGTATGATAGTGGTGTTGTTAGATTTGGAGATAATAAACCTTGTCTAACCCATAGCATATGATCCATTACTCTTGATGGTAAGAACAATATTGACGATGTTTTATATGTTGAAGGTCTAAGCATAATCTTTTGAGTGTTAGATAGTTAGTTGATAAGGGATATGATATGCTATTCCAGAATGATAAATATAGAATCTTGGGAAGTTCTGGTATTGATATTTCTTTAGGTACAAAAAGTAAAGGTAATAGCTTTCATTTAAATGGTGCCAATAGAATATGTTTGATTGATCAAATTGATGAAAGTTGGTTGTGCCATAAGAGGACATGTCATGTAAATATTTATAATATTGTCAAGATAAGTTCTATTCAAGTTGTGAGAGATATTCCTAGATTTAAGAAGCCTACTAACCCTATGTGTAAGGAATGTCAATTGGGAAAATAATCTACATCTTGTGGATATGATTCAGCTGATCAGGATGATAGTACAAATCAAGGACTAAAACCTCAAACTTGGGAATCAAGTTTAGATTGTCCTTGTAGATGAAGAAGAAGAGGAAAAAGGTGTAGATGAAAGAGAACAAGAGTTTGAAATTCAAGAATATCCTAAGAATCCAAGGTATATAAGATTGAATCATTCAGAAAGTTATATTATAGGAGATGGAAATAAAGGTGTTCAAATTAGAAGAAAAATTGTTGAAGATAGAGTTAAGTATTATCTGATTTCAAATATTAAACCTAAAGATATGAATGAAGATTGTAATGATGAGCATTGGGTAAAATAAATGGAAGAAGAATTGAATCAAATTGTAAAGAAAAAAATATGGGTTCTTATTCCCACACCTAAGGACAAAAATCTAATAGGAACTAAATGGGTCTTCTAGAATAAATTGAATGAAAATGGTGAGGTTATTAAGGAAACACTTGTTTGCAAAGGATATTCACATATGGAAGGTATTGATTTGGAGGATAATTTTTCTCTTGTGGAAAGAATTTAAGCTATGAGAATGTTTCTTTCTTATGTTTCTTACAAGAATTTCAAAGTCTATAAGATGGACATCAAGTTTGTATTCTTGAATGGTGAATTGGAAGAAGAAATGTACATTGAGAAACCAGATGGATTAAAATTGAGTGATCAAAGTGATATAGTTTTCCATTTGAAGAAATATTTTTATAGAATAAAGCATGCCCCAAGAGCCTAGTACACAAGATTGGATAAGTATATTCTAAAGCTTGGATTTAATAAATATATTGTTGATAGTAAACTGTACTTCAAAATGGATCATGTGATAATGTTCTGATTATTGAAGTCTTTGTAGATGATATTATCTTTGGAGGGAATGATAAATTGAGAAAATAATTTGTAAATGAAATGAAGAATGAATTTGAGATGTCCAACAATAATTTTAGTGGGAAATTGTTTCCAATGGGCAAAATGTGGGGGTCGCCATCATCAGTAAATTGGCGAATAATATCATTACGTGGAGTGTTCAGATCACCTCATTATCATGCAATATTTTTGATTGAATGGTTTATATGCCACATTTTGGTTGAAAAAGTTACTACAAAGTGTTTTTTTGCCACCAACTCCTTCACAATTTGAATGTTTTCTATTTGTCAATTCACCCCAAATTTTTGGTCGAATTCAAGAAACCATTGATGGACACACATGCAATCACTAATATCAACACATGATTTTTTAAAATTTGAGGTGCCATATCACTAAACACATTAAATTTATTTTCAAACCCAAATTTACCCCCACTACACTTGAATGGTAATGGCAGCCCCATATTTGCCTTCAAAATTAAAATTGCACCGCCCCTATCCCACCCAAATTCATCAAATTTCTATATCCCAATTATAGAATGGCACGCAATTCACCAATTTTTTTATATAAATAGATGAGAAGGTGATATTTTACAAGTTTACACCTTGTTCAAATCATTCTACACTTCTAGAGGCTCTCGACACAAGTTGCTAAGGAATTTTTAGATGTTGAGTCGCTAACAGTCCCCGTCATCATGAAAACTTAACTGTAAGTGACAAAGGATATGAGATTTATGTTTTTGTTTCCCATTTATGGTTGATAGAGATTTTACATTTTACACCTTGTATGTATTGCTCTATAGTTCCAAAGGCTCTAGACTCAAGTTGGTGAGGAATTATTTAGATGATGAGTCACTGATAGATGCTACCACTATGAAAACTTAATTGTAGGTGACAAAGGATATGAGATTTATGTTTTTGTTTTCTATTTTTAGTTTTTAGAGATTTTAAAATTGTTATACCTTGTTCAGATTAGTATTTACTTCCAGAGGCTCTAGAGACAAGTTGGTGAGGAATTATTAAAATGTTGAGTCACTGATGGACCCTACCAGTGTGAAAACTTAATGACAAGTGACAAATGATATAAGATTTATGTTGTGTTTTCCATATTGAGTTGTTAGTGTCTGTTAATTTGATTTTAGGATTTTCTTACAGCTTAGTTTTTTTCCATTTTAATATATTTTTGTTTAAATGACATACATTTTACAAGAAAAATTATATATTTACTTTTGCTCTTTTATTTATTACTATATTTTGTAGGAATCAAATTCCTTGTTGCAATTTTTGTAAGTAAGATATGTTGAGTAGTAGGGCTCCTAAAAGTGTCAGAAGAAGACGACCAAAACACATAAATAATAATATAATATCATACTTTCATGGTCTAATAGACAGTGCTACAACATCAACACTCACACCCAATGTATTAATTCACATAGATGCCTCTATCCCAGAGAATGTTCAATGGGTACCTAGTGTAGCCAAAAAAAAACAATCAACTTAGTTGCTGAGAAGTTCATTTCTATTGGAAATGTCAGTGATGTTATTTTTGAGAATGCCACAAATGCTATTTCTGTTATAAATGTCAGTGATTTTGCTTTTGGTAATGCTTCTATTGCCAATGCACATAAGAGGATAAGAAAATGAAAAAAGAAAAATTGTTGGAAATATCGGTGATGTTATTGTTGTGAATGTTGCAAATGCTAGTGTAGAAGATGGTGTAGATGCTATTGATATTGTTGTGAATTTTTTAGATGCTCGTGTAGATGTCATTCATACTGTTGTGAATTTTGTAGATGCTGGTGTAGAAGCTGTTGGTAATGCAACCAAGAGTGGAAGAGAAGAAAAAATAAAATTTAGGTGTAAGTGGGATATGACAAGGTCATTTTAGTTGAGTTGGGATTCAAAGTACACATTCATCATTGCATTTCTAGATCTAGACCTAGATAAAGTTCCAGTATAATGAAAGTGTGAAATTTGTACTTGGAAACTTGCTAAGGATTAAAAATACAACTTAAATTGGACACAATAGAAAACATATCAGTAAAATGTATGAGAAAAAAAGGTTGATGAAGTGGAACAATCAGTGGTCAGATGGAAAAGAAAGGAAGAATGTAAGAATTTCAAGTAATGAAAGGAATATTATGCGAATAAGGAAAAAGTGGAGAAACCAAAATTAAAATGCATAGGTTCACTTGAAGCTCAATTTAAGAAAGCAATGGATGAGACAAATATGTCCAAAACTGTTCAATTGGCTACTATTTTTAATCTTTTAAGCAAAGGTTGCCCCATGACAGACTATAAGAATATGGATGTATTATTAAGATTTCTAAGTGCACCAAGATATCCTATAGATCATTGACCAGTAAAAATTGGATGGGATTTAGCGAGTTGTCTTGCTAAAATGGAAATAATTAATCTACGGGAAAGAGTAAAGGAGTCAAACTATATTGCATTATCTTTAGATGAAGTTATAGTGGTGAAGAATACTTTTTGGATGTGCATGCATGTGTATACTATATACATAACCATGTCTTCCACCCTCATCTACTATATGATGTTAATATGGAGGACAACACAATGCAAAGTAAGTATGATCCAGCTAGGAAATATTTAAATGAAATTGTCAGTATGAATGACTTCATAATTGCCCAAAAGATGGTGTGTGTAGTAGTAGATGGAGTTATAGTGATGCAAGGTCATAGGAACAATTTTTGTGCAAAGCTACAAATGATAATTTCACCATACAAAGTTCACATTCATTGCATGGCACACAAACTTAGTTTAGCATATAAGATTGTGCATGAATATGAAGAGGTAGCCAGATCTGATCACCTGATTCAAAAGCTCTACGCATACTTCTACCGAAGTCCCAAACATTTTACATAATTCTAGAAATTTTTTGAGGGAATAATTGATGGAAACATGCTACTTAAAGATGTTGAGACTAGATGGATCTCCATTCATGGACCCGAGTAACAAGTTTTCTTGGAATATAAATCTCTAGTTGGACTAATGGACAAATAAATAATTGATGTAGAAAAATCTTGTGAGCTTAAAAATAAGGAAGTAGAAAAATGTTGTGAGATTAAAAATAGTGAAGTAACCCATTATCGCAAGGTTTTGCATAGGTTGACTGATATAGAGACACTATTAACCTTGGATGGTATTCTCCCACTATTGGATAAATTGAAATCGCTTGTTAAACAAGCCCAAGAGAGAACAAATTATATTCAAGAAAATGCTACGCTGCATAGAATGACTGCCATTGCCATCGATAATCAATATCTAAGTGATTGTGCATTCAATGATGAAACATTTAGTAGATAAAATTAGGTTACAAATTTGAGTCGTGCTAATAAATTTTTATGGTTTAATGATCATGGGGAGTTATGTATCCCTATTTGTGGAAAGTCGATACCAATATTCTATTCTGACATGTGTTTTACCATGAGGTCTAGCACAATGATAGATGGACCTGTTACATGAGAACATTTCAATGACATTGTAAGTTCCATGAAAACTAATTTATAGAAAATTGAAAAAAATGTTTCATCAGAGATTTTAAGTTGATTCCATCGAGATGAACTATTAGAAGCCATGTCTATTGTGTATCCTAATTTTTGGAGAAGCCCTGATACAAAATATTTTCATAATAGGCTAGTGGAATTGGTGAAGTTTTTTGGTGAGATTGTCAATGCCAATTTCAAAGTTGATGGAAAGGAAGAAGCTTTAAGTAAAACTAAGCTTGCAGAGAAATCATCCAATTTTGCAGCAACAATGTACGAATAGGTTAAGGATTTGGATAATACATACCAACCAGGATCAATAACATGACTTTGGGTAACAATAAGTCAGATCCCAATGTTGTGTGAAGAACTCTTAGAATACTTCAAAATTTCTTACTTGTGTCAAATGATGATATTAAGTTTTGTTGAGGATGAGAAACTTTTCAGTTCATTAGGGTTCTTGAAATCAAAGACAAGAAAAAAAGTTGGCATGAACCTGGAAGTTTATTTGAGGCTTTTTACTAGTTGGTATAATGTTGAAATGGTTCCTTATGATAGAGTACTCACACACTAGACTTCCAAATTTGAAAGGGGAGGGTTAGGAAACATTTTGAATAACAATGACACTGCTAAAATGTAGAGCATATCAACTTGTAGTAGCCATGCCGAGATGAACTCAAGAAAACTAAGTGAAGGCCAGAATGAAAATGAAAGTGAAGTATCATTCAAGAAGATGAATTGGAAATTGGATTTGGGTTAGTAGTGACAAGTCAACTAAGAACTTTCTAGGATAGTGATATTGTCAAGTCTCACTCTTAGAATACTAGAGGTATTTATAGTTTTACTTTATTTCATAAATCATGAATCTTATAGAAAAATCCAAATTGATTTCTTTATAGAAATGGAGATCCATGTGTACTTTTGAATTTTTTACTTATAAATTATTTATTATCTTGTTGCAATGTTGAGTAGCTTTATTATGTTCTATGATTCATTCTTATTGTATAATCATTGTAAACATTATCTTCAATTTTGATTTATTAGATTAATCTTGTCTTCAGCAATAAAATAGTGTTCATTCTTTGAATGTTGAGTCTTACAACTAAAACATGATTATGCAAAATGATGCCCATTTCCTAGGTCCCATTTTATTAGCTTTAATATTATTTTAATATTTTTTAAGTTACAAACTAGCTTTAAAGTTCTAGGAAAAATGTACGTCGGAACCAATTTCCCTCTCAGAGTTACCAGAATTGAGACACGTGTTACCTTGTTGTTACCATCTTATAAAAAATTAACAATAAAATATTGTTCATTCTTTGAATGGTGGGTCCTACAACAAAAATGTAATTATGTGAAACAATACCGCGTGTCCCATTTATTATTTTTAATATCATTTTAATATTTTTAAGTTGTAAATTAGCTTTAATTTATTTTTAAGTCCTTTTTAAGTTTTGGGCAAAATGTCCTTCGAGACCAATTTCCTTCTCAGAGTCACCAGAATCGAGACACGTGTTACCTTTATGTTACCATCTTATAAACCATTAACAAATAAAATATTGTTTGTTCTTTGAATGGTGGATCCTACAATTAAAACACAATTATGAAAAATATTGCCAGGTATCCCATTTTATTAGATTTAATATCCTTTTGATATTTTTTAAGTTGTGAATTAGCTTTATTCTATTTTTTAAGTCACATTTTTAAATTCTGGGTAAAATATCCGTCGGAACCAATTTCCTTCTCAGAGTCACCAAAATTGACACATGTGTTACCTTCTTGTTACCATATTATAAACAATTAACAAATAAAATATTGTTCATTCTCTAAATGGTGGGTCCTACCGTTAAAATGTGATTATGAAAAATTATGTCGTCTGTCCCATTTTAATTAGAAATAGATGTGAAATATTAGATTTAATACTGACCAATGAAGATCAATGACTCAAGTTCAAAACTGTAGGGTAGGGTTTGTTTTATGATGTCGTTTCAAGCATTTCCACTGGTTCTCATAGAATAGGCACTCAATCACTTCATAATTGCATTCAATTTAAATAATACAATATTTATGAACATTAGTAGTTGAAAATTTTGAGTAATTCAGATAGTCTGAGCATTAGCATCTAACGAATTTGCAAGGGTTTGAACTTTGATTTTGTTGAGTGTGGTATCAAGTACAACTGTACAAGTAAGTTGGTGTTCTATTGTTAGGTTTAATTGTCTCTATCTGAGAAAGGGTTTTAACTTTTCTCAATATTTTAGGCCTTAGTTTTATAAAAGATGTACACTGATTGTGAACTAGTGAGAACATAAAATTTGCATATTTAATTTCATTTTGGAAGCATTGTTTGTAGATTTAAATACCCTTAGTTTAAATAAGATGAGTGGGAATTCAAGAAGAGGTTCAACTAATCATAAGAGGGGTCTGGATGAAGATATTATTTCTCATTTTCCTAATTCTTTGAAAAGGGGAAGGTTGTTGGAAATCTACTATGGGAAGGTGATATACTGAGAGGGGGGTGAATCAAATATCTATTATTATCACCATTTTGACATAAATTCACTTGCATAGCATAAACATCAAATTCGATACTATAATAGATCTAACAATCTAATTTTCATCCATGAAAATAAAACTTAACACAAAGATTTTGGTTACCCAAAAACCCTTGAAAGGTAAAACTAGGGTGGGGATGACACCCACAAATCTTCACTACCATAGTATTAAAGTTTTCTTGTTAGGGCTACAATGTTTGATCATAAACTAATGATCTAGCCTGTGAAAGTTATACCCTGCTAAGAGCTTTAAGATTTATACAATCTACCTTGTAAAAGGATTTGAACTTGCAACAAAGTAAGCACTTGGTTAAGAGATTTACTTAGGCCTGTTAGGACCACTCTATAAAGATATTCTCTCTGATTCGCCTGTTAGAATGACTCATTACCTGATCCTTTGGTTTGCACTATGATTCTGATAACAGAGCTTCTCCTTCGAGGATAGATTTGATCTCCTCTTATCAAGTATATCTTTGTACTTTCCTTCACTGCTTTTCTTGGTCACTGATCTCTACCTCTGATAATTAAAAAACTTCTCTTTTCATCATGTATGAGATCTCCTTCATACTCATACTCTTCATACTATGTTTTAGCGTTTGGATCTCATCTTATATAGAAAAAAAATAAACTCCATAAATCAAGATCAACGATCTAGATTGTCTACTTATGCCACTTAATCATTCCCTAATTCTGATTGGTTACATAAATTACATAGGGATCAATGATTACAAATATAAAGCATAATCATCTCTGTGATTTCCTCAACAAACAATAAAATATAGTGCATATGTTAGCCAAAATGGTTTACCTAAGTGTTTGTGCCATTACAAACACATATATCAAATCTGGCTTACTCGGCATATGAAGTCTCTGGCACTCGGCATTGACTATTCTTCATTTACTGGTGCTCGACACTAACATATCTACACAACTCATCATAAAACTACTCGGTTGTTATTGAAGTACTCAGTGACCTTTCACTTTCTTGACAGTAACTACTGCTCGGTAAATGTACAATATACAAGTCTACACATAACTTGGCCTATACATGATGACTCAGTCGTAGTGATGACCGACCAACATTGCCTAGAAATGACTAAGTGTAAGACACTAATAGACAACAAATTTAGGGATTAACAATCTCCCCCTTTGACATTAGTGGAAAAAACACTTTGTCATGACATTTACTTTAAATTACATGAGTACTTAGTAATATGAAAAACTCCTATATGAATACTTCCCCTAAGACTTTGACTCAGTCTACAAAATATTCTACACATATATATGCATAAGAGTTTTTTGACATACAACTGAATATATACATTAAAAAACTAGTATGTCAAACCATTATAGTTCCACTGTGTCATTTCCCTATTTCTGCTTTGAACTTTGCCATTCCCCTTATCATTTCTTGAACTCTGTCATGTCATTTCCCCCTTGTTTTTGTCACTTGAAGTTCCTGGGGTGTAGGGGTTTTGAAAAACTTATCCAAAAATAGTTTTTGGAGCTGCATTATCATTCCTAATGCATTGTCTCATCCGGAGCTTATAGACTCCAAAACATGTGTCCTTATTTCTAGCTAAGCAACTAGATCAACTAGGCTCTTGACAATAGAGAGATGAGGGTCTCTCTGCACTAATTCCTTTGTCATTGCTAACTCCTTTTGCATAACCTCAAGATGAGGTGTCATCATCATTTGGATTGATATTAACCTAGTCCTTCTTTTTCCATCATTAGCATCAACTCAACTAATCTACCTTGTGCATGTAATAGTCTTGTGAAGTGTATGGAGCTATAACTTTCATCCATGCTCAACGAATGACCTATAGAATTTAAGTCTAACTACAATTTGTCTATCAAATCCTAATTTTCCTTGGTGAACTCTTCAACATTGCACATTTTCTTGTACAGAGCATGAGCATTTTTCACAACTTCTTCTAGGTTTATTACTGAGGTAGAAAGTTATACCTGTTTAACTGTAATGTTAGTTGAAACCTTTTCTAGCACCTTGGTCTCAAACTTTCTCTCATACCACTGTAAAAGCTTGTCATTTTATTTTTTTTCATCATTGTTCACCTTCTTAACTATATGTACTAGTTTCTCCAGGATGGGTGAACCCACAATAGTGGGTTACACTTTTTTGCCTAAATGGACACTGAAATCTACATTTGATAAAAACTTTTAGATTCAGATGCATATTGTCGTTAAACCATTTGAAATTGGAAGATGAAGTAAATTAGAGTCTTTTAAGATTTTCTGTCTAGATTCTAAATATATTTTTTATTTTTATTGTTGAATTGATTTGAATGGCTTTTTCTTTCTCCCACAAAAACTAGTATGTTGTTTAAAACGTCATTTTCAAAGAGTTACATTATTTTCATAGACCATAACTTTTTTTATAAAATAGATATCAATGTGATTATTTTGAATTTAGTTTTGTAACATCCATATGGAGGGCATGCAATTGGTTTGATGACATTATCACTATTATTTCATATTTTATTAATGTTTGAAGTTGACTAAACTATAATTTTGACATACCTTGACTACATAGCTTATAACTTTTCGTGTATTTGTCCAATTTCATTTTTATTTTTTATGATGGAAAGAGAACTTCAATACCTAGGGCATAGATATTTTATAGAATTTTTTTTTTCTCATTTACTATTTTTCCATAAGCGTCAAACATAGAAGTATACATACGGTAAAATATCTATGTTTAGTAAAACTAAAAATACAAAATCATAATAAACTTAATATATATTAACATTATAATTATTGGAAATATTGTTCTTAGTAGTACCTTACTACATAGATAGGTTTTTTAAATGGATTCATTTGATCTACCAAAAGATAAAGTTGAAGTATTTTTTGTCAACATTTTAATAGGTGCGAAGGAGACTCCATTCTAGGTATGAATGAGGAGTATAGATGTTATATCAATGTTTTTAATATCTAAAAGGCTTTAAGCTAACCATTTGTAATTAATTCCTTCAAATGGAACTTCTCAAGGCTTAAAGCATCATATTTTATTAAAAATGTGTCATTTTAGCAAAAATCAGCATGTCTAAAAAAGTGTAACCCACTATTGTGGGGTCATCCGGATAGGTATAGACTCATTCACGTCATCCATTTCAAAAGAATAAATAAAAATACCTTTGATCTCATGCAATACTTGTTTCTGTTGATGTTCTCTTCTCAACTCTTCATGTTTTCTCTTCTTCTTCCAAAGATCTTGCAGTATCTACATTTTTGCATATGTCAAGTTATTAGTGTCCCACTTAGGAATCAATATAACTTCATAGGGTGTCACCCATGTTGCAAGAGATTTCTCCTTCTTCTTATGTTCTTTCTTCCTCAATGTGTTTCCACTCAGCATCTGTATAAGAGCTTTGATAGCCTCTTGTTCCTTAGGGTCTAGTTTATCTTTTTCTTCTTCAACCTTATCCTTTTCCTCCACATGAGGAATTATTATAACTAATGCAGACTTTTTTTTCTTTCTCTTTACGATTCTCCTCAGCTTGTTCTTTCTTTCCTTCCTCAGCAGGTGTAATCTTAGTTGTGATTGTTGACTTGTCCTATTTCTCAGCACTGGTACCTTGTGAGGCTTGAAGTTCAACTATGACCATATGAGGGCATACTGTTGTAGTATCAATACTTGTTGTACTCTCAATTTGTAGATAATCTTGTACTTGGATTAGTACTAGATTGGTACTCAATAGAAACTTATCTGAGGCTACCTCAGCAAGTATATGCTTCTTTATTTCCTCCTCATTTAATACATTTGTTTTCACTGGAGTATCCTCAGTGATATCAATAATAGTGATCACATCCTTTGATTCACTTTCTTCATCCTTTTGTCTGGCTTCCTTCTCTACATTTCATGGTTCTTCAATTTCCTCCTTGTTATCCAATTCCACTCCACTGGGTGTACCTAGTTGTGAACTCTTTTCAACTATAAGTACAAAAATAATTTTCCACAATCTTGTGCTTTGTTGCACAATATCCTCAACCTTATGTTGTAGAATGTATTATGCTCAGAGCTTGGGAACAAATATGCTTCTATACTGCTCCATGTATTGTTGTATGTACGTAGGGGATAGATCAAGCATGACTTGAGCTAGAGTGTTCTCCCTTATTTTCTTTTCAGTCATCATGGAAAATTGCCTTTTCTAATCTATTCTATTGTATAAATCTTTTGGAATTGGATTTCCCATTTTTAGTGGTGTCATCTTGAAAGTACATAGAATCCAAAGCATAGCTTCATCTACTTTTTTTTTTCCTCAATTCTCAATTTCTCAAACTTTATTTGTTTAAAGCCTACTAACCCAGCAATGCTCTTGATATTATGGCATATCTCATCCACAATCAATTATTTCCTTTGAGATGGTGCCTTCTTCTTTATGTTCTCATCTCTATCAGTTTCCACATCATTATCATCCTTTTGCAAGATAAGCTTCCATCTTGGTTTCTTCCTTAAATTGTTCAACACAGCCTTAGCCTAAATTAGCTTCCTCTTCCCTAATACTAGGGTCCTTTTCTATGGCTTGACAGCTATAATAGTAGAAGCTACCCTAGTTCTTGGTCTAGATCCTATAGGATGAGTGGGCTTAGGTTTTTATAATTGTTTCTTACTAGGCTCAACAATTGATTCCTTATTTCCTTTCTTAGTGATCTCTATCTCCTTCTCTTCACTCTCTTCAGACTCACTAGAATTGTCTTCTCCTAATCCTTGTGTTAATGCAAGAGGTACATTTTCCTCTTCTCCTTCTCCTAGCGTCTTCTCTAGTTTTTTGAATATATTATTCCTTTTTCTCTCCATGGTTGCAGATTTCAATCCCATGGTTATCTTGGACTTAGCCTCCTCATAAGTCCCAAAATATTTAGCATTTTTGTCAACTTCTTCACCTAATAAGGAGGTTATTTCTATTCTTTCTTCATCTATGTTAACTTTATAAGGTAATGGCTTAGGCCATGATACACTCGACTCAACTACCTATGCATATGTGAAGTCGGTATCAACTAGGAAACATATGTCCTTATAGTATTTATCAACTAGTGATATAGGAATCCTACTCCTCTTCCTCATTTTCTTCTTAAACTCCACAAAATAACTATCTAATACACTCTCAAAATTTTCTCCTATCTGGTCAATGAACTCACTTATCTATAGGGTGACCAGTAGGTTCTTATCCCATACAATATCACCAACAGTTGGAAAACTATTTTAAATATAAAAGAGTATACAAATGAGAAGAGAACCAAACTTACACATTGAATTCTTCACTTTCCTGATAGAAGTGAGGTTCTTTGCAAGTTGTGTTAATTATAGCTTGGCAAGATCATAGGTATGATCTTTCTTCACCATTTTCCATGCTTGGTCAATAGCTACACATGGAACATTGTCTAGCCTACTAGACTGGTAGAGCTTATGAGCTATCACTCTCACTACAAAATTGATTTCTGGATTGAAGATAGTAGAAACAGTCATCCCTCTCTTTGTTCCACACTTCCTGAGTGTTTTCTTGAATAATTTCCTTACTCTGGCATCTCATAGTATTTTTCCCTGTAAGACTAGGGTAACCAGTTACTCGATGAATTATATCCTTTGTAATCTTAACTAGTCCATCCTCTAGCCATAACTTCATGTCATGAACTCAACTCAACACAATTTTGATCCATTTGACCTTAAAGTTCTATAGGAAGTCAAGGGCATGCACTAACCCTCGCTCAACAACCTTCTGGTGTTCAGCCTTTACCACCTCGTTGCTGCATAGTTTTTCATATGCTTCTCTAAGCTCATAATCACCTTTTCTCCTATCTTGCACATGTAGCATGTGCATACATCCTTAATCATTATAACCTTCAGAGGAATAGATGATAGGGCACCTGTGAGATCTCCCATTATCACACTTTCAGGAATGGATTGAAATTTCTATAGTTTACACGCATCGTTCCTTATGAGTTGAACGTTAAACACTTCCTTTCCATGTTTCTTAGTTATGATAGATGATGTAGATGCCATGTCTTCAAATTCTAGGGTTCAATTTATGAATATGAGTGGCTTGGTAAATACCCAATTTAAATAGTTCTATGATGATTTACGATGGCATGTTGTGAGGATGTTTGAAAATCACACTTAGCACAAATAGCTCTAAATAATCACTCAAGAATCACTCTACAAGCTCTCAAATCACTGGTGAAATGAGAATAAATGGTAGCATTTCTCTTTATAGACTTCAAGTGGTTGGATTAAGGCTTCATTAATGATCCGTGCATTTTCTAGGTAAGATACAGTTGTCTCAGCAATCTCATGTCAACTTGGTTAACATAAGCTCGGTCAATATTATAATTTGGTTTCAGCTCGGTATACATCACATCTCAGCTACCACAGGAGCTTGGCATACACTAGTGACTTGGTCACTATGGGCTAAAATACTGATGCTCAACATCAAATATATAATGTAGCTTCTTTCTTCAAATATACCCTAATGCATCTTAATCTATGCAGATATGGACTTTAACATATCAAATGTTAGGAATTGATGTAAAATAAAGAATTGTATGATTCAGTTCCTCACATACTTCTTTTCTTAGCTTGAAGTAGTGTGATCACCTGATCCATTGGATTGGGTGACCTTAGGTTCACTATCTCCACTACTACTTGCTTCTTCTTTCTTTTTCCATTTCTTGTTCATCTAGTTTCTCATATGTTCAATAGTCTCTTCATTCTTGACTTGTTCATTTCTCGGTATATGTGCTTTGCAGTCTCTCTTTAAGTGACCAATCTTATTGCATTTATAATAGACCATACTTCCACTCATCCAACTCTTGGATTTGCCTCTAAAATGTGTCTTTAAACAATTTTCTCCAATATGACCATATTTTCCACAATAATGACAACTATAACATGTATTGTAGTCCCAATCATATGTCTTACCTTTCATAGGTGCTTTAGTTTGTTTATTAGATGTCCACTTAGCTTTGGATCTACAATCTTATACTCTATGACCATATTTCTAATAGTTAAAACAATGTCCTTGAAATATAGGTGAGGTAGGTTGATTACTAGCCTTTGACCTGCATTCATGTGCTTGATGTCCATGTTTCTTACAATTAAAACAATTTCCATTGAGTTTTGGTTTAGGATTGGACTTATAATTTTTGCTTCTATAGATGTTAGTTGTGTGTCCTAGCTTTCCATAATGATGGCATGTAGTTTTCTTGTTCTTTGGCTTTACATTCCTCTATTCTCAGCTCTTTGATGATTCTTCTTTAGTGGATGATAGGTGCTCATCATGTCCAAGTCCAGAAGTATCACTAGATCTTCTAGGTGACCTTAATAGTTCTTCAAATTATTTCATAGCTTCATTAGAATTTGTCATCCTCTCATTGAGTTACTTTTCAAATTTTAGTTCATTCTTCAGTTGGCTATTTTCTGATCTCAAATTTTTGATTTCCACATCTTTCCTGCCCAATTCTTGATTAGCGAGTAATAGTTGACTTACCATGTCCAATTGATTATTTTTTAGCCTCTGCATGTCACATGTCCTTTCATCAAGTCTCATAGATATTTTTATTTTGTCTTCTTCATCCATTATCTTGTCTTCTTCAGCTTTCTTTTTTTGTTCAACAACTTCACAAAGCCTTACTGATTGTATTTCTTGTTCTCTCTTCAGGTTTCTAATGTCTTCATTCAATATGTTGTTTTTCTCTAGCAAATCTATTATATCTTTTTCACTTTTCGTAGAATTACCATTTTCAAATACACATCTAGTGTCTTCTTCTTAATATTGAGTCTCATTCTATTGTATTTCCAATTCCCTTCTTCTGCTTAAGCATTTCTTCAGTTTACCTCTGGCTACTTCAAGCTAATGTAATGCAAGATGAATGTCAATCTTCTGATTTTCTATGATCTTTCCCAACTTGTAAACCTCCATCTCCAAGACCTTAACTCACAAGTGATTAGACTTCTTATAAGAGACTTAGCTCTAATACTAATTGTTAGAAATCTACTATGGGAAAGTGATATACTGAGAGTGGGGTGAATCAAATATCTACTATTATCACCATTTTGACTTAAATTCACTTGAACAGCATAAACATCAAATTCAATATTGTAACAAATCTAACAATATAATCTTCATCCATGAAAATAATGTTGGAAATTTTTCTATACCAAAGTATATGACTAGATATAGTGTTTTCATTATGGTAACAAAGTCATATAGTAGTTTGGAGTCAGGGCACTTGATGTAAAGATCAGAATTCGGTTAAGTGTTGAAGACTAGATAGTGTATAGAGTTCCTACAACTCGGAGCATCAATGCACATGTGTACGGATGAATTATGGTATGTGCCCTTGAAGTTAAGTTGGTTAGACTATATTCTTTCTTAGTCTATGAGTGCATGATCAGATGTGCAAGGATGACAAAGTTACAGTCAGTTGAAGTTGCACAGCTAGTATGTGCCAACAGAGAACAGAGCATAGAGCCGATAGTTAGCATTTTGGTTTGCGATTATAATATAAAGTTGTAAAGGCTATGCACCCATTGTATTTAGGTTGTCGACATGTTTATATGTATAATTGTAAGCGTACTTAAGCCAATTCATTTGGAAGCATTTTTTGTAATTAGTTATAGGGTCGACCTAATTGTGTATTTTGTATGAGCACATAAATATAAGGTGCACCCATTGTATTCGGTATGGAAGTCAAGATAGAGATATAATAAGCAGAGAAGAAGTGTGCAAAGACACTAGAAGATGTATTAGAGCTTTGCTAGAGGTCAAAGCATTAGCACATCAAAGTAACTAATCTAACAAGAAGTGTCATAGTGACAGTTCATCCTACAGATATAGTGTGTATCTGAGATTAGAAGGTTGTAGCCTTCACCACTTGAGCAGTGAGCTCTTGGATAGTGTGTCCTCTCCCCTAATAGGGATGATTGTAAAAGACTCCTAACAAGGTCTAACCCTTAACAAGGTCTACTATACTTAAAGCATTGTAAAGCTACTCCTAATAGGGTAAAGGATCTTCTAACAAGGATCACAAAACACTAGTGCAGAATATTAGTAGGTATCAATTCCCACCGGGGTTTTTACCTATTTGGTTTTCCCCATAATCATATTGGTTTCATGTGTTGATTTCATGTTTCATGTTTATGTGAATATTTATTTCAGTACTTAAGCATTTATGTTCAGCATAAAGATTAAAGTGAAAAGTTAAAATATAGTGAACACTAATTCACCCCCCCCCTCTTAGTGTTCCCATTCCTAAAAATTGGTATCAGAGCTCTGGTCCTCAGCATAGAAGTTTAACCACTTGAGGAGATCATGGAAAAAGCATAAATGCAACATCTGAAAAGAAATCTTGAAGCTGCTCTTGAAGATCTGGACAAGTCAGAAAGAGAATCTGAAGAACTAAAGGATAAACTCAGTGATGCTCAATTAGTCATCAAAAAGCTAAGGAAAGATTTGAAAGAATGCTCTACCAGTGTTCTAGGGACAATGGTCAAGAAGCTCAATGAAGAAAACAAATCCTTAAAAGAACAACTTGAAGAGGTTGATGATAAGCTGACTAATAATCAGCAAGTCTATGATGAATAGATCAAAGAGAACCTTCAGCTGAATGAACAACTAAGGCAAGAAAACATGGAAATATTAGAACTAAGGAATAGCAAAGAAATCTTGGAATCTAAATTAAAAGAAGCAAAGAATCACATTGACAAATTACACACCAATTATGATTTGATAGAATCTCAGTTTTATGCAAGGAGAGTCAAAGGAGACACTAGTTGTATTGGATACAATGAAGCACAAAATTAGATTGAAAATATGCGAGCAAGAAAGGATTCACAAAAGGACTCTATTGATGCTAAAAAGACTGAAGATCAAACCATAGATAATGGTGGACCACCTAAGAATGAGTGTAAGAAAGTAGAACACACTTGTTTTGCATGTAACAAGCATGGACACGTTGCAAGAAGTAAGACCTTTTAATGGCTACTATTATTCATGCAACAAATTTGGTCATAGAGCTATGAATTGCAAGACTGGCAAGAAGAACAGGATTCAGCAAGATCAGAGAAATCAAAATCAGCAAAATGTAAGAAGTTCTCAGAATGTTACATGCCAGATATGTAACTATAATGGTCACATAGCAAAGCAATGCAGAATGGTGACTCATGTCAATGCACCGAGGAATATAAGACCTCCAGTCATTTGTCACTCTTGTAACAAGGCTAGACATATCTCAAGGTTCTGTAGATCAAGAATGCAAGGTCAAGGAAGCCCTAAAAAGGCCGAAGAACCAGTTTTGGATCTCGTAGGATAAGTAAATTTTGTTAAAGCCTCAAATGATGCAAGCATGATTTGGTTAGATAAAAAGAAGGACAAGACTGATGAGAATGTATTGGATGCATCCCTAGTGGATGCACCTGTAATACCCCAAAAATGGACTATAGGTTCATTAACCTCCTATATCGACACATCAAACAAAATCAACATCAAAGTCCTAACCAAAGGCACATATACACATCATCGAGTCCTAATTGATTATCTTAAATTCTGCATCGGGGAATATTCCTAGCAATATTCCTATTTATCATAATTATCTTTAATTTTATAATTATTTGGCGATAAATCACATTTATCCTAAAGTTTGATTAATTAAATATTTTCATATTTAATTAATGGGATTTAATTCTGCCACTTAATTATTTAATTGAATTTAATTGTATTTATTCCTAAGTATTATTATTTAATTTTGACAATAAATCCAAAATCCTATGAATAATTGATTTAATTTTTATTTAATTAATTAAAGCAAGTTGTTATTATTTAATAATATGGTTTTTAATAAAAGTTTGATTAAATGATTGATTAACCCATAAATCAATTGTTTTATTTTTAAAAGCAGTTAAGTTGGAAATAAATCACTTTATTATTAAATTAATTCATAAATAAAACATGCACAATCATAAAAGTAGACAACTATCAATTATCAATTAAAGTTAAACTCTATTTTGAGTTAAAACTTAGCTTTTGCATGTTTTTGTGAATTAAATTATCTTTATTATTAGATAACTCAAAAATCAAGCTGAGTTAATCTGAGTGATTTATGGCTTTTATCCATGCACCTCTAAAGCCCTGGATTTCTATAAATTAAAGCCTCAGCTCATCTCAAAACATCTCATATTTTTGCACAATCACACTGGAGAATTGCAATTGGAAGGATCAAAGCTTATTGCGAATCAACATTGTTGTGAGATCACTTTTGTTTTCATATTATTGTTAGATCAATTTCCATATTAGCATAGATTCATATCATTGTTAGATCAACTTCCATATTAGCATAGATTCATATCAGTTTTCATATCATTGCATAGAAAATCCAAAAAAATATAGATTAATTGCATTCATATTTCATATCTAGATCAATTGCATTCAAATCCTTCATTTAGGTATCATCTGGGTCACTAATCTCGATTACAATCTGAGAACATCAATCTCGCACCTACTAGAAGGCAGTAAATCGCTTGGTTAAATTAGATTTCAATTTTGCACGATTTTGAGTTTTGCTAACCTCTAATGTTTTACTGAAGTGTTGTGTCTACAAATCAGGTACAATTTTCACACACACTTTTCTGGCACCCACCGTGGGGCCCTGAAATGGGTTTCCAATTCAATTCTATCAATTTTTGTCTTTTTCTCCTCAATTTCTGTGCAAAAATACAATTTTTATTTTCTTTCCGTACAATCTTCGTACGAGTTTCTGACAAAAGTCATATGAGTTTGAGCCTGCTGTCATATGACAGTTGACCGAGTATCATTTCATCAGGCACCCACTGTCGTTTGGAAGCTGGATTGTCATTTCATCAAACACCTAGTGTTGTACGAGTTTCCATCCTATCGTCTGGGAGCGTACCCACTATCGTACAAGTTTCAGATTGTCATCTGGTAACAAACCCACTGTCGTACAAGTTTTGGCATCAAGTTTTAACTGTCATTTCATTTTTGCAGGCAATTTGTCAAATTTGATTTTTGGATTTTGATTAACAGCTAATCTTAATAGTTGGAATTCTCTATTTTTTATTGACTCTTGCTGGTTTTGATTGGAAAAAGTGTAAAGTTTGCTAAAATCAGGTAAAAATCTACTAAGCGCGTTGTGAGGATCTCAGGTATTCCACTTGTGCTGATAATATTTTGATTTGGGCTTAAAATAAATCTCTCGTGTGTCTAGCTTGGGTGATTCTTTTCATGCTTTTGTTTTACACACTTGCATAATTGATACTAGGTTGTGACCCCTTAAGGATTCATTAAGTAGTGTCAGATACTTTTGATTGATCTTGATTGCTATCTTGGGTTATTGGACTCACTAATCCACCAGCCCCTCATTCAGCCCCGTGGTTGCAATCTCAGTGCCAAATTAAAGGGGAGGCGTCAACAGGACAAAAGCATTAAGTGTTCCACTTGGCAACCCATTTGTGCTTTTAGGAACTCACTTGTTTTCTAAGTTGGGGACTCATTTTCAGCTTGTGTGAGATGTTAAGTGTTCCACCTTGTGGACTCATCTCATATTCGCTTTAAGCGTTAAGTGTTCCTCTTTCTGCTTTTTGGGTACTTTTGGTAGATTTGCTTTTGGAAACATACATCTGTGCTCACATAGTAATTAGGCCCTATGAACACTATTCATGATTCTTGAGAGATTGGATTCCCAGTGAAATCATTCTTGATGATAGAATCCTTGTAGGTAGGGAGGATACTTAGTGCATTTCACATTCAACTCAGTTAGTGCATCTTCTCTTATTGATCGATACATTCTCTCCCAGGAGAGGTTGATAGATCACATGGGGTTGACATCATGAGCTTTGGTGAATCAAAATTGGTTAGTGCACTTTCTCTTATTGATTGATACATTCTCTCCCCAAAGAGGTTGATAGATCATGTGGAGTTGACATCATAGTCCTTGGTGAAGCAAAACTTTGTCTTAGCGTGTCAAATTAATCTGCTTGCTTTGTTTGGGTTAAAAGTGAAAAGGTGTCAAAAACCTTGGATCTGGAGCCAAGTCCCCTTGTGGTATACTATTGTGAGTCACCTTTAGAGAGGGTTAACCATAGCGGACAATCCCTTCACAGGGCAAACTATGTTGACAAAAACTCAAGCGATAATAGCCATTTTCACCATGGTAGTGACAGCCTCTATATAAATGTCCTTGTGGAAGAAATCTCCATAGGTATGGTTCATTGTTGGGTTGTCAGATCTCCCTAGCAGCTCCTGAAGATTAAGTTCTCAGACTGTGTCAAAACCCTAGTGCACCAGGATTGGAGTTCACCCCTTTGGATCATAAAAGTTGCAGAGTCAAACCATTACTAAAAACCCTAGTGAGGCCAAATTTTCATTTTATAGGGTATATGTGCGTTATTGCAAAACATTTTTGGAACATACACAAATAGCGCTTCTGAGGATTAGAAAAAATAAGTCACTTGATTGCTCATGTGCAAGGTTGCTTTTTCCCTTGTTCATTATTTTCAGATTTGCTTGAAATCACGTGCTTGTTGTTTTGCATGCTTGTTTATCTATCTGGTTACTGAAAATGAACAAATCTGTTACAATCCTCAAATCTGGACATTGAAATTTGCAAACAATCCGAATCTGTAAACTCAAAATTTTGCAAAAATTGAAGTAAAATCCTTTCTGGAGTCAAAAATCATTTCAAGAAGTCAAAAGTCATACTAGTTTTTCCAAGTGTCATTTCATTACAACCCATCTATCGTATGATTGAGTACCTAGTGTCGTACGAGTTTCCATGCCAGCAAATTCTCAAAGTCAAAATCTTGCAACTGTCGTACGAGTTTTGCAACTGTCATTTCATAGCATACCCACTATCGTATGAGTCTACAGAGTGTCGTTTGGGAAAATTTAGAAAAAGTGTCAAAAAGTTGTCAGAATTGCCAAATACCCAGCTTTTTCAGCCTAGTTCCAGAATCTGTCATAAAAGTCACTATGTCAAGAATAGAGCAGTAGCCATTGAGAATCAGTACACATGTCTCAAAGAATCAGTACACATGAGGAAGAAACTCTAATGAGGGCCATGATGAAACAGATGCACGCTATGCAAGTCAAGATTAACAAACTTGAGAAAGAAAAGGAACCTAAAGAGTTATCCATGGAAGCTCTATGCCCTTTTCCATTTGATAAAGACTTGTACATGTCACCATGCCCCCGGACAGAATTTGAGCAACATGATAACCCTTATGATACCTCTTCCATGGAGAGTGACACATCCAGCTTTAGAGACTATGATGACTATGATGACAGACAATATAATGATACCTATGACACCTCTATTCCTAAGAGTCCTCCTCATCGTGTGTTCCTGCTTACTGGAAATGGGATGTCACATTGGATAGATCATGATGGTGATCCATATGATTCTGATTTTGAAAGAGATTTTGATGGCTTTTGTGGACAATACCTTGATTATGATCCATCTACTACTACCAAGGACTATAAAATGCATCGTGCTAGCTTGAAGCATCAATATTATAAGAATCCTTCTCCTAAGGACTCTCCTACTGAAAATAAAGATTATCTTCTCAAGAAAGATCATGTTAATGTTGGACCTTTGTCTTGTGATGGTTCCCTTCCATCCCCTACTTCCTCCAATACCCATATATTTCCTAAAGCTTTCGAATCTTTCAAATCTTTCACAGAACCTTCATCCGACACAAGCCCTGATACTTTTCATGCGGTTCCCTATAGTTATCCTCTAGGACTGCCTCTTAAAGAAACTCAAGCTAACCTTCACTTGGCTACAAATACTTTCAATAATGATAAACCTAAAGAGCCTAAGCCTTCATATGCTATAATCCCTACTTCAACTAGTCCTCCACCATCTCTTCCAAAGTCATCCATACAATCCCAACATGCTTCCTTGTCCTTAGAAGTGGCTCCATGTCAAGAGGACTCTAAAAATGATGAAGAAAAGAACATAAAGAAAGATCAATATCAAGAACCCTCCATGTCATCCACTCCTTTTCCCGATGTCTCTTATCTGCTTCATGGTTCTTTTGATCCTGTACACCCTTTTTCATGCATTCCACCATGTCTTAAGTCTTCTCCTAAGCAAGATCAAGCTACTACTTACACCGTTGAGCTTATTGACAATCAAAATAACCTTACTACACTTTCGCTTTCCAAAGATGACACTTCCATTAAGGTTGTTAAAAATGGTGTTGTTACTTCCAATGTTAAGCCTATTGAAAATCAAAAGAAAAATTATGCGCTTATGCTATCCAAAGATCCTTGTCAAGATCAAAGTCTTCCATCTTCTTCTTCTACCACTCCATGTTCGCTTCCACTTTCTACTCTTCCTAAGTCTTTGCAAGCTTTGAACAATCCTATCAAAGAAGGTTCTCATTTTTAAGATGTCCATGATTCTATTGAAAATTCTAATGCTCACTCTAAAGATGCTGATATCCTTGGTTGTCATATAGATGTTGATGAACTTATTGATTATCCTTTTGTATCTTCCATGTCCATCCTTGGACCTCCTCCACCACTACTAAGGGCTTCACGTCTACCTTCCATCTTGCATCCTTATGTCCCTTCACTTTCCCCTCCTAACTCTCCTAATTCACCATCCATATTGGGTCCTTACATCCCTCCATCTCCCATCTTTCCTCAAGATCAACATAGATGCATACCCTTGAATCCTTTTCATCCACCCACCCATCTAAACCAATCATATCCTTTTTCTTCCACAAGTCCCAAGTCTTTTGGAAGTAACTTGAATGTTCAATACAAGAAAAAGAAGCAATACAAGAATCCATCAAAAAAAGATCACCATGTCTCCTCTAATAGACATGGAAACATAAAGTCAAAAGAGTGCACATGGACACCATGCTGAAACCTAACAAAACATTCTTGGATGAATATGCTAAATGGAATGATCACCCAATTATTGAGTATGTTATGGCATATGAATTCTATGAGATAGAATGGATAAAGATTTTATTGATTAGAATCCATGATTTGTTTTGGATTGGTCATGTACCTATTAGAATCACAAATGACTTGATACATGAGATGACAGGCCTTTCTAGGTCAGGCATTGTCCTTCCTGTCGGCAAGGATGTCAGAAAGATGGTTGAGACAACATGTAATTCAAGGAGTGACAAGCGCGGTATGACAATCGAGCCTATTGAGCAAGCAGATATCAAATTGATGTCAATGATACTGGGGTATAGGTTTCATCACACTAGTAGGGTGAATAGTGTGTCTACGGGCACTATTCTAGCATCCATCAGACTTGTGAAGGAAGATGGTGAATTCAACTTGTGTCAGATCTTGCGCGCATAGTTGATTGATAACATCAAAGCTATTAAACATGACAACACAAAGATATTCAAGTTTGGGTCACTAATCATCTACATGTACCTCCATATAGTTGGGAAGATATCATATTTGTATATTGACAAGACTATTCCAACCATGCCTCAGATATCCAACAAAGCATCCATTGAAAACACATTAAGGGATTATATAACATTGGAATTGAAGACCTTCAAGGTCAAGATGAAAATAAGATATAGAATTCCAGAGAGCATTGTGGAAAAATATAAGGATACTATTTTCTTTATGGTTGAAACTAATATGACTTGTATGGAAGCTGTTGGACCAAGAACTAAGTGGATTCATCCACTTGGTTATGAGGTAGAGGAACAGGTCCTTGAAGAATATGCATAGGTATTACTTTTAGCCCCCAAAGATCCTAATGAACCTAGGTGGGGAACATGTGAGGAGAAAACCAGAGAAGTAGATGCAAAGCTTAACAGCGCAACAACAAAAAGAAAGGTTGCCAAAGTAACATCAAAGATCTTAAGGATTCATGGTGTATACCAAGCAGACCTTGACAAGGCAAGGGAAGAGAAGATTTCTTTGGAATTGAAAAGTGCAGTAGCAGAAGAAGAACAAGAAGATCCTAAGATGAAAAAGATAAAAATTGAAAAAGATGACAGTCAGAAGGATATAATTGATGACACTCCTTCTGTGCCCAAAGAAACTAGTGATTCTAATGCTCCTCCGGAGTATAAGCCAATAGTCAAAAGAAAGAAAGGAACTAGCACTAGTCATCCATCCTCGCGAGCTACAAGGAGAAAGAAAAACATTCAAGCACCTCCTAAGGTAGGATTCATACCAAGCCTCAAAGTATTGAGCACAAGAATTGTTGATGAGGGCAGAATTGATCAAGTAGGGAAGTTTTATGAATCATATAGTGAGATTGACAAATCAAAAATACATGATATGATTATTAAACATATGATAAAGTTCAAGAAGATAGTTCTTGAATTGAAAATAGAAATTCCTGATAAAATATGGGAGATAATGGATAGCTTGAAGAGACAAGCCACTGAAGAGGACTTCAAAATAAGGGAACAAATTCTTGATTCCACTATTCCAATATGTTCTGTTGAAGAAAAGTCTCTATTATGTAATTTGGTGAAACCGCACTTAAGGTCAAAAATGAGAACAGTACACCTCATGAAAAAATACTATGAGCTGATCTCTAAGGAAACAGAGAAGGCCTTTGAGAAGGTATTCTTAGAACAGCGCATGAAACCTATGTCTGCGCCCATCTCTCAAGTACCTAGTAAGAAAGACAAAGCAGAAAAGACTATCAAGGTACAGTCTACAAGTCCTTAGGATTCAGTGCCTATAGTGGAAGTGCAAACAGAGTTAGATAAGTCTGGGCCCATGTCAAAATCACTCAAGGACATAACCATTGTCATTGATAATGTGGAGATGGGCATGGCAGCCACTGACACGGACTTAGATAAGTTTGAGGAAGCTTTTGTGAGCACACAAGAAGCTGAGATCTTATGTAGCAGCACACTTCCCACTCATCAAGAAGAGGTACTGATTGAAAATATATTAGATGAGAAAGAATAAGAGAAAATGGAAGAGGAAGAAAAGAAAGAAGAAGAAGAAGAAAAAGAACTAAAGAAAGATGAGACTTCTGTTGAAATAGCCAAGGTAAAACTAGAAGTGATGGATAGCACTCTCATCACTCCCTCCTCAGCATTGTTGTCAAGTTTGACACCTGACACATCCAGTTTGGACTCATGGAGAGAAGAAGACCTGATTAAGTTTAGTGTCCTAGCTATGGAGAAGGCAAAGGAGAAACAAGTAATGAGAAATCCTCTCCTTGTGGAATCAGTGAACATACTAAACAATTTTTTGTCTGCAGATATGAAAGTGAATAAGGTACACTCAGTTGATGATGTGAGTAGAGTCATCTCACAGTTTAAAAGTAATTTTTATAGCCTTGAAGAATCTACATCCAAAGTTGCAGAAGAGAAGTACCTGAAGAAAAGATTGAATGAGTTGATGAGAAACTTTTCACTAGATCTGAACTCACTCAAGACAAGACAAGCATCTTTAAAGGAATTTGCTGATTAAGGAAGGAAATTCATTGCAGACTGCATGGATCAAGATAAGCTTACTAATGCCCATCTTAAGACAATACAAGAGGTAGAATCTATGATTAAGGAGGTGAAGAGTTCAGTGAAAGACTCATCCACTGATGTGAACATGTGTAATAATGTTTACCAAGGTCAATTGGACAAAATTGAGAAGGCGGAGAAAGAGATGGCAAAGATAAGGTCTAGATAGACTCAGTTGAGGAATGCTCTTGTGCCCTCACTAGACATTCTAAATCATAACATAAAGGAGATAGATGCCACAATGATAACCTATGATCAAGGTTGGAGCACAGATTTGAAGACAATGGAGAAGCTTCAATATGCTTTATGCGCCCATCTCCAGATAGTTAACTCCTTGATAAATATTTGGAAGAAGGAGATTCAGAACCTTAAGATTGTGTATCTAGATGTTTTCCCTAAGTAAGTATGTGCAGATAAAGTTTTTTGGTACACCTTTGTCATTAATGTCAAAGGGGGAGTTGTATATAGAATATGGACTATGATATGTATAGGGAGATATAAGATTATGTATAGAAGACAAAAGTTTTTTGTGTTAAGGAATAGTTAGCAACTTGGCCATATTCCTTTGTTGCCATCAATGAAAAAGGGGAAGATTCTTGGAAATTTATCTATACTGAAGTATATGACTATATATAGTGTTTTCATTATGGAAACAAAGTCATATAGTAGTTTGGAGTCAGGGAACTTGATGTAAAGATCAGAATTTGGTTAAGTGTTGAAGATTGGACAGTGTATAGAGTTCCTGCAGCTCAGAGCATCAACACACATGTGTACGGATGAATTATTGTATGTTCCCTTGAAGTTAAGTTGGTTAGACTATATTCTTTCTTAGTCTATGAGTGCATGATCAGATGTGCAAGGATGAAAAAGTTACAGTTAGTTGAAGTTGCACAACTAGTGTGTGCCAGCAGAGAACAGAGCATAGAGCCGACAGTTAGCATTTTGGTTTGCAATTATAATATAAAGTTGTAAAGGCTTTGCACCCATTGTATTTAGGTTTCCAACATGTTTATATGTATAATTGTAAGCACGCTTAAGCCAATTCATTTGGAAGCATTGTTTGTAATTAGTTATAGGGCCGACCTAATTATGTATTTTGTATGAGTGCATAAATATAAGGTGCACCCATTATATTTGGTATGGAAGTCAAGATAGAGATATAATAAGTAGAGCATAAGTATGTGAAGACACTAGAAGATGTATTAGAGATTTTCTAGAGGTCAAAGCATCAGCGCATTGAAGGAACTGATCTGACAAGCAGCGTCACAGTGATAGTTCATCCTATAGATATAGTGTGTATTTGAGATCAGAAGGTTGTAGCCTTCACCACTTGAGCAGTGAGCTCTTGGACAGTGCATCCTCTCCCCTAATAGGGATGATTGTAAAAGACTCCTAATAGGATCTGACCCTTAACAAGGTCTACTATACTTAAAGCATTGTAAAGCTACTCCTAACAGGGTAAAGGATCTTCTAACAAGGATCACAAAACACTAGTGCAGAATATTAGTAGGTATCAATTCCCACTAGGGTTTTTACCTATTTGGGTTTCCCCATAATCATATTAGTGTCATGTGTTGATTTCATGTTTCATGTTTATGTGAGTTTTTATTTCATTACATAAGCATTTATGTTCAGCATAAAGATTAAAGTGAAAAGTTAAAATACAGTGAACAATGATTCACCCCCCTCCCGCCTCTCAGTGTTCCCATTCCTAACAAATAAAACATAACACAAAGATTTTGGTTACCCAAAAACCCTTAAAAGGTAAAACTGGGGTGGGGATGACACCCAAAAATCTTCACTACTACAATATTAAAGTTTGTCTATTAGGGCTACAATGTTTTATCATAAACTAATGATCTACCCTATGAAAGGTCTACCCTTCTAAGAGCTTTAAGACTTATACAATCTACCTTGTAAAAGGATTTGAACTTACAACAAAGTAAGCACTCAGTTAAGAGATTTACTTAGGCCTATTAGGACCACTCTGTAAAGAGATTCTCTCTGATTCACTTATTAGAATGACTTAGTACCTGATCCTTCAGTTTTCACTGGGATGTTGATAACAAATCTTCTCCTTGCAGTATATATTTGATCTCCTCTTATCAAGTATATCTCTGTACTTTCCTTCACTACTTTGGTCGGTCACTGATCTCTGCCTCTCATAATAAAAATACTTCTTTGTTCTACATATATGAGATCTCCTTCATACTCATACTCTTCATACTACATTTTATGGTTCGGGTCTCATCTTATATAGAAAACAAATCAACTCCATAAAATAAGATCAACGATTTAGATTGTCTACTTATGTCGCTTAAGCATTCCCTAATTCTGATTGGTTACATGAATTACATAGGGATCAATGATTACAAATATAAAGAATAATCATCTCCATGATTTCCTCAACAAACAATACAATATAGTGCAGATGTCAGCCAAAATAGTTTACCTAAGTGTTTGTGCCATTACAAACACATATCAAATCTCTCTTACTTGGTATATGAAGTCTTTGGCACTTGGAATTAACTGTTCTTCATTTACTAGTGCTTGACGCTGACATATCTACACAACTCGGTATAAAACTACTTGGTTGTTACTGAAGTACTTGGTGACCTCTAACTTACTCGGTAGTAACTATTGCTCAATAAATGTACAATACACAAGTATACACATAACTCTTCCTATACATGATAACTCAGTTGCAGTGATGACCAACCAACATTGCCTAGAAAATGACTAAGTGTAAGACACTAATAGACAACAAAACTTAGGTATTAACAAAGGTGTGCCCAAGGTACAAATACTCTATCTGATAAAACTATGGACAAGATGACATCTTGTGGGCATCCTTCCACCCCAATTAGTGGAAGGGATTTGTTTGTCAATTTATACAACAAGAGTAGAGCCCCAATTCTAGTGAACAATGCATGGAGATTGGATTTGGTAAGGCTTATCATCCCAAATGTTTTTGTTAATGTAGACATAATTAGAGTTGTGGAAAAAATCTATAATCCATACACTAGGTCTTTGTCCACACAGAAGGGTGTTTTGTTGGAAAATTTTGAAAGGAAATCTATTATTGAAACATTTATGTTAAAACCTTTTGCCCAAGTGCCCATCAATTTTCTATCTCTATGGAGGGAATACGATAGGAACAAAGGTAGCTTCAAGGTTAAATGGCTTCCACTTCATAGAAGGAAGAAGAAGGATGGGAGGCCTATTTTATTTTGGAAGACAAATGTTAATTCCTTTGATTGTGAAATTTTTAAGGATTATTTCTTATACACTTACTATGCACTTTTCCAAGTGTTGGGAATCGATGTACAATCCAAGATTCCTATCCATCTTATGATCTTGGCTGCCAAAATCCAATGCACATATAGTGATACCTTATTTGACTTTGCCTCATTTATTTCTAATTATATTCATGAAGCCCTTTTAGATATCGAAAAGGGTAGTCTTGTTGTTCGATTTAGGTGGTATTCTATATTGTGCCATATTATTTTGTATGGCGGATGCAAGGTTTCTCCTTTCCATTAGGTCCAAGAGATGAATTTGAGAAATGTATATGAAAAAAAAAAAGGTTTCCTATTCAATAATGGATGTATTTATGGGACATGCATTGTGACAACTCCAATTATGTCATGTTTTAGGAACTCTTTGTCAAAGTTGTGCTACAAAATTTGGGAAACCCAATTGATTGGAGATTATTAGAAAGGGTGAGGATATTTTTTAGGCCTTTTGAGATAGATACCAAGATAGGAATCAACCATAACTATGGAAGCTAGTTTTTCTACTCAAGGTACACTATCATCATATTTTATGGTGCACTAGTTAAGCCCCATGTTTTGCCTAGATATTTGCCAAATAGAATTGCTTTCTTAGAAATCATTTGGTAGTTGAATGAGTCTGAGTCTAACAAGGTTCATTTAATAAAACCAAGTGTAAAGAAGGGATCCTTCCTCCCAAAAATATTTATTTTTTTGTGATTTTAAGATCTTGGGAAAAAGAGGATTTGACCTGTTATATTCCAAGTTACTGCCATACAAGATGAATTTTGCAAAATTCAAAAAATGTGATCCAAAACACTTTATTGAAAGGATAAGGGCCAAGTTTAAATTGGAAGCCTTTGATCATGAGCATGATCATTTTGAGGACTTAATTAGAAATTCTTATTATGAGTTTGAAGTTCAAGGAAGAATATAGATGGTAGAATATATTATGAAAAATATTGACCCAACATACAAAGTGGTACCCATTGAATGGAGGAACTAACAATCAAAAATTTTGTAAGAGTAGAGGTAGGAGATGATGTTAGACCATTAGAATTATCTACATTTCTATTTGATGTTAAGTTTGTGCAGTCCTAAGAGTTTAGGGACTTTGTCCTAAAAAATAACAGGGAGAAAATTTCAAATATGATCAGAGAAAGGTTTGCATTAGGGAATATGGAAGATAATGACATTGATAGATTTATAGCTAAAGTTTTAGAGGAGGTTAATTATTTCATATCAAATATTACCCCTAAGGAGGCAAGGAAATTTGTAAGGAAAAGTGGATCTTTGTTACTTGAAGGATGGGACCTCTCTTCTGCAATTTCATTGGACACCATAAGAAGGGAATCTTCAGACTTTCCATCTTTACCAACTAAAGAGCAGGCTCAGGAGTTGTATTTTTCATCATGTTATAGCTCTTAGTATGAGGTATTGGTAGTGTGGTCAATATTTCATGATGATCACATTTAGAGAGCCCTGATTAAGAAGAGGGTAGGAGATCTTACCGCTAACTTGACTGTTATAAAAGTGAGACCTCCTGACAGATCTGCAATGTTCTTAACAAAAGAGATAATGACTTCTGAGGCTAATGTTAACAATATTCTAGAAGATTTGAATACGTTAAAACTTGAAAATGAAAAGAGAGTTAGTGATTTGGTAGAAAAGAATAATACCTTGTCACGGGAGATAAAATTGCTTAAGGATGAAGTAGAAAGGTTGGAAGATGAGCTCAAAAGGGGAAAAGTGGTTGAGAAAAGTTCAAATTTTGATGAGGAGAAGAGATTCAGTGATTTGGTAGAAGATAATAATACCTTGTCACAAGAGATAAAGTCTCTCAAGGATTAAGTGTCAAGGTTGGAAGATGAGATCAAAAGGAGAAAAGTGGCTGAGAAATGTTCAAATGATGATGATGAGAAGAGAGTCATTGAATTGGTAATAGAGAATAATACCTTTTCATAGCAGACAAAGTCATTCAAGGATGAAATAGAAAGGTTGGAACATGAGCTCAAAAGGAGAAAAATGGCTGAGAAAATTTCTAATGACAATGAGAAGAAGAGATTCAGTGATTTGGCAGAAGATAATAATACCTTGTCATAGAAGATAAAGGTTCTCTTGGATGAAGTAGCAAGGTTGGAAGATGAGCTTAAAATGAGTAAAGTCACTAAGAAAATTTCATTGGATGAGAAGAAGAGATTCAATGATTTGGAAGAAGATAATAATACCTTCTCACTTCTCCCATCTATTTCCATGATACCAATGACAAATGATTCATATGCGTTGACTATAAATTTGTGCGAGTACAAGATGGCCCACATCTTTGACGTTGCTAAACTTTTTTGGGTGACTTATAAATAATTGCATAATACAAGCATCTATCTCTCTTGCTCTCTACAAAATCATTATGATATCTTTTTTCATGACAAGTTTATTCAGTTGAAGAAGTTTTATGAGGACCCACCAATTCAGGTTCCTCCTATTTTGACTATAGAAGGTGAGTTGTGGAAATTTTTAATATTGAGGTTTCATTTCTATCTTAAAGTATGTCACACAAAAATAGGATATGATAATTTTTGTGTCATAAACATGCGAGTTCTCAATTCTATGCTAGACAAAATTTACTCCATTGGCTATTGGATGCTTGAGTTTTGTAGGACTGTGAAGATTGTGCTTGTTGAATATAAGAATTATCATACAACACAAGTCAATCCATTTCCTAGGATTGAAGTCTAGAGAGGATTTGGAATAAAGTTACAAACTTACAAAGAAAAAGCTCCATATGTAATTGGAGATGTAATTTTTTATTTCACGACAACATGTAACAATTTGAATTTATATGATACAATTCATTTAGTAGTAGTACACAACTCTATGTGATTCTATTTGCAAAAGTAAAAACCCAATTTCATAACCCTTAGCAAATGACCTTGAATTCCCTTTTATAGAAACAAGGGAGCAACAATAATTGCAGGTCAATTTGTAATATGTGAAGACTCAACATCAAAATCAGTATCACAACCATAGTATAATTTTTCAATCCTAAAGTTGAACGTATCTATGACCATCATAGGCCAGAATCAGATTAACAACTTCTACATTTCTCCTGTTCAAAAATTAGAGTTCAAACTTAAAACTTAAGTCAAGCCATGAAAAATAAAATATCTAGAGAATAGCATTATAGCACAAAACCTTGAAATTAATTTTATATACTATGATTGATGATATTTTTGTGCCAATTTTTTTAGGTTTCTCTAATCTCCTTCTAATGGAAGTCCAATATTTTTTAGATTATAGTGAAAGACTTGCAACTTCATCAACAATCCATACTTGGAAGATTGACTTGAAACCAATGCTTCATTCAAAGTTGTCAATGGTTTGATGTATTTTGCAAACCTTTGGTGATTTGTGTCCTTAAGAATCTTTTCTAATTTTGAATTCATTTTTTCCTCCAACCCTTTTTTGTAATCTTCTCTTCCAATGAATTTCATTGATAAATCAACAGTATTCAAAAAACCAAGATTTAACAACTTGATTGTCTTTTGATTCATCTTTGCGATCTTTTTCCTAGATTTATCCAAAATTTCCTCTCCTTCCTTTAGTCTCTAAAATTTTTGAGTGACAGATGATTCCCTTAGTGAGGCACAAACATAGTTTTTAATTCCCTTGGATGCCAAATTCTTATCACTAGTTGTGTGGACTTCTTGCAAAATATTTTTCGCAATATCCTCTCTAGAATAAAGATCTATATTCTTGTAAATGTGTTCTTTGAGTTTCCCAAATGCTTCTCTCAGACTATTAATCATTTCAAACCATTCATACAACCTCTCACTACTCTAAATTATTTTCCCCCAAATGTGTTGTTTTATATACTTGATTATATTTTTTACTTTGTCATTCAAGCTCTCTTGGGAATTTTTAATTGTATTATTTTCCTTTTGTATCTCTGCTCTCAATTATGAAAACTAGTGTTCACTATGTTTTCTTATTTCCATTGCTTTGTCTTCCCCCTATTTTTATTTTTCCTCTCACTCTCAAATTCCCTCTTTAATTTTTTTTTTGTCTTAGCATCACACTCTAGGCTTTTGTATAAACATGTATTGAAGTGGATTTTTCTTTTTCAAATTTTTTATCGCAAAAATTATTGTAAAGAAAATTTGGGGTTGTTGAGACAATTGAATTTTTGAAAGGTGAATTAACACTTTTAGTAATGTACTTTCATCCACCTATGCATTTGGTTCTAACTATTTCATTTTGAAGATTATCAAAACCCATTCCTAATCATGTCCCACTGTCACTAGCAAGAGGAGTTTTTGGACTATCTTGAGGGTTTTTTCCTGAAGCTTCAAACAAAATATAAGGATTGGAAATTGATATACTTGAATTTGTACTCATCATTGGCATTTTTATCATAACCTTTTGCTTCTTTACAATGTATTGATCACTTGGATCCCCTATAGTATCTACTACTATTGACCTTTTGTGAGATATATCTTGTTTTTGCAGTTGCACTTGTTCAAGACAACTAGTGTTAGTACCCATGTCATCCCCTCTAGTGGTAGTGGTACTTGGTTAACCACTAACACTAATAGGAAATGGAATACCTTGTAATGCTAGTGGTTGTGATTGAATCTGAGTGCCTATGAAAGGTGGAACTGGATTTGAAGCTGGAACAAATGAAGGTACAAGGGTATGAGACTAAGTAGTACCTTTGCATGATCAATATAATGATTCAACTCCAAGGACTAGTTTGTCACCATGTTTTGATGGAATTGGTGTGTCAAGTGGAAACCAAGAGCCTTTTCCTATAGGACCCAGACCACCAACACTTGTAAAACCCATTTTTTCCATAATCTCTACCCCTTTGGCATATATTTCTTTCATGGACTAATCAACTCCTCTAAAACTTGAATAGACTATAATATTTATTGGAGTGGTTGTGGGATCTGGATTAACCTGCATCTCATACTCATTATTATCAATATCATTATTGTCATTGTGACATTCTTCAATTAGATACTCTATATTCTACAAATTTCTATACTCTTCATCCTCTTTGATTTCAAAAAGATCTTCACAAGTCTTTGAGTCACCGAGATTCTTCATCTTTCCCCAAAAATCATAATTTTTTCTTGGACTCCAATTTGTATCTTTACATAGATTCACTATTTATCTGCTAACTTTCCTAGGTCAATGTGAACTTTTGAGTTTTCTGCTCCAAACCCTACGTCCAACAAATGAGAAAATACACTCTTAGCTATGGATAAAATTTCCTCTTGAGTATTTTATTGACAATTTATTTTCTATCTTCATCATAATTTTGGATGTAGACCATGATAATTTTTGGACAAGGTAATACTTTAAGTAACGTCAGGCATGCCAACCAACAACCCACGATGCAAGTTTATATGTCATTGCATTTAACATTGTGTTAAAAACACTATATTTTTCCTCCTTCATTAGATCTCTCCACTTATTAGATAATGAATATCTAATTCCATGATTACCCTTCTTCCATGGATAATAGGATCATAAATATCATGGTATTCATCAGTGAAACATGTTGCTTTAACTAGTTTTCTTAAGTCTATTTTATGTTTCTCTTGGCTTATAGTTTTACTCGTACTCATGGTATTCGATTTCCCCATCACTAGTATTGGTACTGGTTTAAAATAATACTAGACAACTAGTACTTACAAGCATAAAAATGCTAACCATCAAGATAAATAATAAAACCCTAATTATAGTTCTACAATCTAATCAGTTAACCATGAGATTGAAAAATTAAAAACATGAGAAGTACGTGTTCTAGATTTTATCTGGAATTTTAATTTGAACAAATTGTGACTGGGCAGAGAGACTTTGTTGCATTCCTCAATGTAGAAGCCATTTTTTAATGTAGAAGTCATTCCTCAACGTTTCTGAAAGTAGAATCCATTCCTCAAATGTTTATAAATTATTATACTTAATTAAATATATAGTCAAATTTAGATTTTAATTACACTTAGTTGACTATTTATTATTAATGGTAGGACACATACCCTATTTCCAATGGAAATTTACAAAAAATGGTTAGTGTTCCCCAAATCAGCTTGAAATACACCTTAGGCCATTGATCTATGCTCATCTAATGGTCGTTGGTATCCATTATTAGTTGTCACGGTTCCCATTAATTTTTGCCCAGTTTTGTGGCCTAGTCACCTGACACATCATCATCCAATGGTCCCAAAATAAGCATATAACACTTAATTAATTGTATATTTACAAATTACCTAAATTAATTATGTTATATATAATATGATTGTTCAATGACAAGAACAATGGACACGTGTCTTGTTTCTAGAGGAAGTTTGCAAAAAATGGGTTTCATTTCACCTATGACCCAAAAAGCACCTTACATTATTGTGTTGGTTCCTGAAATAGGGTTTACAAAACAAAATGACCACCAAGTGATCTTTTCGATTCCTATGGAGAAGCTAACTCCAATTATCATAATTCTTCAAGTTTTGGACCCACTAACAAGGATACAACAAATCCTTCTACACTTTAGGCTCTGCAAAACTTGGGAGGGTGGTCCCTTAGTGTATTAACATAGAATCTGCACAAAGGAGAGAATTGGGCTAGAAATATATATTTTCATTAACTTCAAAATTACTCTTTTCATACAATGCAAAATATACTTGAATTGACTCAAAACCTGCAACAAAACAACATTGACTATTTGTATTTTCTTTGTAAATGTTTACAAAATGCTCAAAATTACATAAATCTTCACCTAGGACCAACAAACCTAAACAATAAACTCTATTAAAAAGGGTTCATACCCCTTGTTTCATGGCCTTTATTCCCTTTTATAGAAACAATAGAGCAACAAGCGAAGGGCCAAAGAAGACACATGTCACATACTCATTTGACATACAAAAATACTTCAGAAGAGACAAAACTAGAAACTACATAAATTGAACATGCCTTGTGCTTGATTTCATTTTGTACATCTTTGAAGAGAAACCTGCATCTTGTGGGGCCTAATAGCTTCCCAAAAGAAACTTGGAAAATGATGCAAAAGTAACATTATAAAGTAGGCACATCAAATAGTTAGAGGCTAACTATTTCCCCTTCAATTATTAGTGTACTCCTTTACCCAGCTGGAAGATTCTTCATTTGTGGGCCACTCAAATTTCATGACCTCATCTGCCTTGGTCCTATAAGGAGTATACTTGGCTACACACTGATCTACTTCTTTCTCAAAGTTGTCAAATAATATACCCATGTTAATGACCTTGTCCATACTTCCCTCCAAGTTCCCTACATCTAGATCATCACAAATCTCATTAACCTTGGCCTCCATATTAGCCTTATCTTCATCCTTCCATGCTTGTAGATATTTTACTCTTCCATATTGATCCATGATGCTAGGTAGGAGAGTCTCTTTCATTCCATTGAAATTGTTCATCAATTCTCTCATCCTACCTTCTATATGCTCAAGAAGCATTTGAAAATCTCACAATGTCTTAACAAAAAGGAAAGTGAGATGAATCCAGGGGGTTGTTTCCTTATGGTGCTTGGAACCTAGATTTATCAACCTTAGAATCACATCCCTATGTGGCTACTTATCATACAATGGTTTAGAAACCTTCTTGTCTCTATCAAAGTTGTGGATAGCTTCAAACAATAATGAGTAGTAAGAATGAATACTCACCAATTTCTCTTCAACTTTATCATTTAATTGGTACAAAATAGTGCGAACTATTTCCTTTCAAAAGATTTCTCACTTTCAACAAGTTTATCCTCTACTTCTCTGATTTTATCTTTTAGTTTCGCCTTAGAGGCATCAATTGAACACTCAATTTCTTCAATAATTGGTGGAACGGAGGAAGATGGAGAAGTGTCCTTGCTTTTTTGTCATTGGTGCTATAATATTGGAACTAGAGAGGATTGGTGTTGAAGAAGAAGAAATGAGAGTAGCACCTGCAGGGACCAAAGCTTGTAATTATGCAATTCTTTGATTTAATAAGGTAACTTGGGCCTCCAACTCTGTACATCTCTTAGATTCCTTGTCATATTCCCTTAATAAATGGTTTCACCTCAACCTATATTCTTATGTCTACTCCTTTTCCCTCTTAGTAACATCAGGTGACATCTTGGCGGTCTAAAATACAATCTTTGTAGCATCGACCCCCTTTGTATCTGTTTTCCTTTGAATTATAACACATCCCCTCACATTTGAATTAATATCTATAATATTTGGCTTTTGTGTAGATGGGGACAAGGACCAAATGGCCAATGTAGCATAATCACTATTGCAATAAGCACCCTTCATAGTAAGATCAGCCTACTCTACTTCATTTCCATGAATTTTCATGCTTCTTCTTACAACATCAAAAGCTATAACATTGGTAATATACCACTCTAGTAAAATTAACACCCCTGATTAATGTACCATTATTTTCCCCTCCTTTGGATTAATTACCTCAGTATCATTTTGAATCTCCAACTAACTTCATGTTCATTCTCTTCCTCAAATCCATTAGGATTTTGAGCATTTCTTTCTTCACATCTATTGTTGTATTCTTCTAAATTTGTCTTCCATAACAATTTTTGGAATGCAGTAGTCTTAAAAAAAAAAAATCATCCTCAAGGAAATAAGTGTATTCTTCCTTCCTCATATCTCTGTGGACTCTTCCTTGTACCTCCAGAACAATGAAATCAGGGAGAGGGGTTATAGGTGGGATTGGTATCCCAACCCGCAAATCATGTTCAGGAATCAAGATATAATTTTCACCCTCAGAGTTACTAGATTCATCATCCTCTCCCTCAATAATAATTCGTTGTGATTTCTCACTCTTTCCTTTGGATTTTGGGGATAATGGAGGTGGTGAAGAAGGTGGAGTGACCTCTCTCCTAGGTCTTTCCTTTGGTTCTGAAATTTGAATAACCTTTAGTTTCCTAGGAGGAGATCGTGGAGAAATATTCCTTTTGTATATCATTATCTTCTTTCCTTATCTCTTCTCCTCATCATCACTGTCACTACTGACAATCTCACCCCTTACTCTTTTCCACACCTTGATGAATAAAGGATGATACTCAGGATGTCTATCTTCGCCTTTTCCTTCTCCTTGAGATAAAGTCATAGATTCTTCTTGAGAAAGAATTATGCTTGGCCCTAAAGAAACCAATGGTATTTGTAGCATCATTTATAATGCAGTAGGATTATCACTTGATTTTAACCTATCTAGATTTAGCCCCAAGGTTGTGACATAATCATGGAAGTGTCCATATACAGTATCCATTTTCCTATAGAAAGGAGTAATGGTATGTAGGGGATCATATGTGGGCTCAATCTTCTTTACATCATCCCATAAATTCTTATATGCCAACCATTTCTTCTTGTTATCTTGTTCCCTCTCATCATAAATATTCCTAATACAATCCTCAGGGTAATTAAACTCATGAGACATTGATGTCATCTTAATTCTTTTCCTAAACAAATTATAAAAGTTCTTCAGGTCACTATGTCTAGGAACACTGACCCTGATAGTATAAGGTTCCAGAACCTTGTCGAAATGGACCCATCCCCCTTTATTGACAACAAAGAATGTAAATATTGTGACATCATGGAAAATGGTCCCCCAATTTTTTTTGTTAGCTCTTTCTCTTGAATCTAGACAATTTTCCTTATAATCTCTGCAAATCCTAATCTTAGATTTACACAATAAGGAAACACAAAAGGTGTACCACTATATTCATATACTCTAATTACAATGCTAACATTGTAAGGAGTAATGTATCCCCAATTATGACCAACACCAATCTCTAGCACTCTTTCTTTAGGTCTTAGATAATCAAGTAGTTATTTTGGTAGCCTTGGTGGATTCATAATTAACCTTTCCCTAGGTTTTTATGCAAAGCAATTATGAAATAGTAGGTAACTAGTTGCTTCTCTATCCTTTGGTAACACTGTGCTCCATGTTTTCACTAGCACAATCTCACCATATACATTTCTTGCTAGGGTCATATAATGTGCAAAGCAATCAACAATCTTAGCAAGAAACATGTGCATTAGTAAGGAATACTAGTAGAAATGATTTACTTCTCTGTTCTTCAAATTAATCAATCCTTCATGAATCTTATCCATTACATATGGCACATAAAAATAGATCATTGTGAAATTTGGATTATGTATTTGGATGACCATATACATATACTCAATAGTTATTATAGAACCTACATGTCTACCAAACAACTGACATAGAGAGTAGAAAGTGACCCTAAAATATAGAGAAAAATCTTTTATTAGAAAAGGCTCCCTAATATTTGGCCCAATATAATAGCAGCTAGTTATGGCCTTTGCAAGATGAGATGGAAACAAATGCCCTGTAACAAATTCTTTGGTCTTTTCATATTGAACTGTAAATGCCTATAAGTCTATAGGTTCTAAGGATCCTACTATCTCATAACTACCAAACACCTGTTGGAACTCCTCTCTACATATTCTCAAAATAGGCTCTCCATAATTATCCCTTACTACTTTTGACACTAGATCATATCTCTCTAATACTAACAACATTAATTCTACATCCATGAACACATTTGGAACCAGCAACTTCCCTAGATCATATTGTCATGTGTTGAACTTTGAGTTTTCTTGGTTTGACTTCCCATACCACATTCTAAATATTTCCAACCCAATCATAGGCAAAGTGACATCAGAAATATGTGCGACCTAGTCATACAAGCCCTCACCAATTTTCCATCCTTTTATCAACTATAACTCATCATATTTATCATTGGTTGAGGGCTTTAACTGGTCCAAGAAATCATCAACAAGTTTCTCCTCAATTAATACCTTTGTCCCAAGTGTTGTCTTGATGGAGGCATTTGTAAAAACTATGGTTCTATACAATGATAATTCAGATACAAAAAAACTAGGGCTTCCTAAATAAAATCAAGGAATCTTCATGAAACCCTGCTCAATTTTCAAGAATTCACTACCCCAATACCTTTAATCATTAAAATGCAACCCTTTCCTAAAAATTTATAGCAATACAACCAGATAATTATTCAATAGAAAAACAAGAGGATTGGAACCCTACTTACGTATTTTACACATGGAACAATACTAAATTTTGTATAACAACACCTCCTTTAATCGCTTCAATAGCTCTAGAGAACCTTATAATTTTAATTGAATACAAAATGAATCAAAGATAGGATCAAAATGGCCTTTTAATCACCATCTACAACTACCACCACTTCATCTTGTTCGTCATTAATTCATATGCATGAACAAATGGCTTGAAAACCTTTATTTTTGGAGTTCAAATCTCAACCATCGATCCCCTCCATACTAGAAATATCAATAGTTTTTATTAGTCAATCCTAATTTAACTACCATGTAAGCAAGCGGGCCAAAAACTTAGCCAATAAGAAAACATCACATCACAGGAGAAAGCACATTAGCATTCTGGCCCACCATCCTTTCAAACTCTATTGAACAAGTATACGTGGCACAATCTTGTGATCTCACACATAATATATTTTGAGTAATTTTTATCTTGGGATTACACAGACCCTTGATCTTTGCATCAATTTAACCACCAAATAATCACAAGAGACTAGTAACCATCGATCATATTTTTCATTAACAATAAAACATCATCGTTAAATTTTTCCATGTGCTAAAATTTTAGCGTTTAAGTTTGAAGAGTTTTAACTTCAATACAATTGGAAAATACAACATAGAAAATTTGTCAACAAATTCAACCAACCAATTATTTCCATCTATTTCCAACTGTCATTCACCTCGGTCCCACCGCTTAGTCACTCGCTAGCCCAGGACACGTGGCATCATCTCACAATCTCGCACTGAATAAACTTCAAACACTTTTGATCACGAGAGTCGTAGATCTCTATAGAACTTTATCCTCTGAGTGACAACAATATAAAATAACATTCGAGAACCTTTTTTGACAAATTAAAACATCACCGTAGAAATAAACCATGTGCTGAATGATGAACACATTAGTAAACCAATATTTAACCAAGTGGGATGCCAAACATAAACAAAGGCTTAAACAAATACTACCAACCAATCAACAAATGAAAGATGACACATTCATGTCATATCATGAACAAAATGAGCTAGACTATGATGTTATCATGGGATAGTGGAACAAATCATAGAACAACACGTTGCCACCCGTTAAAAGATATAAAGGGTCCTGCCTAACAAGAAGGTTAAACACATAACCTAGGGAAAAATAAAGTAGGGACCATGACCACAGACCTATGGAAATAAAACTTAGGACGTATAAATATTAAAAAGGGTCGACACTTAATGACTTTAAAGTGTTAGGACTTAAAATAGACGGCCTCTTTTACAATGATAAAAACACCCATCCTTAAGTCAAAAAAGGTAACGATAAATTAGAATGACTTAGGGCTAATTCAATATTTAGACAAAAGTTTAACACATAACCCTAAACCCTCCACCCGAAAGGCCACATAAAACTTTCAAAAACCCTAAAAAGGTATAAACAACTATTCAAAACCCAGGATTTTGCAAGGTGAAAATTTTACCACCAACACCAACATCTAATGAACTCCACCTAAGCATCAATTTTCTATTTTGCCTCATCCTTCCACATCTGTAAAGGCTTGATATTTCCTTGTTGATCAATTATGCTTGGCAGAAGGGTATCAGTCATCCCATTAAAGTTACCAATCAAATCCCTCATCCTCTTTTCTATGTGCTCTGGTAACATTTGAGATTCTTGTAGGGACTTGACCAATCCACAGGTTGCAAGTATGGTCGATGGCCTCTCCTTATGGTGCTTTGATCCTAGATGGATCAATCTTAGCTTGTTTTTCCTTTGGATCCATTTATCAAATAAAGGTGTTGCCACTACCCTATACCTATCAAAATTATGGATAACGTCAGATAATAAAGAGTAGAATCCATGGGTGCTTACCAATCTGTCATCAAACTTCTCATTCAGGTTATAGAGAACAATGTGCATAATCTCCTTTATGTCAATTACAATTTTCTCTCCAACCTCTACAACTTGATTTTCCAAGTCATTATTACTTAATATTTTGGATCAATTACCCCTAGGATGGATCAACTGAACATTCAATCTCTAATGTTTAACTATGACTTTAAGATTTAAATCAATGTTAATTATTGTACTTATCATAGGCTAGACTATTGCATTCACTTGTACATAATTAGTGAATTAGTTTTGCACCAATCAACCAATCATAAGTCACTATTTTTTCATCATTTGAATATTTATAAAGTTTATATATTTATTTATTAATTTAATATATTATAGAAATTACATATATGAATCATGATTGGATGATTTGGTTTCTTGTTTAAAAGATATTTTAAATTTTTATATTTAAGATAAATAATAAATTTATTATAGACATTTTAATAATTTTTTTAATCTTTTAAATAGATATATTTAATATATTATTTATATTTACATTATTTAATTGTTATGAAAACCTTCATTGGTATAAAAATATTATATATTTAAATTATTAAATAGTACAAACAAAAAAATAAATTTATAATATTATTTTTTGTTTACATAATGGTAAGTTTACTTAAAATTAATTTGTAGGATAAAAAAATAATGAAAATAAGGTATTATAAAAAATCTAAAAAAGAATTAGAAAAAAAGAGGATTTGTACTATAAAATTAGAGATGATATCTTTCTATATTAATACATATTTTATATGTATTAATCTATCAAAATTAAATTTTGTGTTGATATTTTATAAAGTGCATTATAATTAATTTGTGAAGGAAAAAGAGTAATTTTACCAAATTCAAAAGAAATTTGAAAAAATTAGACATGCATCGTAAAAAATATTTTTTTTCTTTTCAATTTCCAAAATCGTATCACAATACAATTATCACAATATTAATCAAAATATCTACTCATATTTCACAATTCTCATTATACTTGCCTAAATAACTAGAAAATGAGAAGTCCACTAAAGAACATGACTACTGACTAATTTGAAAAGTATAATCAAATGTAAGAACAACACATTAAAAAAAACTTCAAAATAGTCTATTAATTATTATAGTTTCATTGACCACAATTAACTCATATAATTTAAGTAAAAATAAGTAACTCTTAACAAATTCAAAAGAGAACTTTAGAAAAAATGACATCTACAAGTTTTTCAATAATTAGCAAATTTATTACATTTCTGAATTTATTACAAATAAATTTTTTATTAGTATGGCCAACAAGCATATGTTTTTGAAGGTGGTTGAAGTAAATGGCACTACAAATATAATAGTTTATATGATTAATAAAATTAATAGTTTAAACAATGACAATTATAATTAAAGTGGCAATATCATTTTTGAACTTTGAACAATTACAATTTATCATTTAACTACAATTGACTGATCTTAAATCACTATTTCTACTACAACAAATATGTTCTAGATATAATTATTTTAATTATAATTGGTATTCCACATTTATATGCATATAAATTAATAATTTATTAATATATTAGAACTTAGATTTCATTTTGCCCAATTTTAAAATAGTTTAATAACTATTTATTAAACATCTTTGTATTTGTGAGTCTATGACAAGGTTATCCTAGTTAGGGCTAACACCTAACATAATGTGCACAATATACTACAAGTAGAATGAATCATTCCAAATCAGATAAACCCACAATCTCTTTCTTTGTACAACAATAAATATTTCAAGATAAAGTATATATAATGTTCCTTACAAAGGACTTAGGAACTGAAACCAAATTGCCATGGAACTGATCATATGAGTAACTTCTCGTTCTCTATGATAACTTCTCTTTTCACAAATTAATTTCAAACCCTTAACAAAGAATGATTTAGCAGATAACCCGAGAATGAAGAAACATAACTCTTAAATCAAAGTCAAAACTAGGGTTAAACATAATTAGTAATTACTCTTACCCTTTGACATGAGTAACTATGCAAGCATTGAAATGAAAGATAGTAATACAATGTCTAAACAAAATTTGTAAGAAAGAAACCCTAATTTGAGATTATAAAACACTTAAACAAAAACTAATATAATCTTGACGATTCACAACATTGAAGTCTGAAATTCACCGATTTGAGATTAGGGTTACGCTAATTTTTTTTGTTATATTGTATTGTAATTTCATGTTAACGATTCTCAAATCACAATTATTTGATTCATTTTTAGATTGAAAATTTGAAAACTGGTTACTCGGTATTGCATTATAATTCATTTTTGCCCATAAAATATTATGCACAATTTTAGTCATTTCATCTCAAATTGATTATGATGATGGAGAGGGAGGAAGCAGGAGGAGGAAAGAGCAAAAGAGTGGGAAAAAAATTTTGAACTCCCGGCAGGAGGGGAAGCAAGATAATCTTGGTCGAGAGGCAAAATCTGATCCTATACCAGGATTTGCGGAGGTCACTGAGAAAGCAGCAAAAGAAAAGATTATTTTCCTCATGCCAGACAATGGGGAAAGAGCTGGTGGGTCTAACCTGGCCCATCCGAGTAAGGACAGTGGACCTATCTTGGGACCAAAGGAATAAAAAGGGGAAAAAGCTGGTCCTTCTGAGAAAAGAAAAGGGTCAACGAAACAACCAGAAGATCTCTCACATGGGGGGAACTCATTATGAGGTAAGGGGAAATGGAGTTGTCTTTTTGGGATAAAACCGACTGGGAAATCTTCCTTCCCAAAGATTGATATAGCTTCAGATCTAAATAAAGGTGTGATAGGTTTGAATATTCCTAATCAAGTCATAGATCATACTCTTTCTAGAGTGGCCTCAACTCTGATAGGAAAGTTTATGGGTCCTAGGCCGAATATAGATCTGGTGAGAGCTTTTACGCTCCAAAAATGGAAGTTCAAAGGGTAGGTGGATGTTGCTGCTATGCCGAAAGGTTTTTTCTCCTTTGTATTCTCTAATGGGGAGGATCTTTCAAAAGTGTTGACGAAAGGTCCTTGGATGTGGGGCAAATCTTCTTTATCTTTGCAGAAATTGACAACAAACCTAGATTACAATGATAATTTCTTTGTTTTTGCTCCCATCTAGGTTAGACTTTTGGGCCTCCCTCTTGAGTATTGGCATGAGGATATATTGGTGGAGATGGCTGAGTCTTTTGGTGAACTGCTGACTATTGATCCAATGACTATAGCCCAAACTAGACAAGTATATGCGAGGAAATGTGTCAATATCCAGCATGATACTGACCTACCTCAAGTCATTAATCTGAACTCAAAAGTGGGTAAATGGACCCAAGAAATAGAATATGAATCCATCCCTTTTGTGTGTCTAACTTGTAGAAAAGCTAGTCATTGGGCAAAACTTTGTCCCTTGAAGATAGCTACCGAGAAGAAAGACCAAGAGTCTAAAATGTCAAAGAAGTGGGAATGGAGGAAAAAAAAAGGAGAGATGCAAAATCCCCTAGAGAATAAGAGCTCAAACTTAAACTTAGATGAGCAGCAGGCCCACCAACCAAAAGGGTCAAAAGAAATAGAAGGGCCTAAGGAAGCAGATTCCCCTTCTGATGAAAATAAAATGCAGGAAAATAATATCTCAGTTACCTCTTCAAAGGAAAATCATGATACCCCTTTAGAGTTTAATCCTCTGATGGCTTCAAGGGTTGAGGATATCCTGTATATTTCAGAGGAAAGGATGAACTACCAAAGCCTACAAAAGGTTTCTGAAACCCAGTATGTTCTAGAACAAATCAGTAGTGAAGCATCGAATGCTAATTTGTTAAAACCTGACTCAAAGAATGACAAATCAAATGAACAGTATGAGGACTCTGAAATTGTGGAAGTAGAGAACAAAAGTCATTGGATCATTGTGAAAAAAAATAATAATAGATCTCCTGTAGGTGTTGGTTTAGGGTCTCAACCTAGAAGAGAAAACATGAAGGATCTGACCCCTGCAATAGAAACAAATAGTTCTAAGGCAACACATAGAGGCTCAACTTCTAAATCAAACAAAAAAGGGGGTCAAATCAAACCTGGAGGAGTTAAGACTAGAGGACAACAACAAAAGGCAGATATAGGAACACCTAAAAGAGAAAGGGGTAGAGCTTTTGAGAAGGATCAGAGAGAACAGGAAGCTAAACAGAACATAGTGGATGGTAGACAATGTACCATTGATCAGGTTTGTCCTCCAAATTTTTTATGAAGATTTTATCTTGGAACATTAGAGGTCTCAATATTCCTCATAAACAAGATGTTATTAGGAACCTAGTTAGAGATTCTAAGCCTGATATTTTTCTTATTCAAGAAACAAAAATGGTTAAAGATAAGATTGTTAAAATTAATTTGCTGAAGAATGGGGATAAGTTTAGTAGTGATGTTGATGGGGCTTTTGGAGGTTTGGCCATTTTTTGGAATACCAAAAGCTTCAGTTGTGATCTATTGAAAGAAGACAAGAACTTCCTAGCAGTTAAAGTTAGTAGCATCAAGGACAACTTTTCCTAGACTCTAATTAATGTGTATGCCCCAAATACTAAAACTGGTCATCTTAATCTCTGGAAAAGGCTTCATGACATAAGAAAGGATTACCCAAATGATAACTGGATGATGATGATGGGAGACTTCAATACTCCCCTAAAAGAAGCTAAAAAAAAAGGAGGGAACAATACCCAAGTGGAAAGTAGGGTAGATTTTATGGATTTCATATCTAATGAAGGTATGTTGGATGTTGACCTTGAAGGAATTGATTATACTTGGAATAATAAAAGAGTGGGAGCGGATCTCATTTAGGTCAAGCTTGACAGAGTCCTTGTCTCTCATGGTTGGATTGCTAATTTTTTTTGCTCTCTTTCTGCTCTTAACCGCATTGGGTCATATCACTACCCTATTTCCTTTATCGCTAATTCCTTCAGAGGAAAAATTAATACTCCTTTTAGAATGGAAAAAATGTGGTTGTCTCACCCTGATTTCAAAAATAAAATAAAGGAGTGGTGGATTATTAAAGTGGAAGGAAAGGCAATGTTCCAAGTGGCAAAAAAAATGGCTAATATCAAATCTAAAGTTAGACAATGGAATAAGGATGTCTTTGGAGATATCTTCCAAACTAAAAGCAAAATTCAAATGGACCTTAAAGAAATTCAAGATAAGATACAGAGTATAGGATTGACTGAAGATACTAGAAAAGAAGAAAATATTATCCTTGTTGATTACCATAATATCATATCTAAAGAGGAAACTTTTTGGAGACAGAGATCCAGGTCTCTTTGGCTGAAAGCGGGTGATAGAAATACCAAATTCTTCCATTTAACAATGATGAAACACAAGGCTATGAATAGAATCAACTCTTTGATTACCCAAAGGGGCACTCTTAATAAAGAGGAAGAGATAAGGAAAGATATGATGGGCCATTTTGCTTCGATCCTTTCTAGAGAACAAGGTCTTAATCATGATGATCAGAATTATTTGTTGAGCTCCATTCCCATGTTGTTGGAGGTTGAGGACAATCTTTTTCTTAAATCTATACCTTCAAAGGAGGAAATTATAAAGGCTATCAAGTCCTTTGAAGGTGAAAAATCCCCCGGGCTGGATGGCTTTCAAATGTTTTTCTTTCAACACTTTTGGGAAATAATTGGAGAAGATATATGTGGTGTTGTGAAAGAATTCTATGGCTCTAAAGCTATGCTTAAAGAGCTCAATTCCACCTTCATAGCTCTGATACCCAAAAAATTGGGAGCTAATACGGCTGACAGCTTTAGACCTATTAGTCTTTGTAACTCTTTGTATAAGATCATATCTAAAGTTTTGACTTCTAGGATTCTCAAGATCCTCCCTCATCTCATTTCCCCCCAACAAAATGGTTTTGTGCCGGGGTGAAAACTATTGGACTTGATTACGGTTGTTCATGAGAATATTCATTCACTAGAAAAATCGACGAAACAAGGGTTCCTTATGAAACTTGACCTATCAAAAGCTTATGATAGAGTCGATTGGGAGTTTCTTATGAAAATTCTTCAAGCATTTGGTTTTGATGAGGGAATGATTAAAATTATTATGAAACTTGTTACTACTATTTCTTCATCATTGATTGTGAATGGGGGATCCTCTCCTTTCTCCAGACCTTCTAGAGGGTTACGTCAAGGTGATCCTATATCACCTATCCTTTTTTCTATCATGGGGGAAAGTCTTGGGAGATTCCTTTCCCTTCAAGTGTCTCAAGGTTTGATGTCGGGTTTACATCCGACCTCTGGAGGGATTGTCTACTCGCATGAACAATTTGTTGATGATACAATTCTGATGGGAGAATCTATTGCTAAAGAGGCAAGGAATATGAAAAGGGCGTTAAATGTGTATGCTAATGCCACAAGTTAGCTCATAAATTGGGAGAAGAGTACCATGTTTTTCTTCAATACTCCTAAAGCCAGAATGAATAGAATATCTGCTATCCTCGGGTGCAAGATGGGAAGCCTCCTGACCACCTATCTTGGTCTATCATTGTTCTTGAAACCCGAGGCTAATTTCTAGAATGAAATCCTCAACAGATTTCAATCGAAATTGGTGGGTTTGAAAGGGGCAATTCTCATTCAAGCTGGGAAAGTTCAATTGTTGAAGGCTACTTTGCAAAATCTTCCGGTCTATGCCCTCAGCCTGTTCAAAATACCTCAAAAAAATTTTGATTTAATAGAGAAGATCCAAAAAAGGTTCCTGTGGTCTAGAGTGGAAGAGAAAAAGAGACTCGGCCTTGTGGCTTGGGAGAAGATTTGTAAGCCCAAAAAGATGGGGGGTTTGGGAATAAGGAGCATAAATAATACCAATAAAGCTCTCCTAGCAAAGCAATGTTAGAGAATCTTTGAAGATGAGAAAGAATGGAATATGATAATGAAAAGGAAATATCATCTTAGTAATCTCAAAGGAATGCTCCAAACTCAAAATGATATCCAGGGATCTTTTGTCTGGAATAGTATAAGTAAAGGCAAGAATCTCATATGCAAAGGTGCTATTTGGAATCTGGGAAATGGCAGAAAAAAAATAAAATTGGAATGATAAATGGATGTCAAAGAAGCCTCTTATAGAGAATGAAGATTGGGGGAATGCTATTCAAGATTGTAAAGACACTATAGGAGAATTTGTTAGTGATTACTAGAAAAATGAAGAGTGGATAGACCTTGGGCTAAAGGATATCAGATTTAAAGAAGTGAATAAACAATTAAATAATTGGTTTATTAGAGAAAATGAGGTTGATAAACTTATTTGGGGTTTGGTGACTTCTGGAAAGTTCTCGGTTGCTTCTGCTTCGTTGCTTCTCCTCCCTAGTGAGGCTCAACCTTTGTGGGTGCAGGTATGGAATAAGGACTTTACCCCTAAAATTAACATGTTTTTTCTGGCTGCTTGTTCAGAACAAAATTCTCACACAGGACAACCTTTTGAGAAGAGGGTTTCAAATGCCAAATAGATGTGCCCTATGCTGTCAAGAAGTTGAGAATTGCAATCATCTTATGATACACCGCTCTTGCACTAGAGAGGTGTGGGACACTACTATGTCTTCCCTTGAGCTCAATTGGGTCAAACCTAACTCTATCCAGGAGTTTTTCTAGCAGTGGCAGAGTCCTTTTGATGACAAAAATGTCAGGAATATCTAGAAAATTGTCTTTCCCCAATTTACTTGGCTTATCTGGAAGGAGAGAAATAATAGAATCTTTAGAGAGAAAAAGGTCCCTCCTTCTGTGGTTGCTAGTTCCCTAACTAGAAGTATAATGGAAAACTATAGAAGTATGGGAAGGAAAGATAGTAATCTTTGGGATCCTCAACCTGAGAAGGACAATATTATCTCATGGGAGAGACTAAAGAAGAGCCAGAATCAGAATCCTAGAGATAATGTTATGTGGACCACTCCTCCCTATGGATGGTTTAAAGGGAACTTTGATGGCTCGACGAAGGGAAATCCTGGAAGGGCTAGAGGTGGAGGGATTATAAGAGATGTTGTTGGAAACTATTTAGGAGCAATTGTTGTCCCACTAGGAATCCAAACTAGCCACGTGGTGGAGGCTAAAGTTGCTCTTTATTTGGTTATGATGGCGAAAGATTTGGGATGCACGAAATTATGGCTGGAAGGGGATTCACTAAATATAATCAATGCTATAAAAGGGAAGTCTGACAGTTCTTGGACAATAGAACACATCATTAACAAAATAAAAATTTTAATGAATTCCTTTGAAGAAATCCATGTCACTCATGTTTATCATGAAGGCAATAAACCGGTGGATAGGTTGGCTAATGATGGTACCTTGTGTGATGTCACCCAAAAGTGGAGAGGGGAAGCAAATCTCAAGAGTGAGATTTCAAGTCTAATCAACTATGACAGGATTAATCACCATGAAGGAAAAATCACTTAACTTAATGATGACAAGGACAAATCATTTACCGAGGAGGTTTGCATGTAAGGCGAAGTGTGGGAACTATACTCTATAGATAATAAGGCACAAACAATGGGTTATTATTGATAACCAAAAAAGCATTGTTAACCATAAAAGTAAGGTGGAGATTTCTAGTAAGAAGTCGAACCAGCACATGAAAAACCAAAAAATTATGGGAGGTGGTCTGAAGAGGGAGGAACCTTCTGACTATGACAAATGGAGACAGGATAGAAAAGTTTGGAAGAAGCTGAAGAAAGGGGGGTTACTCAGTTTATGAAGAAGCTCCACGGGCACGACAAATAGATCACGTCTTTGTTTGCGGATGGCTAGAATAATGGTAAGGTGCTTCTTTGGGGCAAGTCCTTCATGCTTGCTATTTCTAGCTTAGCTGATATTACTGGTTTACCTATCGAAGGTACCTATTTTCATAGAGGCAATCATAGGCTAGGAACTAAAGCCTTTTCTATTTTTCCCAAAACTGATGATGAGAAAGCCCTCATGACTAAGGGGAAAGGTGACTATGTGGATATTACTAATATTGATGAATTCTGGGCTAAAATTTTGAAGGCCGTGATAGAATATTTTACTCTGGACAAGCGGTATTCCAAAATCTACAATTTCCATTTTGTGTTTGCTTACCACTTCAGGCATAAAAGGAGAATTTCTTTCCCTTACTATCTTTTGAGTTCTCTGAATAGCAGCATTATAGGACACAAGAAAAATGCTTCTAACCCTGTGCTGCATGAGGGCTTGATCCTTCTTATTTCTGAGCACATCAGGGACAACATTCCAGACCCTATCCCTAAAAGGATCACGGGCAAAAGAAAGGTGAAGATTGAGGGAGAGATAGAGCCTGAGACTAGTAAGAAGAGAAAGAAAAATAAGGGAAAACCTCTTGTTACTATTGGTAACAAAGATATCAGAGAGGAGGAGTTAGAGAAAAAGCATCAAACTAGAGGAAAGGGTATTCTTGAGGAAGACAATGAGAAGGATTCCGATGAAGAAGAGATAAACAATGAGAAAGAGGAAGAGCATGGAAAAGATCCGGAAGAGGAAATGAATGATTGGCAAGATGAGGGGAATGATGATAAAGAGGAGATTAGCCATGAAGATGGAGAAGAAAAGGAGGAAGTGGAAGAGGAAGAGGAAGGAACCCAGGTTTACTCTTCTGATGATGTTATGAAAGATTCCCCTGATTATAATGAGGGTGTTGAGAAAGAGGATGATGGCACTCAAATGTTATCCATGGAGGCTGATATTTCTTCTCAAAATGCCCCTGTGGAAGAAAAAATGGTCAATGTTATGCCAAATATGGGGGATGGTAAAACCAGAGAGGAGGAAAATAAAGATGAAGAAGGATTTTATGAGGGAATTATGGGTGGACAAGAGAATGTAGGTAAGGAGACTAGTAATACTCCTTCTGCTAGTGATACTGGTGAGGACACCTTGAAAAGAGGGAAGGAAGGTAAGGATGAGATGACCATGTGGAGATCATCAACAACAAAGAGGAACCTGTTATCCTTTAGAGGGAAGATTCTTTGCAGGAGGAGAAGAACAATATGGAGATTCAGGATAAGAATAGGGACTGGAAAAAGGAAATGCAAGAAATGAAAATCCACATCCAAGATATGGAAAAAACTATGAAAAACATGAATACTAAGTTGGGAAAAATGGAAAGTAAGGTTTTTGATAAGGTTAAAAATAAAAATACTAATGAGGATGGTACTATTGAGATGAGTAAGAAGGTTAAAGACAAGATGAAAGATTTAGAAACCAAAATCAGCAACCATGATAGTATGATAAAAGGTGTTCTGAACCACAGCAATGAGGGTCTGAAGGTGACCATTATGAATATGAAAATGTTGCATAACTACCTGGAAAGGAACATGTTGGAAAGAACCACTATCACCATCGATGAGGATGCTGGCAACACTAGACCGGGGATGAGAACTAGAGGATGCACCTAGAGAAAGGTCTCTGAAAAACCTAAAGAGTTGAAGGAGCTGCAAGAAACTATCCAGAAGATGGAAGACCTCCAGAAGAAGGTTGAGGAGATGATAATAGATAATTATCTTGTTCTTGCTAGTAGTTGTTTTGTTGTTGGTTTTTTCTTTAGTTTCTACTTTTGAACTGTTCGGTTGTTGGTCCATGCTATTGTTTTCCAGCAGGTGTTTCATTTTGTTAGCTTTAATGCTCTATCTTTATGTTGTTTTGTACTTTGGTTTCATGTCCATGTAAAACATGCTTTTACCTTAATCAAAAACAATGAAACAGAAACCATTTTTTTACATTCATAAAAAGGAAATCTAAAATGAATGTCAATTGGTCGAAGTAGAAAAAATTTCATTAATTCATTCAAAAATTTACACTAGTATTAATCAGGCCCCCTCCTAAACTTTAAAGCCAAAATTAAAGGGGCTAGGGAATAAGATGTAGTAGCCCAAAAAACATTTTTTTTTTTCCACTAGGGCACTGGTTGTATAAGGATATAAAAAACAAAACAAAAAAATACAATGGAAACCCTCCATTTGAAGAAACTAACGACAGAGCATAGAGTGACTAGTTATGAGGACCAATTGACCAATAAGGGTCTATGAAGAATTGTTGAGAGAGGATAGCCTCAAAGAATTCTTCAAGCCATATGTAGTCCAAATGTACAAAATCATCGAGGAGATTCCATTTCTGTAGAAAATCTCTCCCAATCTGCACCCACTTCTGATGTTGCGTCAACTATTGTATGTTCATGTTCAAAAGGAAGGGTTGCATTTGCAAATTTCTATTCGGATGGAGAAGCTTGGGTATTTCACTAGCCCAAGGAATCCCCACCCCTACTTTTGCAAAAATAGTGACATGAATGTCATTCACCATAAATTCTTCTTTAAATGCCTTCCTCAACAACATGAGCATTTCCACCTTGTCTCCTCCTAGTTCAAGAAGGGATGCTAAGAAATGAGACATAATGTCCATGATGGCATGGTATTTGTTATCAATTTAAAGGAACTCTTAGCCGAGCACCATGAACACAACAATGTTTTTAAAAGACCCAACCTCCTTACAAATAGAAGTGAGGATTGCATCTAGGATTGTGCCCAAATAGGGCTTCTAGTCGTCCATGGATATGCATCTCAATCGAATTGGAGTTTCCATCTGCAATTCCACAGCCTAAAGAGTAAAGACCTAAAAACCTTAACCTTCAAACCAAACACATAAATTCTAAAGACCTAAAGCTTAAACCTTAAAACTAGAAGCAGAAATTCTAAAGACCTAAAAACTTAAACCTTAAAACTAGAGGCAAAAATTAGAATTCCAACCATCTCAAACACTTATCTACCAAACGAAAATTGAAGAAGAAAGAATCAAGATCATCTAAAAATAGTCGATGATTGATACTTAGTAATTCGTTATAATTACTTATTTAATCCTATTAAATTAAATATCCTTTAATTTTTTTGATCAGTTGTATCTCTAGGTAAATCTTTCCCATTAATGCACGAGTGTGAGAAATTGGTAATATATTTTGTAGAGTATGAATTTGGAACTCATGCATGATGAGTGGATGGTAGTAGAATGTCACATTCATGTGGTCACTAACAAGCCATTTATTTCTTACAAGATGATTATGGTTAAGGTGCAGGTTAAGACTCGATACATGTCTCCAATCCAGAGACTTCTTGGAGAACTTGTTTCCTTCAAGAAAATGGGTTTGAAATAAAAATTCATCCATTGATCTATGATCATCGAATGTTCTGAATAATATATTTAAACTATATGATGATTGATGTTAGGTATGTGTCGACATGGTCATGGTTATCGACACCATCATGCAGTGATGACTGACAAATTGGCAACCAAAAAGGTGATATTAACTTGATGTGATGTTGCATTAATTATATCTTTGACGAGTTGTCATTTTGCATTGGTCTCACATGACGAGAATACATGTCCTCATAGAAAAGAATAAAGAAACCATATCAAATAACACTATCATCACATCAACTAATTTGATTAAAACTTGATTAGTGTAACATCATTGACTTAAGGTCTAAGCAATTCGAATTTAATACCATTTACTCATATGTCAGACCTTAATAAATAAAAATATTTAGCTTTAGATTACGTACAAGCTTAATGTTTTTTTTTGGCTATAAAGGCTTTTGGTTTTCAATTGGCACATGAAGTAAAAATAGATAATCTCTCAAAAAAAAATGTCTCGTCACAACTTTAATATTGTGAAACCGTGAAATAGGAACACATGTCTGCATAGTGTATAATAAAGCGGTCATATCATATAGTATTGTCGTCACATCAAATGGTTACTGCAAAAGAACTCTATTTTTCATAATGTTACATATGTAAAATTTATCAACTATTAAAATTTTTACACTTTTTTATATTTATATAATTTGCCAATATATTTATGTAATTTGCAAGTATAATGATTTTTTGAGTTTTTATAGAAAAGTGTAATTCACCGAGAAAATTTTATTGTTGTGTACACTAAGTAAATATCGCAAGTAAAATGATTTCATTAGTTTTGTACGGTAGCAAAAATCACCACTAAAAAATACCATTCACATTAAAATGTCTCTAAATCACCAAATTATTTATCACATTTATTTGAATATAACAAAAAATCTCCAATAGAAATATGTTTCTCTAGCACATGGAAAAATAATGATTCAGCAATAATTCCCACTAATATTGGTCGATGCAAATTATTAGCCAATAACATTAATTTTATATTTAGATGGAAAATGAAAATTGTGCCTATATAATTACATTTGATTACGACAAGTACCAAAAAATTTACCAATGTATTTCCACTATTCCCAAGGGGGGGTTCTTAAAGTTATCACTGGAGATGTCTATGATTGGAGAGATGAAATTATTTTTAGGTTTGCAAATTTCACAATCAAATAATAGAATCTTTATATCATAGTCCAAGTATGTGAAAGATTTGTTGAAAAAGTTTGGAATGGAAGATTCAAAGCCAGTTAGTGCTCCTATGATGACCAAATGTAAATTGACAAAAGATTATGACTCGCCTAATAAAATTAGACCAGATACAGATCTATGATAGGTGGATTTCTATATTTAACTCAGACCAAACCTGATATTATGAGTATTGTTTGCATTATTTCTAGATTTCAAGAAGATCCTAAGGAATCTCATTTTGTTGTTGTAAAAGTATTTTTAGATATTTGAAAGGTATAGTTGATTATGGTTTATGGTATCCTAAAGATGATGATTTTACTTTGAGTGCTTTTACTGATGTTGATTGGGCAAGAAATGTGGGTGACAGGAAGAGTACTAGGTGCATTTTTCTTGGGTAAAAGAATGGTTTCATGGTTGAGCAAAAACCAAAATTGTATTTCACAATCTACTGCAGAGGAAAAATATGTTGCTATTGCAATAAATTGTACTCGGGTGGTATTGATGAAGAAAATGTTGAAAGATATTAGGGTTGTGTATGATGAATCTATTGTTATCTACTGTGACAATTCAAGTGCAATTAACATTTCAAAGACTTCGGTCCTACATTCAAATACTAAACATATATCAATTAAGTTTCACTTTTTGAGAGAGAAGGTTAATGAGAAGGAAGTTAGATTGGAGCATGTGCCTACTAAGGAAAAGATTGCAAATATTTTCACAAAGCCATTGCCTAAGGATACGTTTGACTATCTAAGAGGTAAGCTAGGGGTGATTGATACTCCTAATAGTTATTTTGTTGTCATTAGTTATGATGAAGTCTTAATGATTGTCAAATTTATTTGGTAAAGAAGGAAAGTCAAGTTGGTAAAGCACACAAGCTAGTCAGTAAAAGGAAATAAAGGAAAGGTAGTTTTTGGTAAAGACAAAGGAAGTTTAGTCACTGAGAAAGGAAAAACCGAGTACCGAATACCAAGTTGTACTAAGCTACAATGTCCACTGAACCGAGAGATGATATGGTTATTGAGAAACAAAAAAATGTATTATCAAGCATGTCAGCCAACACAAGGAGAATCTACAGATACATTGAACCTAGACACCAAGAAGAAAATAGTTTACAAATCTCGAGGATATTATCTAATAGAGCGTTGAAGATTCAAAAATAATGATTATGTATGATTACAAGGTAATATTCACCAATAAAATTAAATGTCAAATATGCATTAGAGGAGTAACCAATGCTAGCATCGCTTAAGGAGATGATTCTAGAATATTTCCACCACTTCTAAAATTGTATATAAATGGATCAGAGTGAGAATATCAGCATGTGAGACTATGAGAGATTGCATGTGTGAAGGAGAAAATGCAGAAAGAAGGTGATGAGAAGATAAGCCATCGAGTAATAGAGTAGTAAAGAGCAGAGAGTAATTGTGATTCAGAGTTGAATCTACCGAGTACATAATTGATATTGTGAGTAAAGCACAGTATGAGGTAATCATTTAATGAGCACATTGAGTTTGATAAGCATATGATTGACGTAAGTAATACAAACATATTTGTTATTGATTAAGTTTGTAATCATAATTGTAAAGTCTCATAGCTGAGCAAATCTTAACAGGTCTTACATTGTAAATCCTTTAACAGGGTACAGTTCTTAGATTAGAATTGTAAAATCCTTTAGCAAGGTAGACTTAACCGGTCTTAAGACTCTTAACCGGGCTAATACTCTTAACAGGGTAAGCTATTAGAAATAGATAACAGTGCATCTCTAACCAAGAAGACTTTCTACTACAGTAGTGAAGTTTTGTCGGTGTCATCCCCACCACCATTTTTATCCTCTAACAAGGATTTATGCGATACCAAAATGAATGTGTTATGAGTTATATTTATTATTAATGCTTGATATGTTTTATGAGATGCATGCAATAGCTGTGAATTCGGTAACTGGTTAAGAAGGATAGTTAAAAGTGTTTTGAAGTACTAATTCACCCCTCCCCTCTCAGTACTCACCTTTCCATACTTAATCCAATAATTGGTATCAGAGTTGAGTCTCTTATTCAAAAGTTTAACCACTTGAGATGAAATATCTGAAGAGATAGATAGTTATAGGTATGAAAGGGTGATTGATAACATGGACATGGAACTGAGAATGGCTAATGAGAAGATTGATTAATTGAGGATAAAACTAAAGCAATCACTCAACAAGAGAAAGGAGCTAGCACAACAGTTGAAGGACACTCAAGACCAGGTTGAGGAACTTGAATAACTATCAGAGGGAAGCATGTCTGAGGAATATGAAGCTACAATATCATAACTGACTGAAAAGAACAAAAACCTAGTTGATTAGGTGAAAGCACTGAAAAGAGAACAAGAAGCCTAATCGGTAAGGATGTGTGAAGTCCTAGAACAAAAAGGAAAACTTGAGGATGACAAAAGAATGGTAGAAGATGAGAGAAGACAAATAAATACAAGACTAAATGAGAAAGATGGGGAAATACTGAGGTTGACACAAATTCACTACAACTTGACAGATCAACTAGTGGATGCAAATCAGGAAGTTGCAAGGAAAGTTGGAGAGATTGTTAAACTGACATATGAGAATGAACATCTAAGGAATGAATTGAAATTAGAAAAATATGCTAATGAAGTCTTGAAAAGAAATGAAGAATTTCTAAGGCTTTAAGGAAGAATAACAGGATTATTAGTAACTTGTTAGATAATTTGGGAATCCCTATTGAAAAAGATGAAGCTGAAACATCAGAGGTTAAGGGGAAGAAGATAAGAATGAAGAAAGAGACCCCCAATCCAATTGGTGTTAAACCATCAACAAGGTAGATCCTCCACACCAATTGAGAAAAATAAATCAAAAGTTGAATCAACAAAGACTAAAACATACTCAAGAGAGAAGAAAGCCACTGGGAGGCCTAGGATAAAATTGAGGCTACAAGAAGATAGTGAAATTAAATTTGAGGATGTTTCACAATTCAAGGTTGTACAAATTCAGACACCCAAACTTAAAGACCTTGATGAGTCTCTAAAAACACTCAAGAAATATGGAGCTTATTTAGGATTGAAACATCTCAAGTGTTAGAAGAGGAATGGTGAAGAAAAAAACAAAATTGAAGAGGCTATTGTGTTTACCTTACACAAATTTAGAACTAAACCAGTTGAAGTAGCACCAAATATAGTAGATGAGCTATACCAAAGGATTGATGCTAGATGGAAATATGCTCTAGCAGCTGAGAAGAAAATAAGGGAGAGATCCTTGGTTATTACTATATCAGACCTATCTAAAGGAGGAATCAAAGATACTCTGCAAGAATACTCAAAAAGTTTCCTAGTGAAGAGAAGAGAACTCAAAATTATGGTCGATAAGTTAGAAGAAGTATAAAATGAGACTAGTAATCTTTGGAGAAAAATATTTTGTCTTGATCAACCAACTGAAGAAGAGATCAAATAAAAAACAAGTAAGTCAAATCCAATTGATTTGACATCTAATAAAGATGAAGTTATCATTGAGGATATCACAAATCAAGACCCTGCTGAGGCAATAAAAGATGATGAGGATATAATGGCAACTGAGGCCAAAGAAACTAAAGAAATGAACATAGATGATTCTACAAAGGAAATATGGATGACATAAGATCCTATTATTGAGCAGATAATGAATTTTCCTGAGATTCAGGAAGTAATCTCAGAAGTAACAAAAGATATTCCAACATTAATAACATTAATAACATTAGTAACAAAAGATAATGAATGGAGGACCTACAGAAGAAGGCAGAGAAGACTATTAATAACATTTAGTCTCTTCTGGGTGGTAGCTAGTAGATTGTTGGTAGTTGTGCTAGTATCTATTTTTTCATCTTTGTTGTCTTATCTCAAGTTAGGCTGGGTCCTGCTTTTCTCTTCTTAGCAGACGTTCTTTTTTTGTATTAAGCCAAAATGTTAAATCTATTTGATATTTTGTAAATGGTTTCGGGTTCCATTCAAAACCTATTTTTACCTTAATCAAAAACAAAAGATATTACAATAGATGGTGATGCCCCCACTGATCAAGGAAAGGAAAGTGAACAAAAGGAAACCACTAAGTTGGTAACTCCTACCAAGATAGTTGAACAAGAAAAGAAAGAGGAAACAAATAAAGAGAAGACAAAATAGAAACAAGAAAAGAAAGAAGAGAAACAAAAAAAGAAGAAAAAGAACCAAGAAGAGAAAATTGATGACACCACTACTGCGCAATCTGATGCAAAGAAGGCATCTGCAGAGAAAGGAAAGACCAAGAAGAGGAAACATGAAAAAGAGGTTGATTTAAGCCAACCTATTATTATTCCTAAGGTTGATATTTCAACTATGATCCCTAAAGTACTATCTAAGTTTGGAGACTTATTGAAAAGAAAAGATGCACAAGATAAATTGATTGCTAAGAAGAAAAAGATTGATGTTTTGGAGAATGTCAAATACATATTGAATGAAATTGTACCAGAGGCTAACATTAATGAAAAAGGAGATATATACAGCCAACTACGTGAACTAGTGAACCAAATAACCAACTAGGTACTAAGACCTCGAAATACTTAATGCAAGTGCATAGGAAGTAGATGGAGACTAAAGTTATTAAAGAACTTCTTCAATCAGTTGCACTAGACAAGGTAACTCTATCTGAATTGGTTACCAAATTGCAGAAAGAGTTGAAAGACATTCTTTTATTATTTCAACATATTTTTTTTATTTCAAATTTCATTAAGGACAAAGAAGATGATGTTGAGAAGGAGCTAACTAAACAATTATCCAATGTATTAACCTAGCCTAATTCTTTCAAAGAATATTATGAAAGGTTGAAGCACTTAATGGGAGTGCACCATGAACTAAGAAAAGAAGAGAATGCAATCAAAATGAATCTTATGGAACTACAAACACTTTTGATTCCACATATTGAATCATTACATAAAAATGTACATAAGGAAAAAGATTTAGTCAATACATCGAATGTTAGTGCTATGGACAGTATGGTTAGTGTGTGTGTGAAAATTATACCTGATCTGTAGACACAACACTCAGTAAAACATTAGAGGTTAGTGATAATCAAAATCATGCAAAATTGAAAGCTATCTAACCAAGCGATTTATTGCCTTCTAATAGGTGCGAGATTAATGTTCTCAGATTATTATCGAGATCAGTGACCTAGACGACACCTAAATGAAGGATTTGAATGCAATTGATCTAGATATGAGATTGAATGCAATTAATCTATATTTTTGATATTTTCTATGCAATAAGAATGATAAAAACTGATATGATATGAATGCTATTGAAAACTGATATGCTATGAATCTAACAATGATATGTAATATGAATGCAAAAATAAGATTGATCTCACAAAGATGTCGATTCGCAAGAGCTTTGATTCTTCAATTCCAATTCTCCAGCGTGATTGTGCAAAATATGAGATGATTTGTGAAGAGCTGAGCCTTTAATTTATAGAAATCCAGGGCTTTGGAGGTGCATGGGAAAAAGCCATAAATCACTCAAATAACTCAACTTGATTTTTGAGTTATTTTTAAATAAAAGATAATTAACTCACAAAAACATGCAAAAGCTAAGTTTTAACTCAAAATAGAGTTTAGCTTTAATTGATAATTGATAGTTGTTTGCTTTTATGATTGTGCATGTTTTATTTATGAATTAATTTAATAATAAAGTGATTTATTTCCAACTTAACTGCTTTTAAAAATAAAACAATTAATTTATGGGTTAATCAATTATTTAATCAAAATTTTATTAAAAACTATATTATTAAATAATGACAACTTGCTTTAATTAATTAAATAAGAATTTAATCAATTATTCACATGATATTAGATTTATTGTCAAAATTAAATAATACAATTAATAATAGATATAATTAAATTTAATTACACAATTAAGTGGCAAATATTAAATCTAATTAATTAAATATGAAAATATTCAATTAATCAAACTTTAGGATAAATGTGATTTATTGCCAAATAATTATAAAATTAAAGATAATTAAGATAATTAGGAATATTACTAGGAATATTCTCCAATGCAAAATTTAAGATAATCAATTAGATTTGATGATGTTTAGATGTGCCTTAGATTAGGACTTTGATGTCGATTTCATATGATTTGATGATATAGGAGGTTAATGAACTTATAGCCCATTTTTGGGGTATTACATTTTGCCCCTCTTTGAATTACTGTGTGAAGCGCAGTGGTTCAAAGATAGTCTGTGTTTGATAAAGATATGAAACTGATTCAAAAGATAAACCGATCTCAAGATAGAAACCGATTGAAAGATATTGAGATAGGAGTTGATTGATATTGAATTGATATGGAGATAATAGGTCTTGAATGACCAAAGATAATGTTCACTGTAGAAGCAAATGAACCTATTATTGCGAAAAAGTGTCAAAATGCCTGATTCTGAACCTTAGGATTGATAAGAAGTGAGTGACCCGTTCTAGACTCGATTGTCTTAGCAGAACTAGCAGGTATCACATCCGAATCCTTTAGTTGCCGAAGAACCAAGGAAATAACACTATGATCTGATGGTTGCAAAAACTGATACAGATTACAAGATTAAGAGAATACCAGATTGATATGGATCGATGAATCTGATATGCCCCAAGTGATGATAGATTTGCCCCGAGCGATGAGGACTTTTGATGAATTAGTAACTAGACGTGATTGTTTGTCTTGATCACTGATGAAAGATATTGATAGACTTGATCGATAGAATTTGATTTACAGACTTTGAATGATGTGCAATACCATGCCCCCTTCGGGATTAAAATTGAAATCTGACAACAAAAGTCAGCGTTGATAGTTTAGAAGCATGTTAATTGATCTGAGAAGTGGTTATTTACATCCGAGAACACATTCTGCATCGTTGGAAGGTCCCAAAAGACCAAGTTTGACTAGGTTTGACCATGAGTTGACCATGGTTGACCAAGTTGAAATTTTGATAGTTTGATGTAAGATAATCAGTTAAGTTGAATACTAGATTTCTATGATGATTGAAGGTCGAATATGCAAGTAGTTAATAATATGAATGATCTCAAATTTGAATTTTGATCCTGAAAAAGGATTCTACTTGTTTCGTTGGAGGAACCTTCGTGTGAGATTCAGCTCTTGTTAGATTTGAAGATGCGATTTGAAGAATCGTTTAAGCATTGAAGTTCGTTTAATCATTGTGAGATCATGTAAACATGCAAAATGCAATGAGACATGCAAAATGAAATGCAACCTAAGACCTCGGACCTAGTCACTGATCATGTGTCGATTTGTTATCATCATTGAACTTTTAGGTAACTGGATAAATCAATACAATGCCCACTAGCCATGAAACCATAGACATGAATATCAATTTGTATGTGCAAGAATCAATACAACACCCACTGGACAACAACCATGGATATATGAATATTGACTTTATTTTCAAAATGTTGGATTAGATATAAGCACCAAGGCACAAATGCTAGGATGACCTGAATATCATGTCCATTTTGATATAGCAATTTGTACAAGCATCAAAACATAAACGTTGTGATGACCTGAGTACGCCTTGCGTTACAAACACATCAAATAGTCAAGAGATCATTCTAAATCCAATGTGAATTACCCGTAGTGACCCTTTATCGTTCACATCCTTAGGCAAGATTGCGTTCCACAGTAGGAGAAAGAACTTACTCAAAAAGACAATAGTTAGATCAAACTTTCTTGAATTGTCTAGGTATCAATGGTCAAGGTACGCATGGCCATCCAATTCGAGATAGAGGCTCTTATAGTCGGACACCATTTCAATCCAGAATTTCCAAAGTTGTTAGATTTTCACATACAAGCAGAAGACAAAGAAAAGATTATGCCCCCAGTCATCACCCTCTAAATCCTGTAAAGGACATCATCGAAGAGCTCGAAGGGACACAATATGCAAAAATCTCAATGCGGATTAGCAAGCATACAAGGAGATAAAAGCATGTAAAGCATAGATTGTTTTCAGTTGAGTTTTGATGTTTGATTGTTGTTGATGCAAAATCCTTTCTGGAGACGAGACTGACTGACTGACTCAACTTGAAGCTTCAAAGGACTCTGAGTGGATATGACACGTCTAAGATACATGGGAGACCATAGGATATGACATTGATTGCCCCCAAGTGTGAACATTGATAGGATGCAGACGCTTGAGCTGGTTGGTGTACAGGCCGACTTATTGAAAACTGGAAATGCAGGAACAAACTGGGAGATATGTACAAACTAAAGCAAGACTGAAAGATGGGAAAGACCAAGATTGTGCTGATAGATGGAGCATTTGGAACAAGTGGCGCCTGTTTGCCAGGTTTTCACCATCTTGGTAGAGATTCTATTTTTGCTACCGAGGTGCCTGTTTCCAGGTTTTCACCAAGGCACATTTTCTTTCTTTTTTTTTTTTTTTTTCATTTTTTTGTATTTTTCATTTTTTCAATTTTTTTGTACTTTTGATATTTTTTTATTTTTTTTGTGAATCATCAAGGCGCCTATTGCTAGGTTTTCACCAAGATGTTCATTTTTTCAGGACTTTTTCCGATTTTTAAGATTTTTTTCAGGACATTTACCAAGCACTGAATGCCTTAGGCATAGAATTTCTTTAGATGGAGAACGTTGATTGGTTCTCGGAGCTGTTCTCCTTCAGTGGTTGAGAGTTGATAGGCACCAGAGCCAAAATTAGTAGTGATTACAAAGGGACCCAGCCAGTTGGGTTCGAACTTCCCCTTGCGTTCTCGATGTGATTGATTTTTAGGATTTTCTCTCAACACTAGATCGCCAACTTGAAATTCTCTATGTCTGACTTTCTTGTTGTAGCCTCTAGACATTCTTTTCTGATACACTCTGAGATGATCATACGCTGCTTGTCTGCGCTCATCTAGTAGTTCAAGTTCTTGTAACCTCGACACTCTGTAGTCTTCATCAGTGACAAGTCCATGCATTTTGATTCTGAGTGATGGGATTTCAACCTCAATAGGCAATACCGCTTCAGACCCATAAACTAAAGTGAAAGGTGTAGCCCCTGTTGGCGTTCTGATACTAGTTCTGTATGCCCAGAGAGCTGGATTGATCATTAGATGCCAGTCTCTTCCTGTTTTATTCACTGTTCTGTGCAAGATCTTCAGGAGATTTTTGTTTGAAGCCTCAGCTTGTCCATTCCCTTGAGGATAGTAGATAGATGACCAATGTTGAGTAATTTTGAACTTGGCACATAAGTCATCTAGGTCCTTGTTTTTGAATTGTCCCCCATTATCTGTGATTATAGAGTGAGGGATCCCATATTTGCAAATGATGTAATTCAGGATGAACATAGAGATCTGTTTCCCCGTTGCTTGTGTTAGAGGAACTGCTTCTACCCATTTTGTAAAATAATCTGTAGCTGTGATTATATGGGTATGTCCATTAGAAGAGTGTGGATGGATAGCACCTATGAGATCAAATGCCCATTGTTGAAAAGGCCATTGTGTAGTAAAGGGAATCAGATCTCTCCCTGGAGCATGAATCAAGTTGCCATGTACTTGACACTGTTGACAGTTTTTAGCAAATTTAATAGCTTCTTTTTCCATTTCAGGCCAATAATACCCAGCCCTAATAAGTTTTCGAGCTAACGTTAACCCGTTCGAGTGTGACCCACATATACCTTCGTGGACTTCCTCTAATGCACGTTGAGACTCTTCTCGTTCTAAACATCTAAGCAGTGTACCATCTAGACCTCGTTTGTACAAATCATTACCAATGATGACATATCGGGATGCGGATTGGATAAGGTTTCCTTTCTCAAAACGGTTAAAGGACTCAGGGATGATTTGGTCGTGGAGATAGGAGAACAAATTTTTGTAGCGAGATGAGTCATAACTTACAACAGTGCAGATCATGCGGGTTTCAGGGGAGTCATATGCAGGATAGGATAGGGCTTCCACCAGGAACTCGTAGCGTAGTTCATGTTCAGGCTGTTGTAAAAGAGTAGATAATGTTGCCATTGCATCGGCAGCCTTATTCTCCATTCTAGGTATTTGCTCAAATGTGATAGAGATGAAGTATTTCTTTAGATCATCGACCATTCTCTTGTAAGGAATGAGCTTTTCATCTTTGGTTTGGTACACATCATTGACCTGGTGGATGACCAGTTGTGAGTCTCCATGAATGTGCATCTCTGTAACTCTCCACTGTATTGCCATTTTCATACCATTGAGAAGTGCCTCATATTCAGCAATATTGTTTATGCAAGGAAACTTTAATCTGAATGCTTTGGGTATCGAGTATCCTTGAGGAGTAATGAACAATATGCCTGCTCCGGATCCATTCTGTGTGTAGGAGCCATCAAAGAATAATCGCCATGCTCTAGAAGAGAGGTGCATGATAGAGGAATCGGGAAATTCCATTTGCATGGGTGTATCATCAAACAGTGGTGCTTCAACTAATTGATCAGCAATGACCTGTCCTTTGATAGCTTTTCTTTCAACATATTCAATGTCAAATTCGCTCAAGAGCATGACCCATTTAGCTAGTCTACCTGTGAGGGCAGCTTTGCTTAGGAGATATTTCAGTGGATCAATTTTAGCTACCAAATGAGTAGTATGAGTTAACATGTAGTGTCTCAATTTCTGTGATGCAAAGATCACAGCGAGACATGCCTTCTCTATCATTGAGTAGTTCTTCTCATAGGCCACTAAAGTTTGGCTGATATAGTAGATGGCTCTTTCTTTCTTGTTCTCATCATGCTGTGCTAGCAATGCCCCCAGTGATGTATCTATTGCGGAGACATATAATATTAATGGCTTCCCATGAATAGGAGGCATCAATATAGGTGGATTTGATAGATACTTCTTGATATGTTTAAAGTTGTTCTCACATTCTTCATTCCATGCAAAGGTCACACCTTTATGTAATGTTTTTGTAAAAGGCTGTGAGATGTCCGCTAGCTGTGATATGAATCTTCTGATAGATTGAACTCTGCCTTGCAACGTCCTCATTTGACTAATATTTGTGGGAGGTTGCATCTCTATTATAGCCTTGACCTTAGCTGGATCAACTTCAATGCCTTTCTTGGAGACGATGTATCCTAGGAGCTTTCCAGAAGTGACTCCAAAAGCACACTTTTTAGGATTTAGTCGAAGACTAAATTTTTCCATTCTGTCGAGGATCATGCTCAAGTCTGTTAGATGTTCAGTTCTAATCATGGATTTTGCCAAGGTATCATCTACATAATCCTCCATTGTTCTATGCATCATATCATGAAAAATAGATGTCATTGCTCTTTGATATGTAGCTCCAGCATTTTTGAGTCCGAATGGCATAACATTCCAACAGAAAGTTCCCCACACACATGTGAAAGCTGTTTTCTCTTGATCTTCTGGAGCAATTTTGATTTGGTTGTATCCAGAAAAGCCATCCATTAAGGAATACATTTCATAGCCCGCAGTCATGTCTACTATCATATCAATGTTAGGTAGTGGAAAGTCATCCTTAGGGCATGCTCTGTTCACATCTCTAAAGTCCGTGCACACTCTGATTGAACCATCTGGTTTTGAAACAGGTACAATGTTGAAAATCCACTCAGCATAGTCGATGACACGGATGAATCCAGCTTTTAGGATTTTTTCTAGTTCTGCTTTGACTAAGAGTGCGACATGAGGATGCATCTTTCTCAATTTTTGTTTGATTGGTTTTACTCCGGGAGCAATGGATAGATGGTGCATAATGAGATTGGGATCCATTCCTGGCATATCTGAATATTTCCATGCAAAGTTGATCTTTTTCTCTGATAAGAAGGTAGTGAAGTTTTGTTTCTCTTCGTCTGATAGAGATTGTGCTACATGTACCAATTGTGGTTCCTCTGTTGTACCCAAATTGATGGATTGAGTTGGCTCAATCAGAACTGGAGATCTATCCTGTAAATGACTTGGAAGGACATCAAATATCTCATCCTTACGTGCCTCAGAGAGGTTTTCACCTTCAGATACGTCTTTTCTTTTTACTTTTGTCGGTTCTGAGACTGACACAAAGTGGTTTTCACCCTCAGAACTCTTTTTCTTTTTCTTTTTACTCTTGTTTTTCTGACTAAGATATTTGATGTCCGACTCGGTCATGCTGACACTCGGTTCACTGATGGAAGTACTCATAGGCTCAACTGCATTGAGGTAGCAGGCAAGGGCATAGTCATTTGGGAAGGTATACATACCATGGTTTGGGTTGGTGGAAGTTTGGTCGATAAGATCAGGGCGTTGGATAGTCAAAGTGGGAAAGGCTTGGGATATGGTGTTCACGGATGTGGATATGTCATCATTGGTCCTAACCTGACGCTCAAGTTCAAAGGTGATATTACAACTCAGAATGTTCAATTCGTGAATAGGCTCAACATCATCATAGGAGTCCTCTTCAGCCATAGGTGGATCAGACACGTTAAGTTCATTATTTCGCTCTAGACCTACGTTGGGTTGAGAGACATATTGGTGAATAACATCAATAGATTTCTCTGTTATAAGCTCATCTTCTTCTGGAATGGCACCCCATTCATAATCATTTGACTCATCTTCTGATTCAGAATCTCTAGGAAATCTTAGAAAGTGCGTGAAATCAGGATGAATACCCCAAGAAGGATTACCCTCAGTCTCTGACTTGAATTCATATTCATGGGAATCAGTGTCAGAATAACTACCCCCTGCTTCTTGATCAGTTTGATTGCCTTCGAGATTGGCTGGTTCTTGTGGTACAACCATCTCTTGCGCTACAGTAGGTTCTTGTGTTTCTACTACATTAATTCTTCTGATAGGATCATCTATATCATCAAGAAGATCTTTGATCTCTTTAGGCAATTTTTCATAGGGGATAAGCTCAGAGCTATCTGAATCATCATCAGAGGGTTCTGTTTCTTCTTTCTTAAGAAGGGGTTCTCCTGGTGCAATTTGTTCTATGACATGAGAACAACCACCTCTGAGATGATAGGGTTTCTTTTTAAACCCTATGCCACCAGTATCTTTTTTGGCTCGACCAATATGTGAAATGGGGGTCACAAGACCCTTTCCCCTAATTCCTAGAGGTCCTTGACCAGAATATCCCATCTTGGCTATCAATTTGTTTCCTGGACCATATGAATTAGAAGGGACTGTAGGTGCTATAGATTCACTAGGTTGAACAATTTTAGATTCAGAATCCTCTTTATATAGCCATGCCAGCACAGCTTCATCCTCTTCAAATTCTTGTTTAGATACTTGCTCCACCACAAAATGTCTTTTGTATGCTTCCATAGGTTCCTTAGGTTCTGATTTAGACTACTTCAAGGATTGGCCATATGACTTAGGTGAGATTGGGAGAGATGTTAGAGACAAGACTGGCTCTATAGTGTATTCTCCCATCCCATTTTCTTTGATATTGATCTCTTTAGCAATGTCATCCATCTTAGATGTGGAAGCCACATTTTGTTGCTTGATGGAAGATTCTCTGTTATTGGGAACAAGTTTATCGGCACTTTCCTTCAATGTATTGCAAGTTGTACTCAGATCAGCTGGGATAGTAACCTCCACTCCTTCATAGGGAAATTTCAAGCATTGATGGTATGTTGAAGGAATAGCCTGCATTTCATGTATCCAGGGTCTCCCTAGAAGGATATTGTAAGCCAATGGTAGATCGAGCACCTGACATGTGGTATCTTTGATGACTGGACCCACCCGGATGGGCAAGACAATGGTGCCTTTAGAAGCTCTTTCTTGTTCATCATAGGCTTTTATGGTGATCTTCTTTCGAGGATCAATAGACATCTCTGAGAATCCCAACTGTGTGATTAAGTTGTAAGAACAAATGTTGAGGCCTACGCCCCCATCTATCAACACACGTTTGACTCGACGGTTCTGGATCAAGACTTCTATGTGCAAGGGTTGATTATGTGGGTGACTTAGGGAGTTGTCATCCTCTTCTGAAAAGGAGATATATTGCGGAGATGTTAGATGACCAACCATAGTCTGGAACCTGTCTAGATCTAGATCATCAGGAACATTAGAGCTGAGCAAAGCTTTGTCTAGGATATCTCGGTGAGCTGGAGATATTCGAAGTAACTCAAACATAGAGATTTTGGCATTGGTATGCTGGAGTTGTTGTACGATGCTGTAAGATGTAGGTCTGGTATCCTTTGGATTGGAAGATTTTGAGGCAACCTTCTGTTTAGAAGCAGATGTGAGATTGAAAGGTATCTTAGGGACATCAAATGAATTTGGTGTTTGTCCTTTCAGATGCGTCTGAGCTTGTGATCTGGTAACTGCATTAGCTGAGGAATGATTTCTATCTCTTCGTACAATCGTGATGACATTACAGCTCTCAGAGAGGCATGGTTCCACCATATTGATGACAGCATCGTTTCCAGGGTAGGCATAGTTGACTTTTGCCCCCATGTTAGGCTGAGAAGTGGAAACTCCCTTGCCATGTTGTGGAAAAGGTTCTGTAAATGCTGTGTGATCATTATTGCTAGTAGGATTATCGATTGTGATGTCCCCTTGATCTATCAAGTCTTGAATGGTATGCTTCAAATGGAAGCATCCATTAGTTTTGTGGCCTTTAGTTCGATGGAAAGCACAAAATTCATTATCTTTCCACCAACATGGTTTTGGATCCGAATCAGGTTTTCAGATTTGTGGTAAAGAGATCATGTTATCAGCTATCAGGGTCCTCAGAGCAGATTCCAAAGATTCTCCCAGGGGAGTAAACTTTCATTTATTATCCCATTGTTTGAATGGCTTCTTTAGAGATGGTTCAGCAGATTTTTGCTCTGAAGCTTCAATGGCTTTGGTGGCAAGGGTGAGATTGTAGGCCGGTGCCTTTGATGGGGTGTGGATAGTGTCAACAACACTGTCAGAGACGATACCTTTGTTTCTATTCCAGGTCTTGTTTTTATCTTTTGAGCTAGATCCCGATTCAGACTTGTCCTTTTGAAGTGTGATTTCTCCTTTCTTGACAAGTACTTTCTCAATCTTGATTGCATTATCCACCATTTTATCAAAAGATACATGATCTTGCATTTGCAATGGATAGTTGAGCTCTGGAACAAGGTTATTGATAAAGATTTCAAGTTTCTCCATTTCGGGAATTGGTCTAGCATATAAAGAAAACTTCTTTCGCCACCTCTTGAGAAAAGTTAGGAATGATTCCCCTGGATATTGCTTGAGGTTACAGATATCGATCATGGTAATCGGATGTTGAATATTGTAGGAATATTGTTGATAAAACAATTTAATCAATTCCTCAAAAGTTTTGATCGTAGAAGGTAATCTTGAAAACCACTGAATGGATGCTCCTCCCAAGGATCTAGGAAAAAGACGCATTAGATAAGTCGGTTCATGCATGAATTCCATGGATTGTGTATAGAACTCTCTGACATGATTTTGAGGATCAGAGTGTCCGTCATATTTGTCATACTTTGGTATCTCCACTCTTTTTGGGAATGGAGGCATATACAAGTCTTTGTCAAAAGGGAAAGGACAAAGGGCCTCCATGGAGAATTCCTTGGGTTCCTTCTCTTTCTCAATTTTATTCATTTTGACTTGCATAGCGTGCAGCTGGTTCATTATGGCCGTCATCGGAGTTTCTTCCTCATGCTTGATGATATCTTCGACATTGAAGTGAGGAGGAAGTTTAGCTCCTTCTTGGGCTAATTGCAAAAAGTATGCCTCTCTATCCATTTTCAAGAAATGCCTCATCATTCTTTTGAATTCATCGTCATTCTGACACTGATGGATTTCAGAGGGTGTAGGGTCTTGGTCGGCATTATGTTGAGAATGGTGTCCCTGGGATCCTCCTCCTAGAGAACCATGGTTTGTCCCTGCTTGAGACATGGTAGGAGTTTTTGGGCTCCCTGGAATAGATTGAGGAGGAGTGTGTTGATTACCTCTGTGAGTTGATAGAGGAGGTATGTAACCAGTTTTTAATCGAAAGTTACCGAGACCGTCGTCTTCGTAGATACCTGACTTGATGAGTTGTTCAAGAGTTGGACCCGGGGTATTGGTCAAAAGTAAGTTCTGAGATGTTTCTTCTGATTTCTTGTGTGAAGAAGCTCTGGTCTCCACCATTAACTTTGAATGAAACAGAAGAAAAGGATGAAGACAACTGAAGAACAATTTGATTCGAGAAAATCGGATGACGCAACCTTGTCAAGATTATGATAGTTTTGATGATCTGATGAGATGTGGGTGAAGGAAACTGTGCCCTGGATGTATGGGATAGATCGCCCAAAAGATAGCGGACATGAGTTCTCAACACTTAATTTGTTTTTGAAGATTGATTGATTGAAGATTGATAGTTAGGACAAGGTTTTGACACGAGATAAAAAGGACTCAAATTGATCAAATAGAAGACTAGATCGGATTCAAAAGATCAAACTCAGAAAATGGTAGAATGCTCAATAGCTACTGCTCTGTTCCTGACACAATGATATTTTTGACAGATTCTGGAACTAGGCTGGAAACATTGGATATCTTGCAATTTGACAATTTCTGACAACTTTCTCAAATTTTTCCAAACGACACTCTGCAGACTCGTACGACACTGGGTAGTCTATGAAATGACAGTTGCTAAACTCATACGACAGTTGGGTAATACTGAAATGACACTTGACAAAACTCGTACGACTTTTGACTTCCTGAAATGACTTTTGACTCCAGAAAATATTTTACGTCAATTTTTGCAAAATGTAAGGTCTTCAGTTTTGGATTGTTTGCAAATTGTATTGTCCAGATTTTGAAGGTTATACCAGATTTGATCATTTTTAATAGCCAAGTAGATAAATAAGCACACAGAATAGCAAGCAAGTGATTTCAAGCACGTCTGAAAACAATGAACAAGGGCAAAAGCAACCTTGCACATGAACAATCAAGTGACCAAATTGTGCTAATCCCTGAGAGTACTAATTGTGTATGTTCTGAAAAAGTTTTGCAATAACGCACATATACCTGAAAGTGAAAAATTGGCCTCTCTAGGGTTTTTAGTAATGGTTTAACTCTGCAACTTTTATGATTCAAAGGGGTGAACTCCAATCCCGGCGCACCAGGGTTTTGACACAGTCTGAGAACTTAATCTTCAAGAGCTGCTAGGGAGATCTGACAACCCAACAATGAACCATACCCGTGGAGATTTCTTCCACAAGGACATTTATATAGCGGCTGTCACTACCATGGCAAAAATGGCTATTACCGCTTGAGGTTCCGTCAACGCAGTTTGCCCTGTGAAGGGATTTTCCGCTACGGTTAACCCTCTCTAAAGATGACTCACAATAGTATACCACAAGGGGACTTGGCTCCAGATTCAAGGTTTTGACACCTCTTCACTTTTAACCCAAACAAAGCAAGTAGATTAATCCGACACGCTAAGACAAAGTTTTGTTCCACCAAGGTCTGTGATATCAACTCCACGTGATCTATCAACCTCTCTGGGGAGAGAATGTATCAATCAACAAGAGAAGACGCACTAACCAATTTTGATTCACCAAAGCTTGTGATATCAACCCTACGTGATCTATCAACCTCTCCGAAGAGAGAATGTGTCGATCAATAAGAGAAGATGCACTAACCAAGTTGAATGTGAAACGCACTAAGTATCCTCCCTACCTACAAGGATTCTGTCGTCAAGAAGGATTTCACTGGGAATCCAATCTTTCAAGAATCACGAATAGTGTTCATAGGGCCTAATTACTATGTGAGCACATATATATGTTCTGAAAGTAAATCTACCAAAAGCATTCAAAAAGTAGAAAGAGGAACACTTAACGCTTAAAGCAAATATGAGATGAGTCCACAAGGTGGAACACTTAACACCTCACACAAGCTAAAAATGAGTCCCCAACTTAGAAAACAAGTGAGTTCCTAAAAGCACAAAAGGGTTGCCAAGTGGAACATTTAATGCTTCTGTCCTGTTGACCCCTCCCCTTTATGGCGCTGAGATTGCAACCACGGGGCGGAAATGAGGGGCCGGCGGATTAGCGAGTCCAATAACCCAAGATAGCAATCAAGATCAATCACAAGTATTCTAAGACTATTTAATGAATCCTTAAGGGATCACAACCTAGTATTAATTATGCAAGTGTGTAGAAATATATCAAAAGCATGAAAAGATGCACACAAGCTTGACACATAAGAGATTTATTTTAAGTCCCAAATCAAAATATTATTAGATGAAAGAGAATACCTGGGATCCTTGCAACGCGCTTAGTAGATTTTACTTGATTTTTAGCAATTTTTGTTGAGCTTTTCCATGCAAGCAAGTGACGAACTCTCCAACAAGCAAACAAGCAAACAAGATATGCAAAATATATTCAACTTATGAAAACCATAGGGTTATCTCTAAAAATCAATTATTATCAATAATAATAACCAGCAATCAACCCAAATGACAACTCATATCATTCATTGAACCATGTAAAAAAAAATAAGTGCATACCCATCACAAAACTTTTCTTTTTTTTTTTTGCATTTGACCTAGTCAACAAAATCTAATTTTTTTATATGATTTTGGCCACAAAAATAAAAATTCAGAATAGAGACCCCTGCTAAAAAATAGAGAGCTTTCCAAAAATGCAAAAATTTTAGAAAAACCTCTTCATTTGTGCCCTAGAGACCCATTTTATCAAAACAGACCAGTTTTTGTAAATTGACTATTTGAGCTATGATATCATGTCCAAATTTAAAACACAAAGAATGGACCCCCTGTAGAATTTAAAGAGCTTTCCGAAAATATAAAAATTTTCAAAAAATATGCTGATTTGCGTCAGATATTAATTTTTTCCAGAATTTCAAGAAAAAATTATTAAAAATTCAAAACATCTCAGAAAATTCTAAATTTTTTACTGTGGCTTCCATGACATGTCACCAACCTGCAAAAAAAATTTCAGACCAAAATTTTAAGCCGTTTGGGAGATAAAATTAAATCTTTGAAACTTTGGGGTTTTAGCTCCCAAAAAAATTAAAACCAGCATGCAAAGGTGGGTTGCCCCACGGTGGGCACCAGAAATGTGTGTGTGAAAATTATACCTGATCTGTAGACACAACACTCAGTAAAACATTAGAGGTTAGTGATAATCAAAATCATGCAAAATTGAAAGCTATCTAACCAAGCGATTTACTGCCTTCTAATAGGTGCGAGATTAATGTTCTCATATTATTATCGAGATCAGTGACCTAGACGATACCTAAATGAAGGATTTGAATGCAATTGATCTAGATATGAGATTGAATGCAATTAATCTATATTTTTGATATTTTCTATGCAATAAGAATGATAAAAACTGATATGATATGAATGCTATTGAAAACTGATATGCTATGAATCTAACAATGATATGTAATATGAATGCAAAAATAAGATTGATCTCACAAAGATGTCGATTCGCAAGAGCTTTGATTCTTCAATTCCAATTCTCCAGCGTGATTATGCAAAATATGAGATGATTTGTGAAGAGCTGAGCCTTTAATTTATAGAAATCCAGGGCTTTGGAGGTGCATGGGAAAAAGCCATAAATCACTCAAATAACTCAACTTGATTTTTGAGTTATTTTTAAATAAAAGATAATTAACTCACAAAAACATGCAAAAGCTAAGTTTTAACTCAAAATAGAGTTTAGCTTTAATTGATAATTGATAGTTGTTTGCTTTTATGATTGTGCATGTTTTATTTATGAATTAATTTAATAATAAAGTGATTTATTTCCAACTTAACTGCTTTTAAAAATAAAACAATTGATTTATGGGTTAATCAATTATTTAATCAAAATTTTATTAAAAACTATATTATTAAATAATGACAACTTGCTTTAATTAATTAAATAAGAATTTAATCAATTATTCACATGATATTAGATTTATTGTCAAAATTAAATAATACAATTAATAATAGATATAATTAAATTTAATTACACAATTAAGTGGCAAATATTAAATCTAATTAATTAAATATGAAAATATTCAATTAATCAAACTTTAGGATAAATGTGATTTATTGCCAAATAATTATAAAATTAAAGATAATTAAGATAATTAGGAATATTACTAGGAATATTCTCCGATGCAAAATTTAAGATAATCAATTAGATTTGATGATGTTTAGATGTGCCTTAGATTAGGACTTTGATGTCGATTTCATATGATTTGATGATATAGGAGGTTAATGAACTTATAGCCCATTTTTGGGGTATTACAATTAGTTTAACAGTTGACATCAGTGAACAAATCATAGTGTTATAGACACTAAAGGATTCATGGAAGGCATCACTGAAAGATGCACAAGCAAGATACAAATCTATTTTTGCCAAGATCCCTCCATTGGATAAGCAGTAAGTTATTATTTTTGGCATTTTTGTTAAAAAAGGGGAAATATATGTGATAAGATATAACTTAAGCTAGTCGGTAAAAGGAAATAAAGGAAAGGCAATTTTCGGTAAAGACAAAGGAAGTCTTGTCACCGAGCAAGGCATAATCAAATATGGAACGCCAAGTTGTACCGAGCTACAACGTCCACCGAATTGAGAGATGACTCAAATAGATTGACAGTTGATTGGTTGTGTGATAGAGTTGATTGAATAGATAACTTGGCTGATTGAGAGTGAATTGGTTGCATGACTGGACACTGAAAATGTAACTGATTGCATTGATTAGAAGACTAGTTTGATTGTAAAGAGTTGTTAGGCATTGATAGTTAGAGGGGTGGAACTGAATAATATAATTGAAATTAAATAATTAAACAATTATTTAATTATGCGTATGAGGAAAAAAATTAATTAAATAATTTATTTATTTTTAGAAGAATAAGTTAGCATTGGACAAGGAGAATAATTAAATAAATTACTCAATTATTTAAAAATAGAAGATAGTTAACAAATTCAATAATTAAAAATAATTAGTCAATTGTGGTGATGAAAAAGGAAGAATATATTTAATTAACTAATATAATTATTTAATTAATATTAAGAAGATGTATTAATTAAATAACAAAATTGTTTAGTTAATTTTTTAGAGGAATAATTAAAGAATCTAGAAGGAATATTAACTAAACTTTGAATAACAAATTAAAATTATTCAATTATAAGAATTGTAAGGAAATGACGAGTTTGATATTCAAATTAGAATGAATGGCATGAATTAATTAAATAATAAATATTATTTAATTAATTAAGATGAATATTAGTAAAAATGACATGTACATTAAATTATGTTTATATTTGAATCGCTAATATTTATATTTATAATTTTATAGTATATAATATTTGCATTGTGTGACTTCTTGCTTGTTTGTAAAAGCTTACATGATCAAAGTTTTTCTTCTTTCTTGCAATTCCTTATATCCTGTGTATTCAACCAATTGAAAGGAGGAGATATGATGTTAGTAATGTTCCTTTGATAGGTATGGTTGTAATGACTAGCTCATGATCACTTCCATTTTTTAATTAGAAAAACCCTACTTTTTCAACTCTAGACAAAGTCTTATTCTCATTGAAAAATTCACTTTAGCTTTTTTTTTTTAATTTAAAAATTATAAATAGTTTTAACTTGTAATTTGTATTAATTTCAAATGTTTGGTAAATGCTACACATATTTTTACATGTTTCTTGTGATGGAACACTCATTACAAAGACAATGTGTTGAACTGATGTCCATATATACATCTTTTTATGAGTAAATATTTTACCATCCAATCTTCTTGTTTATTTTGGCATGTATTTCCATATTACTTCACATACAAGTCATAGTGGAGAGGAAATGTTATAATGAAAATTGATTGGGTTGTCTTTAATAAATTGAATAGAGTATAAATGACATGTTTCAACATAAATTTTAAATAATAAGTTTTGGGCACTTGTCAACTCCTTCCATGTAGTTTTTAGGTTTAACTTAAGCATAGAAATCATTAACTTATGTACTAGGGTGTTTATTCAAGAATAAATTTTATTCATTTCAAATCATTGAGAAATATGCATAAGCACCTATACCGATTCTATAATTGCCTAAGTGAATTTTACTAAAGAGAATATTTATTCATATCTGGACATCAATCATAGTTTTGATAAACTAATGAATCAGATTTTAACATCTAACACAATAAGATCAACAAAAACAAATTGATAACCATTTACTCATCAAAATATTTATATTTTATAATAAGCATAATACTTCTAAAATAAACAAAAAAATTCTCATGTATGTAATAAATAAAATAGTTTTCAAATAAAATAAAAATTCTTTTTTAAGTAAATAAAATAATTTTATAAATTGAGATCTCTACTCATTTCTTTGAAACATGTGTTTAAGATATGTCTACTAATATTTATGAAACTTTAAACATTTATTTCACTAGATATATTTAAGATATCTATACTAGTATTTATTTAAATAAACATTAATAATATAATGTGCCTCAATTCATAAATAATCTAAATCTTGATACTTAAAGCTACCTTGGATAAATTAAAATAATTTAAAGATACTGAAAAAACAACAAAAACAAAAACAACCACACTATGTATAAGCATAAAACATGATTATTTAAAGTTACTAAAGTAGGGAACGCATTTAAGAGGAGAAACAAAATCTATGAAGCGCGCACAATGCAGATTTGATCATATTTATTTATAAATAACTGAAATTTAATTAATCAATAAACACAGTCAAAAGGTGCATCTAGAACGCCGATTCGACAATAGAAGTGTGCACGCATTAAAATTCATTAATGATATGAGTCAAACAAATCACTGTACCTGGTGCGCACACACCAAATTACATGTTATTATTATTGTTTAATGAATCAAATTCCAGCTACTTCAATATGAAGCTGAGAATGGTTGGTTGGAATGTCTGTTTGAATCCAATCCTCCCAAGAAAATCGGAAAACAACCCAAACTAAGACACATGAAAGATTTCTCAAAGCTCTGTTTGAATGGCAGATATGTGTGAAGAAGACAGCAGACAAATGGAAATATGTGGCGTTTGCTACACCTTCCATGACTGCTTGGTGAAGCCCTCTCAGTCTCAAACAAACAGTCAACGATGCACACTCTCACTTAAATATAACGAAGTTCAAATTAAAGAGCAATCAAAGGGAAAGCGACCAATTGTGATCCATCCCCAGAAATTCAAGCCTTCACAGTCCAACAGGTATGGAAAACTACTTTGTCAGTTGTTCGTAGTAGCCCATATGCTCAAGACTCTAAAGCTAAAAGTTAATGCGAGTTGAATAAATGACTGTTTTGTTTTTGATGGGTTGAAGCAGCAGGGCCAGGAACAGGAATTGTATCTGGGTGCTTCATCGATTGCTCTCTGGGCGAGGTTTCTGTATCTTTTGCTGTAAGTTGAGCTAAATATTTCGCCATTCATGAAGCCAGATTAGACCATCCCAAGTTCAACACATTTTGAAAAGATTTAAGTGGTGAATAAAATGATTTTGAATGTCCAGCTAGATAAAATCATAACTTTGAGAAAACTTCAGCATTAGAATTTTTAACAAGCATCACAGAGCATATACACACTAGTTCCATAGAGATCCATGTAGTGATGAATGAGATATACAATATTAAAACTGTGAAGGACATGATTTTAGCTCGGGATATTCTGAACAATTTTTATCATTAATGCTTGAGATCATACTTTATGATCTATCATCTAGATAGGTAGACATGATTTTTCTAGGTTAGTATGGTTTTGAAAACGACTGTAAGTTTATAAAATATTAAAATCATAAAAGATATGATTTTAAATTGATATATTGCTGAAATTTATTATATGAATAGTTTTCATCATTAATATTTCAAATCATACTTGACGATCGATCATTAGAGTGAGATAGCTAGACATGTTTTTTAGTGTCAATCAATTGATATCTGAAGTATTTTAACACAAATGCTTCAGATCACATTCATTCTAAAGTGTTGATGCCAATAAACTTACACGGAGTATGATCGAAACTGTTTATGCAAAACACTTATAAACAGTTACTCCAATAAGCATCCCAACTCATTAGAACTGTGTTTTGAAGATACTGCCTAGAGGAAATTTGAAGTTTAGGATTGTGCACCTGCTTTTAGAGTGTTCTAGCCTTCTTCTGATCAAATTAAATAGCTTGTAACCTTGTGAATTCTTCTTGCAGTATTTATCATTGTTTAAGCATATTTTCAGCCTTCAGCACCCAGTCCAGCAGGTACTAGAGTAACAAAACATGAGATTAGGTTCAAGAGAAAGTCACCTGTTAGGAAGATCTACATCTTTAGTTTGGAACAAATTTAATCTGGAATATGTAAACTTCAAGACAATGCAAGATGAGTTAGAAGGTCGTCGAGAAATTACAAAATAGTCTTTCAAAATGATGATTGTAGCATAAAATATGCTCCCTGGGACTAAAATATCCCACAAAAAAAACAGTTAAATTGGTCTACAAAATGTAGAGTAGAAGTAACGGAATATGATTCTCATTGCTTGCACTCTGTCATGCTCTGCCCATATTATCGTTCCAAAAAATTGGAAATTCGCAATTCAAGTTCTGACAATATCACCTGGCCTGTAATGCAGATATCAAGCAGAAATCTAAATCTGAATCCTCAAAGCTGTTCTTTTAAAAACATGGAGTCCGATGAGACAAAACCTCTGCTTTCAGAGGATTTCAACACAGATATGGTTGATCTGGTGAGTGCCTTAACGAACTTATTTACATGAGAAGCATTGGAAATGCTTAAAAGATCTGAAAATTCAGAGTTCTTAAGAAATTTTTGGGAATATGTTGCAGGCACGAGTGCCTTTGGAAGTAGTATTTGACCAACTGAGAAGCTCCAGATCAGGACTGACATCCGAGGATGGAGAGGCCCGTCTACAAATTTTTGGACCCAACAAGTTAGAGGAGAAAGTTGTAAGAACCTGACCACTTCCATCTGTAAAAGAAATCCATGAGTATTAAATCTCATATAATTGTTGCCTGTTCCAATACATACAGATTAAGGCAATCCATACTCAATCAACACAGAACCATTTATATCTTGTTGATGTGTTTATAATCTCCACCAGCAATGGTAACCATGTTTCACTAAACAAAGAGGCGTTGAGCTAAATCTGAACTAGTGGAAAGCATTATTCTTTAATCCTTATTTATAAATGAGAAGCGGAGTAACAAAATCAACTGCAGAGAAAAATTTATACCATAAGATATATTCACTAATTATTGAGTTGAATGTGGTCTTTCCAGCATTGATTGAAAATGAAGTTTTTCTCTATACTGGTCGATTTCAGGAAAACAAGTTTTTGAAGTTTCTTAGTTTTATGTGGAACCCTCTGTCATGGGTCATGGAAGCCGCAGCAATCATGGCTATAGCTCTTGCTAATGGTGGGGTAAGTCTGGATGAGTTTGTAGAACAGTACTTGCGTTTTGGATTGCTTGACTTGTTTAGTTATATTCTTATACAACTTGGGAAAACTATTAACTCAGGGCGAGCCTCCTGACTGGCAAGACTTTATTGGAATCATCTGTCTGTTGATAATAAATTCAACAATCAGTTTTGTAGAGGAAAACAACGCAGGCAATGCAGCAGCTGCTCTCATGGCCAGTTTAGCTCCAAAAACTAAGGTCTGATTTCTGTTTTCCGAGAATTAAATTACCCGAATCAGGAAAGAAAAGAGACTGAAAGGAGTATTGGAAGTGGCAATCAATAACATAGAGATTGGCAATGGCAGTAAATGTCATTTTTAAAAAGCACAGAAATGAATACAAAGTAATATAGTTCATCTTTATTTCTACTTCAATTTGTAATTGTTTGATTTTGTCAGGTTATTAGAGATGGGCAATGGCAAGAACGGGATGCTGCGATTTTGGTTCCAGGAGACGTTATTAGCATTAAGCTTGGAGATATTGTTCCTGCAGACGCTCGTTTGCTTGAAGGTGACCCTTTAAAAATTGATCAGGTGAGACAATGTGCGTGCCTTCTTGTAGCAACATACGACTATTCCACTTGCAATTAGAACATCAATTTCATTCCTGCATCAATTTTATGAAAACCACTATGCATCACATGATATGCGTATTCATAAATTCATATTTTTCTTATGTTGCTGTACTTAGATTTCCGCCTTATCTACAAATAACCAATGTAATTGTTAAATGTAAAGCATTTGTTAAATATCTCTTCATGCATTAATCCAATAATGATATCTTTTGTATTTGTCATACAGTCAGCCCTGACCGGCGAATCTCTTCCGGTAACAAAGAAGACAGGGGATGAAGTCTTCTCTGGCTCAACATGTAAACAAGGAGAGCTTGAGGCTGTTGTAATCGCCACCGGTGTCCATACATTCTTTGGAAAAGCTGCCCATCTTGTAGATTCAACAGAAGTTGTTGGGCATTTTCAAAAGGTCAAATGATCTATCTGTCTTGAGACAAATTTTAGAATTCTGAGTACTTTAGAGTATGATGATGAAGAATTTTCACTTTAGAACATGATTATGTGCCTCTAAGGCATTCCAGCATGAATAGACGTAAAAGGTTACATGGTTGAGTTATAAAATCTACAGTAAAAATAAAATTAAGTACAAATTTAAAAAGATTGATGTACTAAAGGATATTTTTTAAGGAAATTTTGTGCTTTTCCTCTTTTTCTTTTGATAGTGAAAACATGATTAGTGTTTTTCATAATTTCAATGTTTCAATCTTGTTATTTAGGACATATTGAAAATGTCTATGAAAAATAAATAGCAAAACATGTAAAACCTAATCCTGTGAACCTCTGCCATTGCAGGTCCTTACAGCAATCGGGAACTTCTGCATATGTTCAATAGCTGTTGGTATGATTCTGGAGATCATAGTCATGTATCCTGTCCAACATCGCTCTTACAGAAGTGGAATCAACAATCTCCTGGTTTTGCTAATTGGTGGAATTCCCATTGCCATGCCAACTGTTCTGTCGGTCACTTTGGCAATAGGTTCTCACCGTCTCTCTCAACAGGTAGCTAGCAAACCTCAAATTTTCTTATGTTTGAAGTGCACAATTTAGCAAATGTGATCATAAAATCCCCTGCAAAAAAAATTGCAGTTAAAAGGCACAGCTTTACTACCAGTGGATTGTAGTTATTGTCCTTATCATGATTTAGGTCATCTCCAAATTCTAGAACGCTAGTCTTCCACTATATATGGATTGAACTTATTTTAATTATCCTGATTTTAGTGTGGATTCAAAAAATGGGAAAGCTGAAAACAATTCTGATGAAGCTGGAAATCAAATTTTGAACAGGGTGCAATTACAAAGAGAATGACAGCAATTGAAGAAATGGCTGGAATGGATGTTCTTTGCAGTGACAAAACTGGAACTCTTACTCTAAATCGTCTAACGGTGGACAAAAATCTTATTGAGGTACATGGTACTCAAACTTGAAGTGAACTTGCTTCAGAAATGCCTTAAATAAGGAAAAAGAAATCATGTGAATGAAATGTTGGTTTTCAGGTATTCCACAAGGATATGGATAGGGATACAGTGGTCTTACTTGCAGCAAGAGCATCTAGAATTGAGAATCAAGATGCTATTGATGCTGCCATTGTAAATATGCTTGCCGATCCTAGAGAGGTAAAACAATTCATTCTCTAATTTAATTTTACTGCAAAATTAACCCTAACATGATTCATATTTTCAAGTAACAATGCCATTTTTCAAGAACAGTTGATTAAAGTCTATGATTGCAGGCCCGAGCAAATATCACCGAAATTCATTTCTTCCCTTTTAATCCTGTTGACAAACGAACAGCCATTACCTATATTGATTCTGATGGAACATGGTATCGTGCCAGCAAAGGAGCTCCAGAGCAGGTACCTCCAAAACTTCTCCAGTTTATAATAAATTCTTAGAAATTGGTAAAGAGTTTTATAATGTACCATATTAAAGCATTATAATGTAACTTAATAAATCTACATAACAGAAGATATCGACTAATTCCCTATTCAAAACTTTCCATGGGCAGATTCTTGATATGTGTGTGGAGAAAGCTGAGATTGCTGACAGAGTACATGCAATAATTGACAAGTTTGCTGAGCGAGGATTACGTTCCTTGGCTGTTGCAATTCAGGTATCCAATAAAGAACATGCCTTTATACAAACTTCAGTTACCTGCACACCCAAAAAATTCTGATAATTTCTCGTGCAGACTGTGCCTGAGCAAACCAAAGAAAGCCCTGGAGATCCTTGGAGGTTTTGTGGATTATTGCCACTATTTGATCCTCCCCGACATGACAGCGCTGAAACAATCCGCAGAGCTCTTACGCTTGGTGTCTGTGTGAAAATGATTACGGGTATGTCCTAGATTTTGAAAAAAGAATGTATCTTGCTGCTTGAAATTTCTGTCAAGATCTTGGAATAGCTTGGTTGCTATGAAGCTAAGTCATAAATCTGTCACCTCACAATGATATTCTTAACCGTTTTCTCAAGTAGAGAAATTAGTGCTATATTATGACTCGTATGATAACAGTGGGCGAATTGGGAGGCAAAACTTATATTGAAGTGCTTTTCAAGTACACTATATAGTATATAATGAATCTCGGTCTATGTGGGAAATTAACAAGCGGTGTAAGTGCAGGAGATCAACTAGCAATCGCTAAAGAGACTGGTAGGCGTCTTGGGATGGGAACAAATATGTACCCATCATCGTCATTGCTTGGCCATGGAAAAGATGAAGCGACGGAAGGACTGCCTGTGGAGGAGCTGATCGAGAAAGCTGATGGATTTGCTGGTGTCTTTCCCGGTATGCTTCAAATCATATGATATTGTCTGCAAATCATAACTGACAATCATAAAATATGTAACATCTAAAAATGATTGTGATCTTATGAACTTTTATTATTTGTTCACTTTAACAACAATAAGTGTATCGTGATCAATGTGCTTTTTGAAACAGAACACAAATATGAAATCGTGAAAAAACTTCAAGAGAGAAAACACATATGTGGGATGACAGGTGATGGAGTGAATGATGCTCCCGCCTTGAAAAAGGCAGACATTGGAATTGCAGTGGCAGATGCCACCGATGCTGCCAGGGGTGCAGCTGACATTGTTTTAACTGAACCTGGACTGAGCGTCATTGTTAGTGCTGTGCTTACAAGCCGTGCTATATTCCAAAGGATGAAGAATTATACAGTAAGGACTGCATTTGTACACTAACATGGATAGAATTTCTGTATTTGGTTTTGTATCCTAACTTTGAATCGGGAGCAATTTCAGTTGACTGACAAACATACTTCAAATGAATATTTGTGCAGATTTATGCAGTATCCATTACTATTCGTATTGTGGTAAGTTGGAAAATACTCAAGTTTATCTTCAAGTGATCATATGCAGGACTTCACAATTTGTTGATGCTTGTTTAACATGAATTGCAGCTTGGTTTCATGCTACTGACCCTCATATGGGAATATGATTTTCCTCCCTTCATGGTCTTGATCATAGCTATTCTTAATGATGGTTAGTATATATTTTCGCTCCCCAGAACCATTTTCTTATTCACATTTTTGTCATCCTGAATTGGTCCACATGAAGAAGATTTTTTTCCTTTAGGACAATTCAATAGAAAATATAATGTTGATCAGATTAGTACATTTCTATTTGACAGGTACCATCATGACAATCTCACAAGATAGAGTGAGACCATCACCAGGGCCTGACAGCTGGAAACTAAATGAAATATTTGCAACAGGGGTGGTAATTGGCAGTTACCTTGCACTTGTAACTGTGCTGTTTTACTGGACTGTAACAAACACAACATTCTTTGAGGTACTAAATCTCTTTCATCACTCCTCCCCAACTTTCTTTTATAAGCATTGCTTGCATCATAAATATAATCTTAGATCTGGAAATCTGTCTTAAAAGTTGGCAATATGCGTTCCATTTTTTTAAGCTCAAATGTCCATTTCCATTCCTTTTACTGACCTTTCAATTTCTTCTCCATTACAGACACATTTCCACGTGAAATCAATAAGTAGTAACGATGAACAGGTTACTGCTGCTATTTATTTACAAGTCAGCATAATCAGCCAAGCCCTTATTTTTGTCACACGTTCTCAAGGCTGGTCCTTTATGGAACGTCCTGGCACTCTACTTATGTGTGCTTTTGTGGTAGCTCAACTGGTAAGTTGCTTCTAAAGCTTCCTACAATTATTCTCACATACAGCAAGTTAAAGAAACTACTTATTTCTGTTTTAGCTAGTAAATGCCTAGGATCGTCACATTACGAAAAACGAGTTATGAACAAATAGCTGAAATTTTAATAGTCTTACTAATATGTCCATTACCATTTTAAGCTAACATTATATTGGGAGAACCATTGGGCATCACATTTTCCTTTCTGTGTTGATTTTAGGTTGCAACATTGATAGCGGTATATGCACATTGGGCATTCGCTTCCATAAAAGGTGCAGGGTGGGGATGGGCTGGAGTAATTTGGCTTTACAGTGTGGTTTTTTACGTACCTCTGGATGTCATAAAGTTCGCAGTCCGTTACAGCCTCAGTGGAGAAGCTTGGGCATTGGTATTTGACAGGAAGGTCAGTTCCATTCCGCCTCTATTCTCGTTGGCATTTAGAGACTTGCTATGAGTATTCAAAATTTCTTTGGATTAATGATTTTTCAGTAGTACATACATTAAAACTTTTCATTTGGGTAACTGGGAAATAATGCAGACCGCATTCAGCACAAAGAAAGACTATGGAAGAGAGGATAGAGAAGCCAAATGGGCAATTGCTCAGAGAACTCTACATGGACTCGTCAGTCCTGAAACTCAAAGTTTTGGCAGACGGTCATCAATGATTGCAGAGCAGGCCAGGAGGCGTGCAGAGATTGCAAGGTACAAAAATTATACTAGTCTCATTTCATAAGAAAAACAAAAATAGCTCATTACATCTACTTTAGATAAGCCATTGCAATTATGTTTTACTAATTTTACATTGAACTAAAAGGGGTAAAAATTTATTCAACTATAAGAAAGATACAGAAAACAAGGGCAGGGTGCCCAGCAAAAAGTACTACAGAGCCCTGTCACTTTCCATTAACTGATCTAACATATGAGACATATCAGGTGGCAATTGCCTCCTACCCACTATATTCCAAGCCTACATACAATCCAAAGCCCATTTGGCCAAACAATCTGCATCACCATTCCTCTCCCGAGGAATGTGTCTAAAAGAAACAGATTCCAGAGAGCTACTCAACTAGAGAATATGTCTAATAATCAAAGCTAAGTATCAATTAACATCACCAAATTGTTACCTAATAAGCAGATTCACCGCCACCTGAAAATCAAACATTAATTTTAGATATCTATATCATTTTTTAATTTTTAATCTGTAGGTTTCACTATCACTTCTTTATAATTTCAACTTTTTGGGCCTATCTTAAAATCCTGCGACTGTTGGTACATTTTTTTCAGAAATCTGTCTCATTTAATATTTTTTATTTTCTGGATTTACTTATGTCATTTCTTTACATTGCCGATTTTTGAATCTGTAAACCTAAACCCTGAACAACATTCTTGACGACAAACCTGAAACAGAGGTAATATAAAGAAATGACACAGTAAAATCTAGAAAAAAATGAGAGAAAAATCTCGCATTTCTTCTATCCTGTATGTATATTTCAAAAATTACATATTGAAGTGTCTCCAAATTGCAGGGATTTATATTGTGATTAGGGAAAAGTAAGAAAAAATGATGATTGTGTTTATTGTGTGTTTTTGCAGGTTGAGAGAAGTGCATACATTGCAAGGACATGTGGAGTCAGTGGTTCGATTGAAGGGATTAAACATCAATGCCATTCAACAAGCATACACTGTTTAATAAAAACCAACCACATCAGGTAGGTGTCATTCCTCGTTCATAAGCTGGGGAGATTGCTGAACAACACGATTGTGTGTGGCAAAAACATCTGACAAAGTTATAATGGAGGAGGATGCATTTGATCTGACCTAGTAAATATTGGCAAGCTAATGGATTTACCCATAATGTATCTACCCCAAAATTACCCCGTCCAGAGGTTAAGTTTGTTGGGCATAGAGTAAATTCATTAGGTTGAGAAATTCTCCACTTTCTCTGTATTTGTTGAGAGCATTATACTTCACAAGGTAGAGTTTTGACATCTCCACTTCCCTTCCAGTTTTTAACCTTTCAGTGTCATTAAATTATTTGATAGCAATCAAACATGGTCCATGCCTTTTGATGCATAGCTTTTCCATCAATTTCAAGTTTGAGAGAATCAACTTTGACAGAGGCTTATTCATTGAAAATAATAATTTTGTTGCTCGACTTCATATTTTTATCTAGATAGCTTTGTTTATACTGTTTCGGTACCAGTTCTTGAAGCTTGAAAACACACTTGACTCCTACAGAATGTTCAAAGTAAACAGAGAACTTTAACAAATTGATAGACAGAAAAGGCTTCTACTTTGATACTAAAGGTTAAGTGAAACAATCACTTAATTACTGAAGAATTATATAATTCACCTCAACCCACAAACTGTGATGCATTATGCCCAATTTATTCACAATTTCACAAGCTTTCACCATTTTAAAATGGAGTAGGGTGGGTGTTGTATAAAAGCGAGGGTTTTTTGATATAAAATGCTAGGTTTCAAAAATACCAAAAAAATCTTATTTTTGTGGACCACATTAAATTGGCAGCTTCAATATAACTGACAGTTGCACGGTTAAATGCAAAGTTTTTGCTCATTGGTATTGTATGTGTAATTTGGAGACGAGATATAATTGTGAGCAATTTTATATTTCTGTAATTGAATCATTATTTTCAATTTCAAGTAGCATGGGTGCAAATTGACAAATCCCACGACTGTTAGTTCTTTACCCATTGAAGATCTCTAACCCATTAAAAAAATGGTTCCTCTAAACTAGAATGAAGACCTTGATTCAATTCCCTTGGGCAACTGCTAGAGAAGCTCCTGTTGCATTATGCAGCATATGGAAAGTACATGGTATGTGTGCCCATGACCAGACCCTGTTTTTGTCCTATAGGCTAAGGAGCCAATAAACCTTTATTGACCAATAAGAATAATGTTTCCACTACATCAAAAAAAGTAAAATTTGCAACCAATACAAACTACGGAACTAAAGCTTATTAACATATTCACATCAATTTTGAATAAGAAGCTTGGGAAAACACATCCACCAAATCAAAACAGTAAAATTCACAACGGAGCACCCTAGGGTACCAAACCTCAGATTTCTTAACAGCATTTTGCCTAAGAGAATTTCAGAAGAATGTATTAACACTGACGATACCTCCTTCCTCGATAGTCGCATTTCCTTTCTATGGCTTCCAGCCCTGCTAAGGGCTAAAGAATTACTCCAAAGTCCAAAGCGTGCCTTCAAGAGCTAATAAAGGGAAACCTTGACCTTCCTCCCAGACCCAACTTTGATCTGATAGAAAGTTCATACTCTTGGTCTGTTGCAATTATAGACCACAACGCTAGACAAAATAAAAATAAAAAGACAATAAATACAAAAAGGAAGGTACCGTGTTGATTTCACAACCAGCAGACGATCATAACATCTTCATCTCTTCCAAGTATTTATCTACTTGGAGATCAGTTAACCGATTGTCAAACTTCCATTTTTAACTACTCAGAGAACATTTTCTTGCAAATTAAGTATTTCAAAACTTATTAGACAAGAAAAAAATATAATACTTACAAAAAGTAAGCACCCATGTTGATTTCACAATCACCAGATTTCATAAGTACGAGATATTTTCTACAGCAAGTCAAATTATGATATTGCTATATCCTGATAGCAATATCATAATTTGACTTGCTGTGGAAAATATCTCCTACTTATCGTTTGATAAGCTAAAGGGGCTTTATAATGGAGCGGCAAGCTAAGTTGGCTTAACCATAGAGGAAACTCCATGGTTAAGCGTTCTTGAGTTGGAGTAGTATTGGGACAGGCGACCTCTCGAGAAGGCCCGCTTCACCTCCATGATCATTACCTAGATGCAATGACTGATAAGTGTACTATTAATTCTCATGAGAAATGGATTCTTGTGAACCACTACTCATGAAACATGGATCAATAAATTTGACTCGAAAACTATATAACTGACTTGATAGCAACATCATAATCACCATATTTTATAATCATAACAGCATTATCTCTTATAAGTGTCTATCTATTTAGAGATCAGAGAGCCATTTAAGTATTTCAAAGTCAATCTCCACCACTAAGCTTACTCACAAACTTAACTAAAATATTCAAAGCCGTTGAAATCTGTTTTTAATACTCCCATTGCCACTCAAGATGTATAAAATTTTTGAGTGATTAAAATTGTAAACCAAATGATTATGGATAATCCTATATTAAAAGAAATTAGCACATCTTAAATCGTTTTAAAATTACCTGCAAATTGCAGACAAAGGCAAAGTAGTCACCGACATGGTTCACATCTCTGAAAAAGCAGTCCTTAAAACTACAAAAGCAGGACAGCAAGGGAAGTAAGGTTAAAACTGCAAGATAAACTCATCTCTTCCTCAAAGGTTAAAACTGCAAGATAAACTCATCTCTTCCTCAAGTGATAAAACAAATGTATGGTTGTTTTAGAAGCCAAAGCCTTTTGGCCTTTCTGTCAAAGGAAAAGTGCCTACAAGGGCTCTACCACAGGGGATGGAATGTTTAATTGTAGAAAAAAGGGGATAAAAATTGTAAATGTTGAAATTATCATCTTTTACAAGGAAGATGATGAATTCTGTGACTAAGGACCTGGGTTCAATAAAAAAAAGCCCTGTCCGAAGCTAAATAACTCTTCAAATATAATGTTCGGGAATGGTTGTAGGTAATGGAACTCCTTTTACCCAAACTTCATTAATGAACATTAGGTTTTCACGGTCCATGAGTCTAGAAAAACTTGTGTACATCTAATTTAAATCACACTCTATATCTCTTGATCATGACGATAGAGAATTATCTGAAACATTGATAAAAAGTCAGATGTACAAAATGCTTTTGCAAAAGCTTACTACTCTAATACTCCATTTCTTTGTAGAGCTTGTGTTTGATGAGGAATTAAAAAACCACAGAAGAAGTAATAAAATATTCAAGCATCTTTGTTCATTTTCCATTAAAACTGTGGAGACTACTGAGCGGGACTTATGTTGCCCACAAACGAACTCAACATATAGTGCCTTTATAAGGTGGAACTCCCTCGGTTAAAGCTCGTAATTCTTTAAAATATTTCCAAGAAATTGGCTACTCACTCCATTTTGAATCTCCCTGCTAATTCATCCGCTTTCAATATGATCGATTGAGCATAATCCGTTGCTTAAGATCGCTGATACTCACCTTTTCTCGTTTGTTCGGAAGGCAACTTTATTAGCCAAGAACGAAAAATCAGAAAACAAAGTCCACAAAGATTGCAGTAATCAGGGCATGCTTGCAGCTGGCATCTCCTCCATATACAGAGGCTGAAATAACTCTGGTAGCGAATCGGAAAATATGCCCACGAAATGAAATGGTTGCAGCCACAACGGGTGTGTAGCATACATTTCAATTTAAAAAAATAGTCATCCTATTTCCTTTTGTAATAGGGGTAAGGTAAAAAAATTGGGGTTTTTTTTATAGTGGGAAAGATAGTGAGATTCGAATTTGTGATCTTTCTTTCATTACAAGTCTTTTATGACTAGGTCAATTTAGGCTGCAACCTTTATGAAAGAGGATCTGATAGTGGTGTGGACAATATTGACATGATTGTTCATATCATCCAATGACATAGAAGTTAAAGCGAACTCATGCCTATGAAGTATACTAGTCTTCCACCATGCAATCTCTTTACCAGCTATTGTTTCTCACATTTTGCCTATGCGGTTGCAAGATTTTCTATGCAAAGTTACAATCGAGAAATTTTGTGGCATTGATTTTTAGTGGACATGTGTTCATCACTTGCCATGCCAGCATTCATCATTCTAGGTGCATTTATTGTGCAATTATTTCTCTACTCTTAAATAATTTAACCCAGTTAAGGAGCATGGTGAAAAATATACATTTAGACAGTTATTAAAGAAAAAGCAAGGTCGTTAGTTGCATAATTAAGGATGTGATTGTAATGCCCCACCAAGGAACCCAGGAGAAATTAACTTAAAACATGTTACTAAGCTTACCAAATAATTTTTTTCTTAAGCATTTACAATCAACAATGAACAACAATGTGGAAGTAATATAACATAAGACAATACATATTCATAAATCTAACTCATATTAACATATTACAATTCTCAAGGGTTCCATGACGTAGAATTACCTATAAGTTAGCTAATCTACTAAGTACAATTCCAACACATAATCACATGATGTATCTTAGGTTCATTTTAAAACTCAAAATTGAAGTATTCCTAATCCTTTACTTAATCATAATGAAAGGAACTCAAATCATTAAGTACACTGACATATTCATTTCAACTGAATAGTAAGATACATTCATTACATCAATATAACCAAAGATACAATCTATAAAGTACAACTGATACATCATGGCATACATAATAATACAACTTCCACTGCACATGTCACGGAGATAACAATAATACATTACAAGTACATATACATTTATTGTTTTCAATGTCACTAACCAATACATAAATTGGAATACAAGATATACATCTCATGAGAAAGTCTTCAAGCAAAGAACAAGAAGATAGAAGCAACATCAAGGATCAACTAAGCACCAAGTCACAAACATCGGATCTCAATGGTCATAAAATCACTACCACCTGACCATGTGGAATCAAGAAGTCCACTCCCACCATGCTGGGGAGATAACACCAGGCCTCACTCAAGGAAACATTCAAACAAGCAAGACTAATGCAATGGTACACTGGATAAAATGAGAGTAAAGGATATAAGGTGTATCGTCTTAAAATGGAAGCACTTCCATGTTAAGAGCATTTAGCCCTACGAGTAAGTGGTCTGGGGTCATGTCAAGCACCTTGATTAGGTCTTTGCATGGATCTGGCTTTTTCCCCCTGTTTTGTTTCTCTCTCCCTGTTTCCAGCCTCTTTTTGATAACTTTCTCTCAGAATCTGAAGATTTTGACTTTCTGGGTCAAGGATGACCTGATGGGTCATAGTCGACCTCGACCCTAATCTAGGTCAAAGTCGACCTCGACCCTAACCTAAGTCAAAGTCGACCTCGACCCTGACCCCAGGTCCAAATTTCAAATTTTGGGAGTTTCAGGATGTCAAGTTTCGGAAAGTTACATTTTCCCACTTCTAGGTCGGTTGTTTTGGGTTTCGGAACAGTAAACTCTTAAATTGCATTTAATCTAGGTGCATTTCTAGGGGTTAAGGTTAATTGGGATTTAATTATCCAATGTCAGCCTCTCTAGAAGTTTGTGCCCTAGATCACTATAAAAGGAAGCCTTTCTCTCTCATTTTCTCCATCTCATCTCATACTCTCTCAAGCTCTCAAGTGCAATCAAGCAAGCAAGAAGGAGAAAGAAAGCAAGAAAGCATTCATTCATCTTCAAGCATTCAAGCAATCATCCATTTAAGCATTCAAGTTCTCCATTGAAGATCACGAATTCAAGCATTCAAGTCTTTAAAGAGATTTGGTTCAAGTATTCAAGATTCATCATTCAAACCCTAGATCTATCCATCATGGTGGTGTGATCTTCCTTCAAGATCCTTTGTTCATCTTCAAGATCCATTCATTCTCCTTTCAAGGTGGATTCCAAGCATATAATCATGGAGGTTTTTTATTTACATTTATGGTTTTGATTTACATTGTTGAGTCCAAGCTTTCATATCAATATACTTGTTTACATTTCAAATATAATTGCATATCTATTGAATATCATAGCTTCATTATTAGATCTACTTCTACTACTTGCTAGCATTCTCTATTCAATTCCATTATTAAGGTTGATTCCAAACCGGGGTTTGACTAAGGCAAACCCCTCATCCAAATAACAAAACCATTTTTCTTGCAGGTACAGGTGTGGGACAATGAATTAAAGTGCAGATTTGGATACCCTTTTCGTCGAACTTTCGAGATTCACGAATAGAATTTTCGTCGAAGTAGTTGGGTCAAGGACAACCTTTAGTGAGGGGTACAATTGTGCCCTAGGGTAAGATTGTGCCCCGCTATCTGGGTCAAGGTCGACCTTCCTTAGAAAAGAAAAAGATTTATGGGTTTTGTAGATCTCGCAGTTTCGGTTCAAGATCACAAAAATCAATAGTTTCTAAGATCGTTTGACAGGGTTTTTAGCCGGTTCTTTTTCGGAGGTGAGTACTTTTATTTCTTCATTTCAATACTAGTATTTTCAAATTTACATTCCATCCCCTTAGAATTCAAATGTCTGTGTAAAATATTGATTTTGGGGTCTCTTTTATGTGCAAACCATTGTTCTAGGACCCCATTCATATTTTATCCTATATATTTTGGTGAACCCGCGATAGACAACTCTTTCTTTTTGGTGTTAGATCTCTCTTTGCATTATCTTGTGTGTTCACCTTCATCTTACATTTTGGTGAACCCGACAAGCTTTACCCCTATCTTTTGTGGAATTAGATGTCCTATTGTGTTTGTTGTATTATCTTGTGTGTTCACCTTCATCTTACATTTTGGTGAACCCGTTTACGACAACTCTTTCTTTTTGGTGTTAGATTTGCATCTTGTGTTAGATCTTGAATGCTTATAAAAGTAGATTTCTTTTATGCTCTTGCATTTATATTTCAAAAATACAAAAAAATAATAATTTTTTTTTAAAAATACAAAAATATTTCCATTTTTCATGCTTGTAGTTTTACTTTGTGTTCAAAATGTATGATTTTTGTTTTGAATACTTTGATGAGGCTTTTATTTCAAAAGAGGATAGATCCCTTAATGAGGTACATAGAAGTGAGAATGAAAGTTGTTTGAATAAAATCTCCATTGATCCTATTCCTATTTCATCCTCCTCTACAACCTCTTCAATTGACCTTTATCACAGGGTGTGTGCATGGTTACCTTCATGTTCCACTATTTACAACATTGATGCACCTAGAATATCATATCCTAAATATCATATTCAAGCTATAGAGGCCTTTAAGAAAGTCCTCCGTGATAGTGATCAAGGTGTTAATCTCTTGCGTGATATCACTCATCTTGTGCATTTAAATGATAAACCTTTAGCTCAAGATCTAAGACTCACTTCTCCTGTCATTAGTGTGGAACCTTCTTACGTTCCTTTACACAACATTCCTACTTACACTCCCTCTTTGGTGACTACATCTCTTTCATCTCTTCATGTGAGTGTTCCACCGATGTCTTTACCTACCTCACAACCTTCTTACCATAGTGTTTTTTATACCTATTCCAACCCTCTTCCAACTATGGTTCCAAGTGTTCCTCTGGTTTTTTCTTTCATTCCCGTCGCTTCTTACACTTTTCCTAGTGTTCCTAATGTCTCTATGTCTCCTAGTGATTCCACAATCATTAGTCTAGCTCAAATTTGTAATCACCTAAAAATGGTCACCTAAACTATTAGCCCATTTTGCTAAATCATAAATTGCTTGTTCTTGATCAAATCCTAGCTCTATCATTTATTCGATTATTTTCTATGGGCTAACCATTTTATCCTAAGTTTTTATTTAAAAAGAATTCCCTCCCCTTTTATTAAATAAAAACCCCCACTTTTCCTCTTATCTTAAGTTGCACAAATAAAACATTATTCTTATTTTATAAAAAGGGAAAAAACACTTTTTGTCTCATATGGACACAAAAGTCAACTCTTATTTTCCCATTGGAGGATATGTGTGCACATGGATTGCTCATCTTTCAAGCTCCACCATTGATTAGATCTTTTTCCTCTTAATCTCCATGGTTCATTCCTTTTCAATTCTTTTAAAAGGAGAGCTCTCTTCTTCATTCTAGATCCCCAACTTTTTATGCTAATGTTGTGCTACAAGTTTTCTAGGTCACTTTGGAGATTTGGAGCATTTTTGGCTTTTTGCATCCACATGTTATCATAGTTTCATTTCTTGCATTGTCATGACATTCATAGCTTCATACTTAGCTTAGTTTCCTTTATGCTTTAGATTAATTCGTCTAGCTTAACTAGGAGGCTTTGTAATACTTGCATCTTTCATTTTCATAGCTTAGCTTGCATTTCCATTTCTAGCATAGCATTGCATTTTCATTCTTGATTCTTGAGGATATTGGCATTCTTGCCCTTGTCTTCATTGAATCTCCCATTGCATGGTTTACTAGCAAGGTTATAGGCTAAATAGCTCTAGCTGAGAGCATTCTTAAAACCTTTGCACTCCATGCTTAGGGAGCTATGGATCAATTTTTGAGACCTCATTCTTGAGTGTTCTTGAATGAAATGATTCATAGAAGTGTGACACAATTATAGCACACATTTTTGGCACCCACCGTGGGGCAAAGTAGATTAGCTTTGTCCTTTAATTCTGCATTTTTCGTCAAAATTTTCATCAATTTTCGGCTTTATTTTCGGTCTCTAGTTTTTATGTCTCAGAGTGTCACACGACATTTTGCCAGGGTCGTGCGACAGTTCTTTGTATAGTGGCGCGACACTTTACCAGTTAAAAGTGTCACCCTGTTTGACAGAAAGTGTTGCACTGTTTGAGGAGTTTTATCGCCTGTAGTAGCGCGAACTATCGCCCAAAGATAAAGTGTCGCACCCGTATATAGAAAAGTGTTGCACAACATTTTTGGTGACTATGTTGTCGCCTGTACCTGGTAGTGAGCTTGTTTTTAGCTTTTTTTGTTATCTTACAAGTTTCAGGTTCTCTGCTATCTTTTTGAAATTTTTTTGGAAAATGGGCACCCATTTTTTTAAAAAAAATTCACAAATGGTATCAAAAGTTTAAGTGTGATATATCGTTGGAAAGGCCTTTCGGAGCCTAATCCAACCATGCTAGTTTCATTCTTAGATTTTACCATTTGATTAGCTATTTTACTTGCAGATTATCTAATTTTTGATGTGCTAACCATTGTGGAGCTAACAAGTTGTGGTTGTAGGTGCACTTGCTTGAGATATTTTGCCAAAAGAACGCATGTCAAAGAGGGCTACTAATGGTTTTTGCAGGGCTGCCCTAAGCATAAAAACCAAATCAAGTGCTTGTTTAATTGCTTTATTTATTGAGTGGGGCATATACTAATTGTTTCATTTCATAGGCACTTAATACCTTGTTGTAGGAATTTTGAGGTGGTAGGAGAGTATGCTCTTCACCCTTGTGGTGAAATAGAAATCTTGACCCATCTTGAGATTTTGAAAGCAAGGGGGTAACTAAATCTTTTCTTGGTGTGTTTGGGTGAAGTTTTTGAGATAGGGGAGTATGCTCTTCACCCTTGTGGTGAACCAAAAACCTTGAACCTCAAAAAATTGATCTACTCTTTGTTTAGATTTAGAATCCTTTAGCGGGTCTGCTCTTAAGCAATCAAGAGGAATGACCCAAGTGGGGACAAGCTAATACCGAGCTATTCCAACCCACTATAATCTCAAGGCTATCGAGGACACAAAACTTTGGTAGACATAACACTTGTCTTCTCTTAATGTGAGTAGCTCATGGGATTGCGACCATGGGGAAAGCATTGAGCAAGAATGCTTAAGGTACTCTTGAGGCCGTGAGGTCCTAGTCCTTTATGAGGAGTAAAAGGGGTGTTATGAACGGAAGCCCTTACTACGAACCATTAGTTAGAAGCCACCTTATTTTAGCTGCTTAGCTTCTTGGTGCAAGGATTGATCCAAGTGGACTTACCCGGATCACCCCAAGATACTCACCATATGTGTTTCTTTGGTTGTGTTTTTGACACTTCCATGACAATGCCAATATCTCTTGTGGGCAACCACTTGGTGTGAGGCAAGGGAGCATCAAGTTGTGGGCCACGTTGCTAAGTAATGAGCCTTGTCCTTCTAGGTAGTAATTTCTTGAATTGTCTTCGATTGTGCTATACCAGTGTAAACGTTCTTAACATTCAAACAAATGGTAGCATTCATAAGATTTTCTATTTTGATTATCACGAGTGGTTGTCTTGGCAAGGTTGTTTTTGCCATTGTTCCAAGTGTTTTATGACATGTTTGATCACCTACTGTTTGCAAACTTGTCTTTTACTTGTTGTTACTGTCTGTCAAACTAAGAAATTACACTATCCAATCTTTGACATCGATCAAAACACTTCAAAACTGAGATTTTTTATGTTCACTGGTCAAAGAATCGCCCAAATCTGCAATAGTATCGCACGCCTTACTGAGAAATATCACACGATAGTTCGCACCTGCTGTCTATTGCTTGCTTTGCCTAAAGTCTGTCGCTCTGGTATATTAAGGTCTGTCGCCTGGTATAAGGTGAAGTATCGCTCTGTCTTAGGAGTATCGCCCTGTCTGCCTGGAAAGTGTCGCCCAGAACTCTTTTTGTTGTCTTGTTGCTGTTGCAATCCGGAGATGCTAAACTTGCATTTTAACCTATCGTAGAGTGTCTTTTTCTGTTCTTATCTAAAGATGGACTATTATCTGCATGCTTAAATTTGTTCTAGACTGAAACAAAAGAGCTAAAACTATTGGATTTGAGTTTAACGAATGCTACTCTTGATCACTTGTCGCATCACGGTTACCTCTCTAGCTACTTGCTTATTGAGCTTCTTGCTCGCTGCTCGGCTTTAGTCAATTGTTGTTGTAAGTGCTTGAGCACTTTTGACAAGCCATCTCTACATTGTTCTACTTTGACAAGTGATCTTTGTTAGCTTTGCTTATCTCAAATTTGAGAAACTTTGTCTCATTCTATTAGTCAACTAACATCTCTTTTCATGCCGGTTACAACTTGGTCTCGATTTGAGCAGGAGAGTCATCCTCTGTTCAATTATATACAGTTACCTTCTCCAACTAGACGCTCACGAGCACCCATTAGAAACAACAGTTCTAGTTCTAACCAATCTGAGGATTCTAAGGCTACCCTATGGTACAAAGGAGGTTTCCTCTTTTCCGCATTCAAGACCCCCAAAAACACAGACAGTGTCTCACTCACTTTGACTGAACAAGAAAAATTTCAACGCTTGCAAGAACACTTTGAGCATAAGGATAACCAAGCACGCTTAGACAAAGAACACAATCAACAAAGGATGGATGCTGCTAGGCACATGGCTTATAGGGGAATGTCTTATGAGCAACCCGAGACTAGTAACTATGAGCATAGACCTCTTTTTAATGGCAACAATGGCAACAACACGCCACCAAGATCTCCTCCAAGACCCACTTTTGGTATGCCTTCTTCACCTCCTAGACATCCTCCCTCTCAACATGAGGCAGAGGCTGATGATGAGATTTCTAGTGAGGATCTTATGAGATTTGAACAAGATGTGGTCTCCCAACGAATGATGCATAAGCTTTTAGAGCATAATGGCGATCAATATTTCCAATATATGACTTCTAGAGGATACAAGCTTCCTCCTGGCTATGATGTCAGACAAATTGTCCAACAAAGAGTACCAACTGAATTGGAAGTCCTTCAGAAAGAACTGCGTCGAACAAATCAACGCCTTACCCAAATGGCAATAGATAGAGAGCCTCTAAAGGTCTCTTTTGTAGAATCAATTTGTGCTCTTCCCTTTGATAGGAGTCTATACATGGTCCCGTTTCCTAGGGATATTGAGGTTCCCAAATATGACAAGTATGATGGAAATGGTGACCCCCATGACCATGTGCATCACTTTTACGCTCTTAGCATGGACTTCCTTCATGAAGACACATTTCTTCTACGACTGTTCCCTAGAAGTTTAAGAGGCCAAGCTTTGGAAGGGTTTGCGAAATTGACACCACCTCTTAAGACTTTTGATGAGTTGGCTCAACAATTTACCCAACATTATTCTTACAACATCCAACAACCTATCGCCATGATAGATCTCAATAATCTAAGACAACATCAAGGTGAGCCATTTGCAACTTACTTACAATGTTGGAGGTCATTGTATTCTAGGTATCCTCGTCAGCTACCTGAAAGAGAAAAGATTGACATTTTTGTCAACACACTTGTGCCTAAGCTATTTTATGATCTAAGGAAGCAACTGTTCTCCTCCTTCCATGACATGGTTGAAAGTGTATATCGAATTGAGGATGTAGCTATAAGCAAAGGGGATATTGTTATTAATAAAGATGCTAAAGGCAATGGAAAAGACAAGCACAAACCTTGGAATAAGAACAAGTATGTTGTTACTGATGGGGTTGTTAATGCTCCTAAAGCTAAAGAGCCTACTTTCAATCTCTCCAACACTATCTATGCAGCAAAACAACAAAAAGCTGCCAACGCTCATAGTGCTCCTAAACCTCAATATGCAGATAAGCCTAAGAAGTCATTTCAAAAGCGAGTCTATACCAAGTTGGCAGAACCTTACGATGTGATCCTTAAGACTTTGGTTGACAATTGATATCTTACGCTTCCTGATAAACTTGGTAACTGGGATCTGATAAATAAGCCTAATTGGTGGAGAGAGGATCATTACTGCCATTATCACAGAAACAAGGGACATCTGACAGACAATTGTTTTAAGCTTAGGGATGATATTCAAGACCTCATTGATAACAACACAATCTCCACTGATGGCTTAACTAAAAATTCTGATCACACAGCTTTCAAAGATCCTCTACCTAAGCATGATAAGGGAGAAACCTCTCAAGCACATAAGAAGAATCATGATGCTAAGATCAATTATACATATACTTCTGATACACCTGTGATCAACATGGTAGAGCCCATTGAGAGTGTTCTAATGATGAGGTCTCAAGATGATAATAAAGCCAATCATGGTAAGCCAAAGTTGATCTTGCAAACACATGGTAGTTCATCTTCCCGAAGTGAGACACTGAATGTTGTTACTAGGGGGCAAGCCAAGATTGTCCTTAAAACTGCACAAGATCCCAAGCAAGCTTTGCCTTCCAAACAAGTGGCTCCTTCAGCCACCCCTAGCTATGATCTTGTCCAACATTTGCAAAAGACACCAACACAGATATCTATCCTTGATTTGCTTCGGTTATCCCCTTCGCATAGAGAGATTCTTGATGAGGCTCTACGTATAACACATGTTCCCAACGACATTGATCCTGATTGATTCCAGGCTATGGTCAACCACATTTCATCTCCGCTATCTCTCTCCTTTTCTACAGAAGATGACATATCTATTGCTCACCCACATAATCTAGCTTTACACATCAAAGTTCTAGTCTACCACACTCGTGTCTGCCGAGTCTTGATAGACAATGGTGCAGGGTTAAATATTGTTTCTTTCAATGTCATACAACAGTTGGGTTTGTCAGAATTTGCTGTGGATTCTAAGAAGAAGATTACTATAAAAGCTTACGATGAAGTGGAAAGATCTTCCAAAGGTCTTGTCACGCTACTTGTCCGAGTAGGCCCTGTCACAAAAGATATTAACTTCCAAGTATTGGACATCCCACTCGCATATAACATTCTTTTGGGTCGTCCTTGGATCCATGACATGCAGGCTGTTCCTTCCACTTATCATCAATGCGTCAAATTTATGTACAATGGCACTGAAGTTGTGATTCTTGGAGACCATACTATTGCTATCAATGCTCTTGCTGCTGCTGAAAAATTTGTTCCTCACAATGAACCTACTGTTGATCCTAGTACATCTCTAGTTGCTACTGAGAAATCACTTAAGATGATGAGCCTTGGTATGGGGGAATATACACTGGATTCCTTTGCTTCTATACCTGTTTCTCCTAGGTCATATGGGAAACCTTTTGATAACATGAAGCCTTCCACTTTTGCTATGGTGATCTTTGATACTTTTGTTCCTTCATCCATTCCTTTAGAAGCAGAAAGAGAAGAACAAATTGTTCAAGAGTGGATCTATAGAGAAGATGAGGGTAGTACGACAAATGCCTTCCTTGATTATTCCAAAAATACTCCCATGCTTAGTAATTCAGAACAGATACAGATGAGTCACCACTACACACTATGGCTCAAATGGGAGATGATCTTCCTTCTACTTCACTTCTTTGGGGAGAAGCATGTATATCTACTGATGATATGGTTGAGGCCTCTATATCTAGAACCTATGTGCCTAAAGAATCGTTGCACTATGATAGACAACGTCGCAACATTGCACGACTACTACAAAGAGGTGATCTCTCACATAATGACATGAGTATCTCTACTTCTCGGCATCTTAAGCCTCTTCCAGAAGATTCTTCCATGACAGATATGGATTTTGATATGGTTCATACTTATAGTGACCATCCCGATGTAGTGGATGAGTCTTGCGAAGGGTCTCATGGTTTGGTTCCCCATATTGCCTTAGTGGACTATGTTGGTCCTTCTATGACAAATCTAGATCTAGCTACTTTTGGAGCTTACCCTATAGGCTCAACTTCTCTTGTCACCAGAGATGAGACCTCTCACATAAATGCTATTGAACCAATCACTTCATTTCATCTTGCATCAACACCTGTTACTTCTTCCACTAGCGAACTAGCAACAAAAAAGATTGAATCAGCAATCAAGTATCACAATCATCAAGTCAAAAGAAAAGAGCAATGGTCGGATGGTGAAAACCACATTGTGGCGGTATCCGCACCTAAGAAAAGTAAAAATAAAAATCGGCTCAAAAATAATGATTGTCAAATAAAAGGTGACAAGCTGATTCTCTACAAAAAAATGGTGCACTACTTCAAGCATGATCTCATATCTGTTACACTTCAGCCCATTCCTAGAGCTAAGAACAAAGTTGGTAATGCCTTGGTTACTTTGACATCCATCTTATAAATGAAAAAGCATAAATCTCGCTTCAAGTTCCTAGTGGATGAATTACGCTATCTTGCTTACAAATCCTACAATCCTGCCATCTTTTCATGTCTTCCACCTCATCTTCTTCCTGAAAATCCACCACACCATTCTTTCCACCATCCCTTACACTTTGCCTTTGTCTCTGGTGACTTGTATAGGAAGGGTCTAGACGGAACTCTCCTTAAGTGTTTAGAGATAGAGGAGTCAGAAAAAGTGCTAGCTGAAATCCACGATGACATATGTGGATCACATTCTAACGATCCTCCACTAGCTCAAACATTGCTTAGGGCTGGTTATTATTGGTCGAACTAGTTGAGACCTCCTATCGTCATAGTTGCAGCATTTGGGCCTGGGGCCTATCAGTTCTCTACATCAGAGGAAGCAAATTCTTGATGCCCGTTTCTGTTTGGGGCATTCTTTGTACATACTTTATGATCTTGAAAAAATTCTGAAAAAATTCCAAAAAAATTCATATATGATGCTGAAAAAATCCTAAAAAGCATAAAAAGTACTGAAAAAATGAGCATCCTAGTGAAAACCTAGCAATAGGTGCTTTGATGTCTCACTAAAAAAAATCAAAAAAATTCAAAAAATTGAAAAAGTGCCTTGGTGAAAACCTGGAAACAGGCGCCTTGGTAGCAAAAATACAAAAAAATTATAAAAAGTCCTAAAAAAAATTGCAATAAATCTATCAAGTGGTGAAAACCTGGAAATAGGCGCTGCTTAAGACCCTCTGCACCTATGTCTATCAGTCTTGCATGGCGCTCCTTCGCTCCACTTCTCACTTCGCCCCTCTTGGCCTGGAATTGACTCTTGTCTTAGTCTAGGGGGCATACATTATTTTAAGCTTATCTTGGGTCTCTTTGTGCATCTGGGTTTCTTAGGCACCTCGCAAACAGTGTTTTTCAACACCACCCCAATAGTGTTTTTCAACACTACCCTAGCGTCAAGTGTTTCTCAACACTTATCAGATGTCCTACCTGCAGTCTAGATGATGAGATATTTCTCACTGGCAGATGCGATACTCAAAGTTTGACTCTATGACCTACACACATGCACTTGACTCGCTGAGATTTGTTTGATTTTATTTCTTTGCGTGATGTCTATGATGATTTCTTTGCTGAGTGTTCTCCCTCTATGATCATTTTCGATGATGCATAGCTAGAAGACTGAGGGAATGAGAACATGTTTTATTGCTTCTTCTGCTTGTGGATATATTTTGTTGGTCCTAGTTGTCATTAAGCATTTATGCTTGTTCCACTTAACATTGGGATCTACAAGGTATTATCCTTGACTGTTTCGCAAGTGCATGCTTATACTCATCTTGAATTTCTTGTGTCTCGATGTGAGCATAATCTTGATATATCAAACTTAGGGAACCTCACTGCACTAGTCATCTTGACCTGCATGTCTTTGATGCCTAGGTGGGATTTCCACATTTCTATCTAATATAGATCATATTCAGATTCACATAGTTATGCTAGTGTGTATTGTATGATCTTGCGATGCTACCAATAACACTCGATGATGATAATCAGATGTCTATTGGCTTCGTAACCTTGCAAGTAAACCACTTTTCATGTAGCTTGCATTCTTAAGTTCATGTTAGTTAGTTTTGCATCTTGCATATGGAGAGGGCTCTCCTTTTCATCTTACATGGACCTGTTGGTCAACTGCGCTCATCTTCCACTTCCTCTCGATCATGTCTTTCACTTCTTGTCTTTCATATCCCATCATTTTCCTTTCATTTCAGGATCGAAACCAAAATCCGCATTCACCTTTCTTCTTCTTTCGTGTAGTTGGCTAACCTTTTGAGGCTTGATCCTTCGATCTTCGCTGGGGCATTCTTCACCTCTTCATCCCCATCTCTTTCAAACTTCTAGTCTTTCATTCACTTTCAAATCCCAAGTTCAAATCCCCCTCCGTGGTGTTTATGGGTTGAGGGACCGATAGGTTTGTGCCCCGTGTCCCATGTGTGGGGCATATCTTCACTGCTTGATGGTTATTCTGTTCTCTCTCTTCGATTATGATTTCTAGTGATTTGATCATGTTGCTCTTGCTTCTGCATTCCCTCTGATTTCACTTTCGATCCCGAGGGGGCAGACACATCATATCTTATTGGCTATCTCTTTCCTAAGTGTTCAGTACTGTCCCTACTAGGTTGACCATGCAGGATTTTCTATTTTTCTGCACTTCATTCTTTGGAGTCAGAATGCTATTGCTTGCCTTCTTGGCTATCTCTTGCTTTCTTGGCTGATTTGAGTTGCTTTGTGATCCCAAATCGATCTCACATTTCAACTTCATTCTTTGACTGCATGTATTCCCAGATTGATCACACATTAGTCAAAGATGGGCAAATGTAATCACCTAAAAATGGTCACCTAGACTATTAGCCTCTTTTGCTAAATCATAAATTGTTTGTTCTTGATCAAATCCTAGCTCTATCATTTATTCGATTATTTTCTATGGGCTAACCATTTTATCCTAAGTTTTTATTTAAAAGGAATTCCCTCCCCTTTTATTAAATAAAAGCCCCCACTTTTCCTCTTATCCTAAGTTGCACAAATAAAATATTATTCTTATTTTATAAAAAGGGAAAAAGCACTTTTTGTCTCATATGGACACAAAAGTCAACTCTTATTTTCCCATTGGAGGATATGTGTGCACATGGATTTCTCCTCTTTCAAGCTCCACCATTGATTAGATCTTTTGCCTCTTAATCTCCATGGTTCATTCCTTTTCAATTCCTTTAAAAGGAGAGCTCTCTTCTTTATTCTAGATCCCCAACTTTTTATGCTAATGTTATGCTGCAAGTTTTCTAGGTCACTTTGGAGCTTTTGGAGATTTGGAGCATTCTTGGCTTTTTGCATCTACATGTTATCATAGTTTCATTTCTTGCATTGTCATGGCATTCATAGCTTCATACTTAGCTTAGTTTCCTTTATGCTTTAGATTAATTCATCTAGCTTAACTAGGAGGCTTTGTAATACTTGCATCTTTCATTTTCATAGCTTAGCTTGCATTTCTATTTTTAGCATAGCATTGCATTGCATTTTCATTCTTGATTCTTGAGGATATTGGCATTCTTGCCCTTGTCTTCATTAAATTTCACATTGCATGGTTTACTAGCAAGTTTATAGGCTAAATAGCTCTAGCTGAGAGCATTCTTAAAACCCTTGCACTCCATGCCTGAGGAGCTATGGATCAATTTTTGAGACCTCGTTCTTGAGTGTTCTTGAATGGAATGATTCATAGAAGTGTGACACAATTATAGCACACAAAACTGTGTCTTCTTTACAACAACAACTTGCATCCTTAACTCAATCAAAGTTTAGTATTCCTACATGTGACATGGGTAGTCCTTTATCCTTAGACATTATCCATGCTCTTGTTCCTCAGTAGGCTGATATGCTGTGTCTTGAGAATTATGATGGTAAGGGAGACCCTATCACTCATGTTAAAACATTTCAAATCCTTTGTAGTGATTATGCTATTACGAGATTGACTAATACTTGCCTTCCCACTTTCAAAACTTTCATTAAGAATTTGTGTGGTAGACCTATTACTCTTTTGGAATATGTAAAGAATTTGGTAGATGATACACCATTTCCTAATCTTCCTAATCGTAATCCTATCTTTCCTAATCCATTCCCCAATCTTCCTAATCTTAATCCTATCTTTCCTAATCCATTCCCTAATCTTCCTAATCCTAATCCTATCTTTCCTAATCTTAATCCTATCTTTCCTAATCCATTTCCTAATCTTCCTAATCCTAATCCTATCTTTCCTAATCCATTCCCTAATCTTCCTAATCTTAATCATATATTTCCTAATCCATGTCTTAATCTTCCTAATCCTAAACCTATCCTTCTTAATCCGATTCCTAACATACCTAATATTTCTAATTCTCCATCTGTTATTCCTAGTTCTTCCCACACTTATAATGGGGCTCAAACTATGGTTCATGATGCAAATGTGCAAGAATTCTTTTTACCTTCCCCTTTTTATCTGAATTCTTTGACTTACATAGAAATCTTTAAATCTATGTTGAAATATGCTTTCTCCACATACAAATATCCTCTCCACTATAGTAATACACATTTACTTGTTGATTATGTGCCTTTCAAGATATATATACAGAAAGAGCTACTTTAGGAATTATATCTCACTCTTGTGTGGTATTACAATTTCTTCATAATTTTACCCCTCATTCTGATATAATATAGATCTCTTCTCCTCTTGTCTCTAAACTGGAAGAAAGAGGTGTATTTTCATCCAGTCTCCTAGGATCCATTAGGCTTTTAGCATATATTGTGTCTTGAGCTTAATCGGCATTCTTTCTATCCTATCTCTCTATGGTTTTGTATTATGTTTATAATCATCCATAGATTCTATTCAAGATATCTTTCCCAAGACATTTTTTTGCAAAGGTATCCCTTGTCTTCATCCCTGGGGGGCAAAGTTCTTCCTTCTTTCTCTTTGTTTAGGTATATACTTCCCTTGGCTTAGTGGAATTTGTTTATATTGCAACATTATTTCATTATACTGACTGATGTTTTGACCATGGATATCTTTTTTATATGAGAGGTTGTTGTCCTAGGTCATCACCTCTTCTCTATTTTGTAAATTATGTTCTTTATAAACTCTTACCCTTGTTTTGGTGTTAGAGTTGTTTCCCTCATTCCAAAGATTTATCTTCCTCTTCACTGTAGGGGGCTAGATGATTGAATCTTTGTTTCTTTGTGAAAGATGATATTTTATCTAAAAGCACTCCTCTATGGTGGGGGTCTTGTTGATAAGATCTCTTTCTCTTTGAGGATCATTTTTCCATAAGCAACATATCTTTTTCATGATTATCTATACTCTTGGATGTAGGGGTTAATACCCTTCACTAAGAATGTAGTGTACATTATTATTAAATAGGATATCTCCTTACATTGTGAAGTATGTATCCTCTTCCTCTTCCTTATCATGTCTAGTAGACAGCCACGATAAGGAGGGGGGCATATATAGGGTCTCCCTTGTACTATAGTTTTTTTATTTATATGCTAAATTCTCTGAAGGTAACGCACATAAGTTGCTAAATCCTGAAGAGACATGCATTTTTCAATTTTTCAATATGCTAAATCCTCCGATGGTAACGCACATAAGTTGCTAAATCTTGAAGAGACGCATTTTTCAATTTTCAATATGCTAAATCCATGGAAGGTAACACACATAAGTTGCTAAATCCTGAAGGGACACACATTTTATATTCCATGGTGATACAAGAAGGTGGATCTATGGGTATTCCAGAAGCCATCAAAAGACGCATTACAATTTCAAAGCACAGTTTATGGGTGAACTATCAAGTTTGGCCACTTGTTTGGCTCTCCCTCCTTGGTGATTCACAGTAAGGTGGGCATCTTATTGGATGAAGTAATCACTTTCTCTTTTCTCTCTTTTCACTTTCATGCTAGTAGGACTAGATCATGAAGCTATGTTATTTATAGTGTTGCTCTTGTCTTTCTTATGTAATCATTTATGCTTTTATGATAGCTTTCCAAATATGATATTAGTATAGGAAGCATTTCTTAGAAAGGTTTCCTTTACTAGTTGATTTGGGTTTGTTTTAGTACTAACCCCTCTTTTTGTGTCTTTTAGCTTTGCTTTTATTTTTCTCTTTGTTTTCGCACCCTCATGCGTGTATGTTGAGTTACAATCCTTAGTTTGGGGGCTTGTGTCCTTAGTTAAGTGTTATTTTATCTCGTTGCAAATCCACTCGAATCTTTCTTCTCCTTTACCAAGAGTTTGCATTGAATCCATACTCTTGCTAAAGTGGGGGCTTAATGTATCGTATTAAAATGGAAGCACTTCCATGTTAAGAGCATTTAGCCCTACGAGTAAGTGGTATGGGGTCATGTCAAGCGCCTTGATTAAGTCTTTGCATGGATCTGGCTTTTTCCCCCATGTTCTACTTCTCTCTCCCTGTTTCTAGCGTCTTTCTGACAACTTTCCATGAGAATCTGAAGATTTTGACTTTTTGGGTCAAGGACAACCTAATGGGTTAAGGTCAACCTCAACCCTAACCTAGGTTAGAGTCGACCTCAACCCTAATCCCAAGTCCAAATTTCAAATTCCAGGAGTTTCGAGATGTTGAGCTTTGGAAAGTTTCAATTTCCCGCTTCTAGGTCAGCTGTTTTGGGTTTCAAAATAGTAAACTCTTAAATTGCATTTAATCTAGGTCCATTTCTAGGGGTTAAGGTCAATTGAGATTTAATTCTCTAATTTCAGCCTCTCTAGAAGTTTGTGCCCTAGATCACTATAAAAAGAAGCCTTCATCTCTCATTTTATCCATCTCATCTCATAATCTATCAAGCTCTCAAGTGCAATCAAGCAAGCAAGAAGGAGAAAGAAAGAAAGAAAGCATTCATTCATCTTCAAGAATTCAAGCAATCATCCATTTAAGCATTCAAGTTCTCCATTAAAGATCAAGGATTCAAGCATTCAAGCCTTTGAATGGATTTGGTTCAAGCATTCAAGATTCATCATTCAAACCCTAGATCTATCCATCATAGTGGTGTGATCTTCCTTTAAGATCCTTTGTTCATCTTCAAGATCCATTCATTCTCCTTTCAAGGTAGATTCCAAGCATACAATCATGAAGGTTTTTTATTTACATTTATGGTTTTGATTTACATTGTTGAGTCCAAGATTTCATATCAATATACTTGTTTACATTTTAAATACAATTGCATATCTATTGAATATCATAGCTTCATTGTTAGATCTACTTCTACTATTTGCTAGCATTCTCTATTTCAATTCCATTATTAAGATTGATTCTGAACCAGGGTTTGACAAAGGAAAACCCCTCATCTAAACAAAAAAACCATTTTTCTTGTAGGTACAGGTGTGGGACAGCAAATTAAAGTGCATATTTGGATACCCTTTTCGTTGAACTTCTGAGATCCACGAATAGAATTTCTGTCGGAATAGTTGGGTCAAGGACAACCTTCAGTGAGGGGTACAATTGTGCCCTAGGGTAAGATTGTGCCCCACTATCTAGGTCAAGGTCGACCTCCCTCAAAAAAGAAAAACATTTCTAGGTTTTGTAGATCTTGCAGTTTCAGTCCAAAATCACATAAAATCAACAGTTTCTAAGACCGTTTGACAGGGTTTTCAACTGGTTCTTTTTCAGAGGTGAGTACTTTTATTTCTTCATTTCAATATTAGCATTTCTAGATTTACATTCCATCCCCTTATAATTCAAATGTATGTGTAAAATATTAGTTTTGGGGTCTCTTTTATGTGCAAACCATTGTTCTAGGACCCCATCCATATTTTATCCTATTCATAAGGTTATCAAGTAAAAATGACCATGACACAAATCATATGTACCCAAATGCAATGTAGGAACCTAAGACACATATAGGGAAGTATATTCACATGAGTCAACTCTAAGGTCACCTAGTAGTCTCTCTAGACCTCGACCCCTAGTGACTTTATATGGTATCAATAGTCTTTTCATACAAACAAAGAAAACCAACTATGTCAGACCTCAATGTCTCTCTAGACGAGCAAGCATTTTCTCCCACTCCCATCTTAGCCTGTACTAGCACTCAAGGCATAAGTGAGGCATAATTATCTTTTTAATGTTTCTATCCTAATAAATTTATTAAGTTATCACTTATTAGGTCAACTTACAAAGGATACCCAGCAATGGCTTTAGGGCTCCAGTGCCTCCAAAGTAAGCCACTTCCCTTCTATGCTCCTAGATAACCTACCCTAATGCTCCCAACGAAATAATCAAAGAGAAAGAAAAACCAAAATCATAAAAGACTTCCAAAATTAACAAACCTTGAATGTCGTAAAAAACAAGTGCTAGAGCATAACAAATAATATCACATCCCATACAAAGATCCAAACTGTTCATCCCATTCTAGACATCTCAATAAACAATTACCAATTCTCATAGTCTCATAACACAAGATCAATAATCATTAACATCAACAAAGCATCTTTCTCCAAACATGGAGTAAAACATAATCCAAAAGATCATCAGTCAAATTGTAGTACAACTACCATAGAAGAATCAAGGTGATCAAGTTGATTAAGACTCAACACAATAATGGTCGTCACCTCTTCAAGGTTAAATAGAGTAATGATCAAGACTAAACAGAAACATGACATCACATCAGAGATATACCCAAAATAATACTCTTATAATCAAGACACCAAAAAGGTTATAAATTTATTCCATGTGTACTCAAATGTAAAAGAAATTAATTTCATAAAATAATTTAAGTTTCAAAGACAAGATTCCACCTACGACATCAATCTATCATAACCGACCTTATTCAACAAGACCAAATAAAATTTCAATAAGAAAACATTGTATTATAAAATACACCCACATCAAAATTCCATTAAAAGTAAAACAAATATTTAATTTTCTTTTATAAATTAATTTATAATTTTTGTTATATAAATTAATTTATTAAGTATAATTACTAATTGACAATATAATTAAATTCCAATAACCAACAATAAGATTTACCTCTATAAATTAATTTATACAGTTCCTTATATAAATTAATTTATTTAATATAATTACTAAGCAACAATATAATTAAATTACGTTAAAATAAATCTCAACTATAAGTTTTTGTTGATTATGACGTGCATATATATTTATTTATTCAATTATATAAAAAAACACATTTACACACACACACACACACACATATCACTACCCACTATCAATTATTAATTAATCTCTTTCTATAAACTCTTTCTATTTTGATCTCTCAATTATTAATACAAAAATTTATTAATTAATAATATATAAATATTAATTAATAATAATAAATTCTAAATAACACAATTTAAAATAATTTTAATTAATTAATAATAAAAATTTTAATTTAAATAATAACAAATGTTATTATATATATATATATATATATATATATATATATATATATATATATATATATATATATATATATATATATATATATATATATATATATATAATAACAATTTATTTATTTCTTAAAATTTGAACACAAACAATAAGCAATTGTCTCTCTTTTTTTAATCAAATTTCGATAGGTTTTTCCTTTTTAAACCTATGATTCAACCTATGTTTTAAAACTATTAACAATGACATGCATACAAATAAATTACATGAATTTGGCTTTAAAGAAGGTATGCATACATTTAATCAATAGGCTCATGCAGTAAACTCATAGGTGCATAGTTGTTGAATTTGGTATAAACCCTAATTGGGAAAACTCACACATTTTCATAAAACCTCTTCCTGAATTTTCAGACAAACTCCATAGAACACCCAATATATCAATAGCACAATTTCCTATGAAACCCTAATCAAACTCATCTCAAAATTCTCACAAACAAGAAGAACTTTGTTCAAACACTCAAATTTTCCAAACAGTCCAACAAACACGAAGAAGACAATCTTTCAAAATTTAAAATTGCAAAAGGGTTCAAAACCCTACCTTAATTCCACTAGCTGAATCTGAAACACACAAGGGCCAAAACACAAATTCAAAAACTTCCAAGATCTCAAACTTTTCAAAAATTCCTTGCATTCCAATCCAGAGGCAAACCTGTAAAACCTTCCTAAAACCCATGTCCCTAAGAATGACAAAAAATTACTCCAATATAGTAAACCTAACAAACTCCACTCAAACATGCAACTCACAATCAGAAATAAGAACTCAATTGTTAAATATAATAAAACAGTTAACTCAAAATCATACAAATCAGAACTCAACTCTAACCTCATTAATATCAATTATCCATTTAAAAGAATTATATATTTAATTAATAATTATAATTCATGCAAATCATTCAAGATTTGATTTTAAACTTATATTTCAATTTTATTAACCGAATGTGCAAATTTAATTGAATAATAACATTTAATTAATAAAATTTTAAAAAATAAAATTTAATTAATAATTAATATTTTAAGCATATTAATAATATGCAAATTGATAATTAAATATCATTTTATTGATTTATTAAAAGAATTATAACTAATCCTTCAATTAAGTCTCTTAACTCAACCTTCTGATTTAGAACTGATAAATCAATTCATTTTAACTAGTGTGCATATAATCGCATGCTTATATTTTAACTATAATTAATATCTTTAGCACCACTTAATAAGTAAATTGATAATTAATATCAATTTATATTGTTTGAACATTTAATTTAAATTTTTATTTAATGTTTAATTAAATCCTTATTTTCATCATTAGACTTCTAATTAAGTCTTTTAAATAATCAATGATATTTAATTAATTTTTATTAACTAAATATCTATATTTAATATTTCATATTCATAAGATATAATTATTTTAATCTCATAATTAATCTTAATTAAATTTTTAATGCATTAATAAATCAAAATTCACATCAAGATACCTGACAACCAAACATGAAGGAAAAACTGACTAAACTCGTAAAGTAATAATCAAGCTCAAAGAAAGGGTTCACGAATGATGTCACCTTGATGAATTTAGAAGGTAGCAAAAAAGATACATGTCCATTGTTTGAGGACAATAATTGGCTTAGGTTGGGATTTAGACCTGGGTGTTATCTCCCCTCTCTTACCATTGGGATATTGTGATAGGGCATGCTCATCCTGATAATTTAGGGAAGTCGATGTTCAGTATCTGAAATCTTCCATAAAAGACAAGCATGTACAAACATGTGTGTGTGTGTGTGTTTATATATATATATATATATATATATATATATATATATATATATATATATATATATATATATATATATATATATATATATATATATATATATATATATATATATATATATATATATATCTGATAATGGTGGGGATCGATCAATCGTGTGGATCTTGCAAGCAAGTAACTACGACTCCATCTCTCAACCACATCAGGCACGTCAAACAGAAAATTAAAACACACATGCCAACCATACACGTACAAGTATGGGGTTAGTAAAAATCATAACATAAGTAACATCATCATATGTGAATAATCATCATCATCTACTAACATGATATAAATCAAGCGATTTAAAGTATCATAGAACTGAATCATTAAATGCAACCAAAGATCTAATATTCATGAAAAGTGGTCTAAATGGGTTAACATCATAAACATAAATGATGGTAAAGGGGTGGGCATTATAGGGATCCCATCTCTTAGATGTGAAACTAATAAGTGAAAGATACCCAAGGAACTTAGGAAGAAAGAGCTTGTATATTCTACAATAAGGGGGCAATGGAAATGAAATGACACTTCAAAATAAAATGCATAGCTTACCAGAATATCCATACTTAATACAAAAATGACTTGATGGTTGACAAAATGTGTAAGATATTTGAAGATGATAGGATTAATCAAATAGTCAGCTTCTTGTTGATGTGATTTTTGTTCCACTACAACATACAAAATCAAATATACAATGTTTCTAGGTGAAACACTAAATACTCAATCCTCTCTTGATATAAGGTCATCTCTCATGTTAAGCTTGCAATGTAAGATCATGAAATGACTTCAAGGTTCCTTCTATTGTGGAAAATAACTCTATTGAAATAATGTGATTTTCTAGTAATCACTTAGGGGACTTACGCTATTCATTCAATGCATGTCAATCACTGCACTTCTAAAGGTTTGGCTTCACAATGTGCAATGAAAATATAGTTTTAATTTTCCAACTCTTCCACTTCAACTCTGACTTAAACTTAACTTCTATTTCTACTCTAGCTAAGAATGTAAGGAATCATGGATGACATGGACTCTACTAGATGTAGCTTAATTAATGACTCCACCCACCTAGTGCAAGCTTCTAAGGAACACTAAAATGGTTTTCAAGTCAATACCCCCCTCTCCATTCTCATTAAATGGATGAAAACTGAAGAGTGAATATCAATTGAAGTTAAGTGCTTTCAATCATTGGCTCACCACACAAGGTATACTTACAATCAGCAAGAGGCTAGTGGCCTAAATGTTTTGAGTCAGTCAAGAAAACATCCACAATAAATTTCATCCAACTAAACTGCTTCAACATGAAAATAAATCTACTCCAAGTGAAATATTGAGGAAATCATGCAACACTTCAACACAATATTAAGTAATTCACCATGAGGAACCAACAATGAATTATCCATTGCTTCAAAAGCATCATAGCAATAATTTGATCAAGACTTTCCCTTAGCTAGCCTACTCTAATCTACTTCTAGCTTCTACTCCTCTAATTGTCTAACTTTCTAATTTTCTAACTCTTTACAAATGATAAGGCCCTAACCTTTTATAGATGTCCAATTACAATGAAGGGCCAAGATTGACTAAAGATCGAGGGTCAAGATTGAACCCCACAAACCCTAATTCTAGGGTTTCCTTATTTATAACTAATTGCATGAGGCCAACAATCATGGGAAAATAAGAAAATTACAAATCTTTTGATAGCCAATGAAAAAAATGGACACTTAGTGTGATGCGATTGACTGTGCTTGAAATTGGGATTTCTTGATTGGATAAGACAACTCAATGCCACCTCATCATCCTTATCATGTAGATATATCTAATCTTATGATGAAGAGGAAATATCTCTTGATACTCAACATTTCTAACTTTGATTAACTCTTCCAAAACTATTAATCTCTTAAGGATGAGTGACACTTACAATATATCCACAACTTGATCTTCCCCGTTGCAATAAATAAGTGACACTTGCTTGTATTCAACATGTTCTCTAATGAAGTGATGTTGGAGTGAAATACTCTTTGTCCTTTCATGAAAAATAAGATTATTTTTCCAAGGCAATGACACTTTGGTTGTTACAATGTAAAGGTGCAGGCTCTTCTTGATGTAGACCCAAATCTTCAAGTAATCTTCTAATCCATAAAGCTTCTTTAGAGGCATTAGTACATCCTTTATATTTATATTCGGTGGAACATAGAGAAATAGAATATTCTTTTTTACTTTTCCAAGAAATAGCACCTAAACCAACAAAGAAACAATAACCACAAGTAGATTTACCATTACGGGGATCTCCACCTAGATCTGAATCAGTGAATTCTTTAAATGAAAAATCAGCATTGGCATCACAAAATAAACCTACATTTATAGTTCCTTTAATATAACGTAATATTCTTTTAGCAAATTTGAAATGTGTTTGTTGTGGTTTAGACATAAATCTTGAAACTAAACCAACACTAAAAGCAATATTAGGTCTAGTAAGATTTAGATAACTCAAACTTCCTACTAGTTGTCTATAAACTATAGCATCCAAAAATGGAGTTTGCATGTCTAACATCAGCTTAGTTCCTAATTCAAATGGAATAGAAACATGAGAATCATCATTCATCTTAAACCTTTCTAGAAGATATTTAGCATACTTTCTTTGTGAGAGAAAAATACCCTTAGGGGTTTCCCAAATTTGTATTCTTAAGAAAAAATGTAAAATGCATAAATTAGTCATTTGAAATTTTTTATTAAGTTGAAACTTAATATCAGAAATTAAAAAATTTGAAATTGAAGTAAGAATCAAATCATCCACATAAAGAATAATAATAATAACAATATCATCTTGAGTATGTCTAATATAGAGATTAGGATCATTATTACTTCTAAAAAGACCTTGAGAAATAAAGAAAGCACTGATTTTGAAATACCATTCCCTAGGTGATTGTTTTAACCCATAGATAGATTTTTTTAATTTACAAACTAAATGTTCATTACCTTCTTTAACAAAACCAGGGGGTTGAGACATAGATTTCTTCATGTAAACCACCATTTAAAAATGCACTTTTAACATCCATTTGGTGAATAGACCAATTCATTTTAAAAGCTAAAGCAAGCACAAGTTTGATTGTAGGCATCTTAACAACATGTGCAAAGGTTTCATTATAGTCTAATCCTTCAATTTGAGAAAAACCTCTTGCTATTATCCTAGCTTTAAACTTACTAATTTCATTATTATCATTTAATTTTTTTTTGTATAACCATTTGCATGAAACCAAATTCTTACCATGACATAAATGAACTAAATGCCAAGTGTTATTAGAAAGTAAAGTGTCATATTCCCTTTGCATAGATTTTTTCCAATGAGGTTGTATTTTAGCTTGTTAAAAGGATTGAGGATCATTAGAATGCATAAGAGAAGACATTAAAGCATAATTACAATAATTAATTCTCCTAAGTTTAAGACCGCCCATTCTAGCTATGTAATCATCACTTTCATAAAGTAAATCTTTAAACCATTTAGGATTTCTCTTAGAAGTAACTAAATCATCACTATGAGGAGTAGAGATATTAGTATCTTCATAATTATCACTAGAAGGAATAGAAATAGATTCATTAGGAGTATGGTTTAGAGAATGAGGTTGGTCCTCCACAACTACAATTTTGCTTCCACTAAATTCTAAATCTTGAACATTGGAGCAATCATGAAATCCATTTTCTACAATACACACATCTATTGCAACTTGAACTTTTTTGGTAGTAGGATTGTAAACTCTATATCCTTTATTGTGTTCATCATACCCAAAAAATATATAAGGAGAAGATTTAGCATCTCACTTTTTTCTTTTTTGTTTTAAAGGTGTGTGAACATAAGAAATGGAACAAAAAATCCTTAAATTTTCCAAATTGGGCTTCCTACAGGACCAAGCTTCTTCAGGGGTTTTATCCTATAAAGCTTTAGTAAGAGTCCTATTAATAAGATAAGTAGTGTAATCACCTGAAAATGGACAAGATTAATTCAAGTGAGCAACAAAGGAAAAATCAAGGCAATAAAGTCAAATTAAGCTAAAATCAAAGCAAAATTGCAATCAAGCCATAATCCAAATTTAATTGAAAATCAAAAACCATAAAATCAATTTAAATCGAATGAAATCAATTAATTGTGCAATTAATCTAATTAATTACATAGTTCAAGTAAATCAAATCAACCCATTCAAGGGGTACACAAGGCTAGACATATTAAATAAATTCAATTATTAAATCCTAATTTTCCTTCAACCACCAAATGGGAGGAAAATGCATCAACCAATAGGTTTTAAGGATCAATCTCAAATTGAATCTCCATCACCCATAAGGAGAGAGCATCTTTCTTGTCCACCCATTTTGTCTCCTTGTCCCAAGCTTTGAGGATAAATTATTTAAATGGTCTCCAAAGGTAGAACCATAGACTAAACCTCAACACAACCATTATCAACTCAACTCTACCCCCTACCCTTGCCAAAATCTATAAAAGCAAGGCATAAATCAATCAATTATCATCCACAAATATGAGAATAGCATCAAACCTCTTGTAATTTTGAGCTAGAAAGGCAAATTTAGAACTAATTAAGGCTTATTTCTTTTGAAATTGAACTTTTTAGTTGTTTTATCATTCATTCTCATTTTAGGGTTGTCATTAATGGAAGCTTGCTAAGAGCTTTGCATTAGCAAACCTAAATAGAGGTCCATAGAGTGCTTAATTGTCAATTATTTGCTCAAATTAGATTTTTATTTGTGGTAATTTAGTTCTTATATTCATTTATTTGCAATACTAACCCTATGAAGGTGCTTCTCATAGCACACAAAATGGTGCCTGTGTGTGTGAATTTTGTACCTGATCTGTAGACACAACACTTTAGTAAAATATTAGAGGTTAGCAAAAACAAAAGCTGCAATGAATTGAAAACTAAACCAGGTGAGTTGCTGCCTTCTAATAGGTGCGAGTATGATGTTCTCAGATTCTTATCGAGATCAGTGACCTTGATGACACCTAAATGAAGGATTTGAATGCAAAACTGATATGAAATATGAATGCAATTAATCTATTTTTTTATAAATTTTCTATGCAATGATATGATGAAAACTAATATGAATCTATGATATCTAAGATGAAATTGATATGAAATTGATCCAACAATGATATGAAAATGAATCTAAATGAATGTAAAAACCAAATTGATCTCACAATAGCCTTGATTCGCAAGAAGGTTTGATTCTCCAAATTCCAATTCTTCAAAATAGTTGTGCAATTCGTAGATGATTTTGGCAGAGTAAGCTTGCAAAATTATGAGATGATTTGTGAAGAGCTAAGCCTTGATTTATAGAAATCTAGGGCTTTGGGAGGTGCATGAAAGAAAGCCATAAATCACTCAAATAAACTCAACTTGATTTTTGAGTTATCTAAAAATAAAGAATAATTAACTCATAAAAACATGCAAAAGCAAAGATCAACTCAAAATAGAGTTTTTGATTTAATTGATAATTGATAGTTGTCTGCTTTTGTGATTGTGCATGTTTTAATTATGAATTAATTTAATAATAAAGTTATTTATTTCCAACTTAACTGATTTTGAAAAATAAAATAATTGATTTATGGGTTAATCAATTATTTTTCAAACTTTTATTCAAAAACAATATTATTAAAAATTGACAACTTGCTTTAATTAATTAAATAAGAATTTAATCAATTATTCATAGAATTTTGGATTTATTGTCAAAATTAAATAATACAATTTAGGAATAAATAGAATTAAATTTAATTAAACAATTAAGAGGTAGTATTAAATCTAATTAATTAAATATTTAGAATATTCAATTAATCAAATTTTATAATAAATTAGATTTATTGCCAAATAATCATTAAATTAAATATAATTATGATAAATAGGAATATTGCTATGAATATTCCCCGATGCAGAATTTATGATAATCAATTAGGATTCGATGATGTTCAGATGTGCCTTAGGTTAGGACTTTGATGTCAATTTTGTTCGATATGTTGATGTAGGAGGTTAATGAACCTATGGCACATTTTTGGGGTATTACATTTTGCCCCTCTTTGAATTACTATGTGAAGTGCAGTGGTTCAAAGATAGTCTATGTACGATAAAGATATGAAACTGATTGGAAAGATATGATGATATTAGGTCCTAAATGACCAAAGATAATGTTCACTATAACAACAATGAACCAATGAAACAAAAGCGTCAAAATGCCTGATTCCAAACCTTATGCTTGCGAAGAAGTGAGTGACCGATTCCAAACTTGATTGTCCTTAGAAGAATCACATAGGTATCACATCTGAACCCTTCAGTTACTGAACAACCAACGAAATAACACTAATGAACTGATGGTTACGAAAAGCTGATACGGTTTACAAGATTAGGAGAATATTAGATTGATATGGATCTCGATGAATCTGATATGCCCCAAGCGATGATTGATTTGCCCCAAGCGATGAGGACTTTTGATGAATCAGTAAATAGACGTGGTTGTTGTCTTGATTACTGAGGAAAGATGTGATTTCAAATTTGATTATAGACTTTGAATGATATGCAATACCATGCCCCCTTCGAGATTAAAATTGAAATCTGACAAGAAAAGTCAGTGTGTTCAGAAGCATGTTAATTGATTTGAGAAGTGGTTAAACACGTTCAAGAATGCATTCTGCATCATTTGGAGGTCTGGAAGACCAAGTTTGACTAGGTGAAACTATGAGTTGACCATAGTTGACCAAGTTGAAATTTTGATAGTTTGATGTAAGATAATCAGTTAAGTTGAATACTAGATTTTTGTGATGATTGAAGGTCGATTATGCAAGCAGTAGACCGTCTTAGGCCCAAAATTTTAAATCATGATTTTGACATAATAAATGATCTCATATTTTAATTTTGATTTCGAAAATGGATTCAGAACATCGAAATTAGCCAGGGGTGCAATTTTCATGAAAAATAAAGCACTTTTGAAAATTAGGTCAAAAGCTATATAAAGGCCCGAAGGGTCATTTTCAATTCATTTCCACCTTTTGACTTTAGAGATTCTGTGGAGCCCTCTAAGCAGAAATGGCAGATAGAGTAGCAGAACCAAAGGTACCTATGAGTTCACACCGATTTGAGCGCAGCTGGAGACACCAGAGACCTCAGACCTATGGACATCCGGTAGGTGGACCTCTGTACCTCGCTGAAAATTCCATTTTTTCATGTTTTTATAGCCTTTTAGAATCTTTTCGTATGTTTTTCCATTTTTGAATTTTGTGTGCATGGAAAGTCATATGACTCCCCAGCGGGACTCATACAAGTTTTCAATTGTAGATAGTTTGTCATTTCATGACCCCTCAAGAGTCGTATCAGAGGGACCCATGTGTCATATGACATTCCGTCAGGTCCCTCATAACTCGTACGAGGGTCATTCCAATGTCATCTGACTATCCTTTGTCATTTGGTTATATACCGAAAGTTGTACGACTTTTCATGCTAGTCTGTACTGTCATATGGAAAACAACAAACTAAAAACTCAACTTTAGGATCAAATTTTGAACTTTCTGATGCTGTAACCTGATTCTGGACCTATTAATGCACCTTCTGATATATCAAATCGCCCCTTGTCTATACTTGCAATCTTGTCTGTGACTGAATTATTGATAGGATTCCCCTTTTTCTTTATTATTTTGGTCTGTGTAGGCTATATACCCTGATGTTCATGCTTGGCACTCATATCCAGCTACTCAGAGGCTATGCATATCACTTCCTGACCCCATGAGAGTACACCTTGCTGTGTGTGGTTTTGAGTTCCTGATTTAGTTACCCGATATTAGGGTAAATCATAGTTTATTGACAGCTCTGATTGAGAGATTTCATTCAGAGACCCAGAAATTTCACTTGCCTACAGGGGAGATGACCATGACCCCTAAGGATGTGTATAGGATTTTGCATATTCCATTTCACACTAGTAGGAGACCCGAGTACGTGAGTTCTGGGAACTCAGGATTAGTTGCTTTTAGATGTATCTTCGGAGATGACACCCAGATGACTTCTTCAATTTCCTGGGAGTTACTTGTACAGAGATATGGCCAAACCCACCGATTGCAGTGTATTATAGCTGGTATGATTGGTGGTATCATCATGTCCGACCGTCAGCAGAACGGTCTTTTGATGGGCTGGGCACCCATGATAGCACAGTTAATGGCCACTCCCTCTAAGTTGGCTTGGGATCAGTGCCTCCTGGCACACATGTTCTTAGAGATGCATGAGATTATATATCATGAGAGTAGGTCATTTGCAATAGGAGCCCTTGTATTACAGATTTGGATGTGGGAGCACATCCCAGTAGTGAGACCAATGTATCAGACACAGCGGCAGCCTCAAGAGCTAATTATATATGCATACATAGGATATGTGACACAAGTATGGATGGGACAACCCGAGTACTAGAGGTGGTGTCTAGATGATGTGACTTTTGTGCATTGGAGACCATATGTAGGCATTGAGCCTTGGCCTACCACTCGGGAGTAGTTCAGCTATTTCTTTCAGAGTAGGATATTGATAGGCCGAACCTCTACCATCCTTGAGAGATTCCTTATCACTAGAGTATGGTGATAGTATGGATGGATTCAGGATGCCCCAGAGGACTACACCGCTTATGCTCGGATTGCGCAAGAGCTTGGTTTAGGTTGGTCTGCCAGATTATCTTACGCTTTATGCTCACAAGAGTACAATACCATAGTTGGTAGAGATTGGGATTACCATCCTCAGGTACTGGATGCAGGTGTCATAGATAGATTTGTATCATGGTTAGTAGACCACCCCATTCATAGGTTTTTAGATCCAACTGAGCTAATTCCCTCCATGGAGGAGGTGATGGACATTATAGGTGCTCCTATGCCACAGGGCCCTAGACTAGCACAGGCTCCGATGATACATTTGACACCCCCGAGACCTAGAGCGATGGCTCCACCACAGAGACCATCCAGATAGATGAGGCCCCCTCGTCCGACTACTTCTTCAGTAGGGAGATCTACCGATACACAAAGATGGAGCAGAGGAGAGAGAGGCACATTGGGCGGTATTGGTGCAGTGGATGATGTTTTAGTAGCTGAGCAGGTATCAGGTGGTGTGGATACTGATGTGGTACTATAATACCCCAAAAATGGGCTATAAGTTCATTAATCTCCTACATCTTCAATTCGAATGAAATCGACATCAAAGTCCTAATCTAAGGCACATCTAAACATTATCGAATTATAATTGATTATCTTAAATTTTACATCAGGGAATATTCTTAGTAATATTCCTAATCATCATAATTATCTTTAATTTTATAATTATTTGGCAATAAATCACATTTATCCTAAAGTTTGATTAATTAAATATTTTGCATATTTAATTAATTAGATTTAATATTTGCCACTTAATTATTTAATTAAATTTAATTATATCTATTATTAATTGTATTATTTAATTTTGACAATAAATCAAAATTCCTATGAATAATTGATTAAATTCTTATTTAATTAATTAAAGCATGTTGTCATTATTTAATAATATAATTTTTAATAAAAGTTTGGTAAAATAGTTAATTAACCCATAAATTAATTATTTTATTTCAAAAAGCAGTTAAGTTGAGAATAAATCACTTTATTTATTTATTAAATCATAATTATCCATGTGCACATTCAAGGACCAGTTAAACTCAAAATTGGAAAATCAATGCAAGTTGTTAGCTTTTTGAAACTCAACATCTTTTCGAGTTTTAAAGTTGAACTAAACTTCTAATTCAAGTTGAACTGTGCTTTTGCATGATTTTTGTGACTTAATTATCTTTATTTAAAAATAACTCAAAAATCAAGTTGAGTTATTTGAGTGATTTATGGCTTTTTCTCATGCACCTCCAAAGCCCTGGATTTCTATAAAAACAAGGCTCAGCTCTTCATAATTCATCTCTCAAATTTGCATCCACAGCATCTCATATTTTGCACAATCACACTGGAGAATTGGAATTGAAGAATCAAAGCTCTTGCGAATCGACATCTTTGTGAGATCAATCTTATTTTTGCATTCATATTGCATATCATTGTTAGATTAGCATTGCATATCAATTTTCAAATAGCATTCATAGCATATCAATTTCATATTAGCATAGATTCATATCAGCTTTTATCATTCTTATTGCATAGAAAATATCAAAAATATAGATCAATTGCATTCAAATCCTTCATTTAGGTGTCGTCTAGGTCATTGATCTCGATTACAATTTGAGAACATCAATCTCGCACCTATTAGAAGGCAATAAATCGCTTGGTTAGATTAGATTTTAATTTTGCACGATTTTGATTATAGCTAACCTCTAATGTTTTACTGAAGTGTTGTGTCTACAGATCAGGTACAATTTTCACACACACATTTCTGGCGCCCACCGTGGGGCAACCCACCTTTGCATGCTGGTTTTGATTTTTTTGGGAGCTAAAACCCCAAAGTTTCAAAGATTTAACTTTATCTCCCAAACGGCTTAGAATTTTGGTCTGAAATTTTTTTTTCAAGTTGGTGACATATCAGGGAAGCTACAGTAAAAAATTTAGAATTTTCTGAGATGTTTTGAATTTTTAATAAATTTTTTCTTGAAATTTTGGAAAAAATTAATATCTGACGCAAATCAGCATATTTTTTAGAAATTTTTATATTTTCGGAAAGCTCTTTAAATTTTATAGGGGGTCCATTCTTTGTGTTTTAAATTTGGACATGATATCATAGCTCAAATAGTCAATTTACAAAAACTGGTTTGTTTTGATAAAATGGGTCTCTAGGGCAAAAATGAAGAGATTTTTCTAAAAATTTTGCATTTTTGGAAAACTTTCTATTTTTTAGTAGGGGTCTCTATTCTAAATTTCTATTTTTGTAGCCAAAATCATATCAAAAAAATTAGATCTTGTTGACTAGGTCAAATGCAACAAAAAAAAATAAAGTTTTGTGATGGGTATGCACTTATTTTTTTTACATGGTTCAATGAATGATATGAGTTGTCATTTGGGTTAATTGCTGGTTATTATTACTGATAATAATTGATTTTTAGAGCTAACCCTATGATTTTCATAAGTTGAATATATTTTGCATATCTTGTTTGCTTGTTTGCTTGTTGGAGAGTTCGTCACTTGCTTGCATGGAAAAGCTCAACAAAAATTGCTAAAAATCAAGTAAAATCTACTAAGCGCATTGTGAGGATCCTAGGTATTCTCCTTCATCTAATAATAATTTGATTTGGGACTTAAAATAAATCTCTTATGTGTCAAGCTTGTGTGCATCTTTTCATGCTTTTGATTTATTTCTACACACTTGCATAATTGGTACTAGGTTGTGAACCCTTAAGGATGCATTAAGTAGTCTTAGAATATTTGTGATTGATCTTGATTGCTATCTTGGGTTATTGGACTCGCTAATCCGCCGGCCCCTCATTTCTGCCCCCTGGTTGCAATCTTAGCGCCATAAAGGGGAGGGGTCAATAGGACATAAGCGTTAAGTGTTCCACTTGGCAACCCTTTTGTGCTTTTAGGAACTCACTTATTTTCTAAGTTGGGGACTCATTTTCAGCTTGTGTGAGGTGTTAAGTGTTCCACCTTGTGGACTCACCTCATATTCGCTTTAAGCATTAAGTGTTCCTCTTTCTACTTTTTGGGTACTTTTGGTAGATCTACTTTCGGAATATATCTGTGCTCACATAGTAATTAGGCCCTATGAACACTATTCGTGATTCTTGAGAGATTGGATTCCTAGCAAAATCCTTCCTTGATGATGGAATCCTTGTAGGTAGGGAGGATACTTAGTGCGTTTCACATTCAACTTGGTTAGTGAGTCTTCTCTTATTGATCAACACATTCTCTCTCCGGAGAGGTTGATAGATCACGTGGGGTTGATATCACGAGCTTTGGTGAATCAAAATTGGTTAGTGCGCCTTCTCTTATTGATTGATACATTCTCTCCCCGGAGAGGTTGATAGATCACGTGGAGTTGATATCACAGACCTTGGTGAAATAAAACTTTGTCTTAGCGTGTCGGATTAATCTGCTTGCTTTGTTTGGGTTAAAAGTGAAAAGGTGTCAAAAACCTTGGATCTGGAGCCAAGTCCCCTTGTGGTATAAATTTGTGAGTCACCTTTAGAGAGGGTTAACCGTAGCGGTCGATCCCTTCATAGGGCAAACTGCATTGACGGAACCTCAAGCGGTCATAGCCATTTTCGTCGTGGTAGTGACAGCCACTATATAAATGTCCTTGTGGAAGAAATCTCCACGGGTATGGTTCATTGTTGGGTTGTCAGATCTCCCTAGCAGCTCTTGAAGATTAAGTTCTCAGACTGTGTCAAAACCCTGGTGCGCCGGGATTGGAGTTCACCCCTTTGAATCATAAAAGTTGCAGAGTCAAACCATTACTAAAAACCCTAGAGAGGCCAATTTTTTTTTCATTCTCAGGTATATGTGTGTTATTGCAAAACTTTTCAGAACATACACAATTAGTACTCTCAGGGATTAGCACAATTTGGTCACTTGATTGTTCATGCGCAAGGTTGCTTTTTCCCTTGTTCATTATTTTCAGACATGCTTGGAATCACTTGCTTGTTGTTCTGCATGCTTGTTTATCTACTTGGCTATTAAAAATGATCAAATCTATTATAACCTTCAAAATCTGGACAATACAATTCGCAAACAATCCAAAATTGAAGACCTTAAATTTTGCAAAAATTGACGTAAAATCTTTTCTGGAGTCAAAAGTCATTTCAGGAAGTCAAAATTCATACGAGTTTTGTCAAGTGTCATTTCAGTATTGGCCATCTGTCGTATGATAGAGAACCCAGTGTCGTACGATTTTTCATGCCAGCAAATCCAAGGAAGTCAAAATCCTGTTAGCAACTGTCGTATGATATTTACAACTGTCATTTCATTGCTACCCAACTGTCATACGAGATTTACAACTGTCGTTTCATTGCTACCCAACTGTCGTACAAGTTTAGCAACTGTCGTTTCATAGACTACCCAGTGTCGTACGAGTCTGCAGAGTGTCATTTGGAAAAATTTGAGAGAGTTGTCAGAAATTGTCAAATTGCAAGATATCCAATGTTTCCAGCCTAGTTCCAGAATCTGTCAAAAATATCATTATGTCAGGAACAAAGCAGTAGCTATTAAGCATTCTACCATTTTCTGAGTTTGATCTTTTGAATCCAATCTAGTCTTCTGTTTGATCAATTTGAGTCCTTTTTATCTCATGTCAAAACCTTGTCATAACTATCAATCTTCAATCAATCTTCAAAAACAAACTAAGTGTTGAGAACTTGTGTCCGCTATCTTTTCGGTGATCTATCCCATACATCCAAGGCACAGTTTCCTTCACCCACATCTCATCAGACCTTCAAAACTATCATAATCTTGACAAGGTTGTGCCATTCGATTTTCTCGAATCAAATTGTTCTTCAGTTGTCTTCATCCTTTTCTTCTGTTTCATTCAAAGTTAATGGTGGAGACCAGAGCTTCTTCACACAAGAAATCAGAAGAAATATCTCAGAACTTACTTTTGACTAATACCCCGGGTCCAACTCTTGAACAACTCATCAAGTCAAGTATTTATGAAGATGACGGTCTTGGTAACTTTCGATTGAAAACTGGTTACATACCTCCTTTATCAACTCACAGAGGTAATCAGCAAACTCCTCCTCAATCTGTTCCAGGGAGCCCAAAAACTCCTACCATGTCTCAAGCAGGGACAAACCACGGTTCTCTAGGAGGAGGATCCTAGGGACACCATTCTCAACATAATGCTGACCAAGAACCTACGCCCTCTGAAATCCATCGATGTCAGAATGACGATGAATTCAAGAGAATGATGAGGCATTTCTTGAAAGTGGATAGAGAGGCATACTTTTTACAATTAGCCTAGGAAGGGGCTAAGCTTCCTCCCAACTTTAACGTTGATGATATAATCACACATGAGGAAGAAACTCGACTCACAGCTATGAAAAAATAGATGCATGCTATACAAGTCAAATTTAACAATCTTAAGAAGAAGGAACCCAAGGAGTTCTCCATGGAGGCCCTATGTCCTTTCCCGTTCGAAAAAAACTTATATATGCCACCATTCCCAAAAAGAGTGGAGATACCAAAGTATGACAAATATGATGGACACTCTGATCCTCAAGATCATGTCAGAGAGTTCTATATGCAATCCATGGAATTCATGCATGAACCGACTTATCTAATGCATCTTTTTCCTAGATCCTTGGGAGGAGCATCCATTCAGTGGTTTTCAAGATTACCTTCTACGATCAAAACTTTTGAGGAATTGATTAAATTGTTTTATCAACAATATTCCTACAATATTCAACATCTGGTCACCATGATTGATATCTGTAACCTCTAGCAATATCCAGGGGAATCATTCCTAACTTTCCTCAAGAGGTGGAGAAAGAAGTTCTCTCTATATGCTAGACAAATTCCCGAAATGGAGAAACTTGAAATCTTTATCAATAACCTTGTTCCAGAGCTCAATTATCCATTACAAATGAAAGATCATGTATCTTTTGATAAAATGGTGGATAATGCAATCAAGATTGAGAAAGTACTTGTCAAGAAAGGAGAAATCACACTTCAAAAGGACAAGTCTGAATCTGGATCTAGCTCAAAAGATAAAAACAAGAGCTGGAATAGAAACAAAGGTATCATCTCTGATGGTGTTGTTGATACTATCCGCACCCCATCAAAGGCACCGACCTACAATCTCACCCTTGCCACCAAAGCCATTGAAGCTTCAAAGCAAAAATCTGTTGAACCATCTCCAAAGAAGCCATTCAAATGATGGGATAATAAATGAAAGTTTACTCCCCTGGGAGAATCTTTGGAATCTTCCCTGAGAACCCTGCTAGCTGATAACATGATCTCTTTACCACCAATCTGAAAACCTGATCCGGATCCAAAACCATATTGGTGGAAAGATAATGAATTCTGTGCTTTCCATCGGACTAAAGGCCACAAAACTAATGGATGCTTCCACTTGAGGCATACCATTCAAGACTTGATAGATCAAGGGGACATCATGATCGATAATCCTACTAGCAATAATGATCACACAGCATTTACAGAACCGTTTCCACAACATGGCAAGGGAGTTTCCACTTCTCAGCCTAACATGGGGGCAAAAGTCAACTATGCCTACCCTGGAAACAATGTTGTCATCAATATGGTTGAACCATGTCTCTCTGAGAGCTGCAATGTCATCATGATTGTGCAAAGAGACCGAAATCATTCCTCAACTAATGCAGTTACCAGATCACAAGCTCAGGCTCATCTGAAAGGACAAACACCAATTTCATCTAATGTCCCTAAGATACCTTTCAACCTCACATCTGCTTCCAAACAGAAGGCTGCCTTAAAATCTTCCAATCCAAAGGATACAAGACCTACATCTTACAACATTGTCCAACAACTCTAGCATACCAATGCCAAAATCTCTATGTTTGAGTTACTTCAAATATCTCCAGCTCACAGAGATATCCTAGACAAAGCTTTGCTTGGCTTTAATGTTCCTGATGATCTAGATCTAGACAGGTTCCAGACTATGGTTGGTCATCTAATGTCTTCGCAATATATCTCCTTTTCAGAGGAAGATGACAACTCCCTAAGTCACCCACATAATCAGCCCTTGCACATAGAAGTCTTGATCCAGAACCGTCGAGTCAAATGTGTGTTGATAGATGGGGGCACAAGCCTCAACATTTGTTCTTACAACTTAATCACACAGTTGGGATTCTCAGAGATGGCTATTGATCCTCAAAAGAAGATCACCATAAAAGCTTATGATGAACAAGAAAGAGCTTCTAAAGGCACCATTGTCTTACCTATCTGAGTGGGTCCGGTCATCAAAGATACCACATGTCAGGTGCTTGATCTACCATTGGCTTACAATATCCTTCTAGGGAGACCCTGGATACATGAAATGCAAGCTATTCCTTCTACATACCATCAATGCTTGAAATTTCCCTATGAAGGAGTGGAGGTTACTATCCCAGTAGATCTGAGTACAACTTGCAATACATTGAAGGAAAGTGCCGATAAGCTTGTTCCCAATAACAAAGAATCTTCCATCAAGCAACAAAATGTGGCTTCCACATCTAAGATGGATGACATTGCTAAAGAGATCAATATCAAAGAAAATGGGATGGGAGAATACACTATAGAGCCAGTCTTGTCTCTGACATCTCTCCCAATCTCACCTAAGTCATATGGACAATCCTTGAAGTAGTCTAAATCAGAACCTAAGGAACCTATGGAAGCATACAAAAGAAATTTTGTGGTGGAGCAAGTATCCAAACAAGAATTTGAAGAGGATGAAGCTGTGTTGGCATGGCTATATAAAGAGGATTCTGAATCTAAAATTGTTCAACCTAGTGAATCTATAGCACCTACAATCCCTTCTAATTCATATGGTCCACGAAACAACTTGATAGCCAAGATGGGATATTCCGGTCAAGGACATCTAGGAATCAGAGGAAAGGGTCTTGTGACACCCATTTCACATATTGGTAGAGCCAACAAAGATACTGATGGCTTAGGGTTTAAGAAGAAACCCTATCATCTCAAAGGTGGTTGTTCTCATGTCATAGAACAAATTGCACCAGGAGAACCCCTTCTTAAGAAAGAAGAAATAGAACCCTCTGAAGATGATTCAGATAGCTCTGAGCTTATCCCCTATGAAAAATTACCTAAAGAGATCAAAGATCTTCTTGATGATAAAGATGATCCTATCAGAAGAATTAATGTAGTAGAAACACAAGAACCTACTGTAGCACAAGAGATGGCCAATCTCGAAGGCAATCAAACTGATCAAGAAGAAGGGGGTAGTTATTCTGACACTGATTCCCATGATATGAATTCAAGTCAGAGACTGAGGGTAATCCTTCTTGGGGTATTCATCCTGATTTAACACATTTTCTAAGATTTCCTAGAGATCCTGAATCAGAAGCTGAGTCAAATGACTATGAATGGGGTGCCATTCCAGAAGAAGATGAGCTTATCACAGAGAAATATATTGATGTTATTCACCAATATGTATCTCAACCCAATGTAGGTCTAGAGTGAAACAATGAACTTAACGTGTCTGATCCACCTATGGCTGAAGAGGACTCCCATGATGATGTTGAGCCTATTCACGAATTGAACATTTTGAGCTGTAATATCACCTTTGAACTTGAGCGTCAGGTTAGGACCAATGATGACATATCCATGTTTGTGAACACCATATCCCAAGCCTTTCCCGCTTTTACTATCCAACGCCCTGATCTTATCGACCAAACTTCCACAAACCCAAGCCACGGTGTTTACACCTTTTCCAGTGACTATGCCCTTGCTTGTTACCTCAATGCAGTCGAGCCTATGAGGACTTCCATCAATGAACCGAGTGTCAGCATGACCGAGTCAGACATCAAATATCTTAGTCAAAAAAATAAAAATAAAAAGAAAAAGAGTTATGAGGGTGAAAACCATTTTGTGGCAGTCTCAGAACCTACAAAAGTAAAAAGAAAAGACATATCTGAAGGTGAAAACCTCTCTGAGGTGCCTAAGGATGAGATATTTGATGTCCTTCCGAGTCATTTACAGGATAGATCTCCAGTTCTAATTGAGCCCACTCAATCCATCAATTTGGGTACAACAGAGGAACCACAATTGGTACATGTAGCACAATCTCTATCAGAAGAAGAGAAACAAAAATTCACTACATTCTTATCAGACAAAAAGATCAACTTTGCATGAAAATATTCAGATATGCCAGGATTGGATCCCAATCTCATTATGCACCATCTATCCATTGCTCCTGGAGTAAAACCAATCAAACAGAAATTGAGAAAGATGCATCCTCATGTGGCACTCTTAGTCAAAATAGAACTAGAAAAACTCCTCAAAGCTGGATTCATCCGTGTCAAAGACTATGCTGAGTGGATCTCTAACATTATACCTGTTTCAAAATCAGATGGTTCAATTAGAGTGTGCACGGACTTTAGAGATGTGAACAGAGCATGCCCTAAGGATGACTTTCCACTACCTAACATTGATATGATAGTGGACATGACTGCGGGCTATGAAATGTATTCCCTTATGGATGGTTTTTTTGGATACAACCAAATCAAAATTACTCCAGAAGACCAAGAGAAAACTGCATTCATATGTGCGTGGGGAACCTTCTGTTGGAATGTTATGCCATTCGGACTCAAAAATGCTGGAGCTACATATCAAAGAGCAATGACATCTATTTTTCATGATATGATGCATAAAACAATGGAGGATTACGTGGATGATACCTTGGAAAAATCCATGATTAGAACTGAACATCTAACAGACTTGAGCATGATCCTAGATAGAATGGAACAGTTTAGTCTCCGACTAAATCCTTAGAAGTGTGCTTTTGGTGTCACTTCTGGAAAGCTCTTAGGATACATAGTTTCAAAGAAAGGCATTGAGGTCGATCCAGCTAAGGTGAAAGCTATCATAGAGATGCAACCTCCCAAGAATATCAGTCAAATGAAAACTTTTCAAGGGAGAGTACAGTCCATCAGAAGATTCATATCACAGTTAGCTGACATATCACAACCTTTCACAAAGACATTACATAAAGGTGTGACCTTTGCATGGAATGAAGACTGTGCAAAGAATTTTGATCATATCAAGAATTATCTCTTGAATCCTCCTATCTTAATGCCTCCTATTCATGGAAAGCCATTAATATTATATGTCTCCGCAACAGACACATCACTGGGGGCATTGCTAGCGCAACATGATGAAGACAAAAAGGAAAGAGCCATCTACTATATAAGCAGAACATTGGTGGCATATGAAAAGAACTATTCTATGATTGAGAAAGTTTGTCTCGCTGTGATCTTTGCATCATAGAAACTGAGACACTACATGTTAGCTCATACTACTCATTTGGTAGCTAAAATTGATCCACTGAAATATCTCCTAAGCAAAGCTGCCCTCACAGGTAGACTAGCTAAATGGGTCATGCTCTTGAGTGAATTTGACATTGAATATGTTGAAAGAAAAGCTATCAAAGGACAAGTCATTGTTGATCAATTAGCTGAAGCACCACTGTTTGATGATACACCCATGCAAATGGAATTTCCCGATTCCTCTATCATGCACCTCTCTTCTAGAGCATGGCGGTTATTCTTTGATGGCTCCTACACACAGAATGGATCTGGAGTAGGCATATTGTTCATCACTCCTCAAGGATACTCGATACCCAAAGCATTCAGATTAAAGTTTCCTTGCACAAATAATATTGCTGAATATGAGGCACTTCTCAATGGTATGAAAATGGCAATACAGTGGAGAGTTATAGAGATGCACATCCATGGAGACTCACAATTGGTTATTCACCAAGTCAATGATGTGTACCAAACCAAAGATGAAAAGCTCATTCCTTACAAGAGAATGGTAGATGATTTAAAGAAATACTTCATCTCTATCACATTTGAGCAAATACCCAGAATGGAGAATAAGGCTGCTGATGCAATGGCAACACTATCTACTCTCTTACAGCAGCCCGAACATGAGCTACGCTATGAGTTCCTAGTGGAAGCCCTATCCTATCCTGCATATGACTCCCCTAAAACCCGCATGATCTGCACTGTTGTAGGTTATGACTCATCTCGCTACAAAAATCTATTCTCCTATCTCCACGACCAAATCATCCCTGAGTCCTTTAACCATTTTGAGAAACAAAACCTTATCTGATCCGCATTCTGATATGTCATCATTGGTAATGATCTGTACAAACGAGGTCTAGATGGTACACTGCTTAGATGTTTAGAATGGGAAAAGTCTCAACGTGCATTAGAGGAAGTCCACGAGGGTATATGTGGGTCACACTCAAATGGTTTAACATTAGCTCGAAAACTTATTAGGGTCGGGAACTATTGGCCTGAAATGGAGAAAGAGGCTATTAAATTTGCTAAAAACTATCAACAGTGTCAAGTACATGGCAACTTGATTCATGCTCCAGGGAGAGATCTAATTCCCTTTACTACACAATGACCTTTTCAACAATGGCCATTTGATCTCATAGGCACTATCCATCCGCACTCTTCTAATGGACATACCCATATCATCACAGCTACAGATTATTTTACAAAATGGGTGGAAGCAGTTCCTCTAACACAAGCAACGGGGAAATAGATCTCTATGTTCATCCTGAACTACATCATTTGCAGATATGGGATCCCTCATTCCATAGTCACAGACAATGGGGGACAATTCAAAAACAAGGACCTAGATGACTTATGTGCCAAATTCAAGATTACTCAACATTGGTCATCTATCTACTATCCTCAAGGGAATGGACAAGCTGAAGCTTCAAACAAAAATCTCTTGAAAATCTTGCATAGAACAGTGAATAAAACAGGAAGAGACTGGCATCTCATGATCAATCCAGCTCTCTGGGCATATAGAACTAGTATCATAACACCTACAGGGGCTACACCTTTCACTTTAGTTTATGGGTCTGAAGCAGTACTGCCTATTGAGGTTGAAATCCCATCACTTAGAATCAGAATGCATGGACTGGTCACTGATGAAGACTACAGAGTGTCTAGGTTACAAGAACTTGAATTACTAGATGAACGTAGGCAAGCAGCGTATGATCATCTCAGAGTGTATTAGAAAAGAATGTCTAGAGGCTACAACAAGAAAGTCAGACAGAAAATTTCAGGTTGGCGATCTAGTGTTGAGAGAAAATCCTAAAAATCAATCACATCGAGAACGCAAGGGGAAGTTTGAACCCAATTGGCTGGGTCCCTTTGTTATCACTGCTACTTTTGGCTTTGGTGCCTATCAACTCTCAATGACTGAAGGAGAAAAGCTCCGAGAACCAATCAACGTTCTCCATCTGAAGAAATTCTATGCCTAAGGCATTCAGTCTATGGTTAAATATCCTGAAAAAATCCTAAAAATTAGAAAAAGTCCTAAAAATGAACATCTTGGTGAAAACCTAGCAATAGGCGCCTTGATGATTCACAAAAAAAAATCAAAAAATATCAAAAATAAAAAAATATCAAAAAATATCAAAAATTCAAAAAAAAATTGAAAAAAATGAAAAATACAAAAAAAAAAAAAAAGAAAAAAGAAAAAGTGCCTTGGTGAAAACTTGGAAACAGGCACCTTGGTAGAAAAAATAGAATCTCTGTCAAGATGGTGAAAACCTGGCAAACGGGTGCCACTTGTTCCAAAATGCTCCATCTATCAGCACAATCTTGGTCTTTCCCAGCTTTCAGTCTTGCTTTAGTTTGTACATATCTCCCGATTTGTTTCTGCATATCCTGGTTTCAATAAGTCAGTCTGTACACCAATCAGCTCAAGTGTCTGTATCCTATCAATGTTCAAATTTGGGGGCAATCAATGTCATATCCTATGGTCTCCCATGTATCTTAGACATTTCCTATCCAGTCAGAGTCCTTTGAAGCTTCCAGTTGAGTCTGTCTGTCTGTCTCGTCTCCAGAAAGGATTTTGCAACTATAACAATCAAACATCAAAACTCAACTGAAAACAATTTGTGCTTTTCATGCTTTTATCTCCTTGTATGCTTGCTGATCCGCATTGAGATTTTTACATATTGTGTCCCTTCGAGCTCTTCGATGATGTCTTTTACAGGATTTAGAGGGTGATGACTGGGGGCATAATCTTTTCTTTGTCTTCTGCTTGTATGTGAAAATCTAACAACTTTGGAAATTATGGATTGAAATGGTGTCTGACTATAAGAGCCTCTATCTCGAATTGGATGGCCATGTGTACCTCGACCATTGATACCCGAAAAATTCAAGGAAGTTTGATCTAACTATTGTCTTTTTGAAGTGAATTCTTTCTCCTACTGTGAAATGCGATCTTGCCTAAGGATGTGAACGATAAAGGGTCACTACGGGTAATTCACATTGGATTTAGAATGATCTCTTGACTGTTTGATGTGTTTGCAATGCAAGGCGTACTCAGTTCATCACGACGTGTATGTTTTGATGCTTGTACAAATTGCTATATCAAAATGGACATGATATTCAGGTCATCCTGGCATTTGTGCCTTGATGCTTATATCTAATCTGACATTCTGAAAATAAAGTCAATATTCATATATCCATGGTTGTTGTCCAGTGGGTGTTGTATTGATTCTTGTGCATACAAATCGATATTCATATGTCTATGGTTTCATGGCTAGTGGGCATTGTATTGATTTATCCGGTTACCTAAAAGTTCAATGATGATAACAAATCGACATATGATCAGTGACTAGGTCCTCGGTCTTAGGTTGCATTTCATTTTGCATGTCTCTTTGCATTTTGCATGTTGCATGATCTCACAATAGCTAAACGAACTTCAATGCTTAAATGATTCTTCAAATCGCATCTTCAAGTCTAACAAGAGCTGAATCTCACACGAAGGTTCCTCCAACAAAATAGCAAGTAGAATCCTTTTTCGGGATCAAAATCAAAATCTGAGATCATTTATCTTATTCACTACTTGCATAATCAACCTTCAATTATCACAAAAATCCAGTATTCAACTTAACTGATTAGCTTTCATCAAACTATCAAAAATTTAACTTGGTCAACCATGGTCAAAATCATGGTCAAACCTAGTCAAATTCGGTCTCCAAGACCTCCAAATGATGCAGAATGTGTTCTCGGACGTGTTTCACCACACTTCTCAAATCAATTAACATGCTTCTAAACTATAACGCTGACTTTTCTTGTCAGATTTCAATTTTAATCCCGAAGGGGGCATGGTCTTCCACATCATTCAAAGTCTGTCGATCAAATCTATCAATATCTTTCATCAGTGATCAAGACAACAATCACGTCTAGTCACTGATTCATCAAAAGTCCTCATCGCTCGGGGCAAATCTATCATCACTTGGGGCATATCAGATTCATCGAGATCCATATCAATCTGGTATTCTCCTAATCTTGTAAACTGTATCAGTTTTTGCAACCATCAGATCATAGTGTTCTTTCCTTGGTTCTTCGACAACTGAAGGGTTTGGATGTGATACCTGCTAGTTCTGCTAAGACAATCTAGTCTAGAACTGGTCACTCACTTCTTTGCAATCCTAAGGTTTGGAATCAGGCGTTTTGACACTTTTTCGCAATCCTTGGTTCATTTGCTGTTATAGTGAACATTATCTTTGGTCATTCAGGACCTATTATCTTCATATCAAATCAATATCAATCAGCTTCTGTCTCATATCAATTATCAATTTCAAACATCAGTTTCATATCTTTATCAAACACAGACTATCTTTGAACCACTGCGCTTTGCACAGTAATTCAAAGAGGGGCAAAATGTAATACCCCAAAAATGGGCTATAAGTTCATTAATCTCCTACATCTTCAATTCGAATGAAATCGACATCAAAGTCCTAATCTAAGGCACATCTAAACATCATCGAATTATAATTGATTATCTTAAATTCTACATCGGGGAATATTCTTAGTAATATTCCTAATCATAATTATCTTTAATTTTATAATTATTTGGCAATAAATCACATTTATCCTAAAGTTTGATTAATTAAATATTTTGCATATTTAATTAATTAGATTTAATATTTGCCACTTAATTGTTTAATTAAATTTAATTATATCTATTATTAATTGTATTATTTAATTTTGACAATAAATCAAAATTCCTATGAATAATTGATTAAATTCTTATTTAATTAATTAAAGCATGTTGTCATTATTTAATAATATAATTTTTAATAAAAGTTTGGTAAAATAGTTAATTAACCCATAAATTAATTATTTTATTTCAAAAAGCAGTTAAGTTGAGAATAAATCACTTTATTTATTTATTAAATCATAATTATCCATGTGCACATTCAAGGACCAGTTAAACTCAAAATTGGAAAATCAATGCAAGTTGTTAGCTTTTTGAAACTCAACATCTTTTCGAATTTTAAAATTGATCTAAACTTCTAATTCAAGTTGAACTGTGCTTTTGCATGATTTTTGTGACTTAATTATCTTTATTTAAAAATAACTCAAAAATCAAGTTGAGTTATTTGAGTGATTTATGGCTTTTTCTCATGCACCTCCAAAGCCCTGGATTTCTATAAAAACAAAGCTCAGCTCTTCATAATTCATCTCTCAAATTTGCATCCACGGCATCTCATATTTTGCACAATCACGCTGGAGAATTGGAATTGAAGAATCAAAGCTCTTGCGAATCGACATCTTTGTGAGATCAATCTTATTTTTGCATTCATATTGCATATCATTGTTAGATTAGCATTGCATATCAATTTTCAAATAGCATTCATAGCATATCAATTTCATATTAGCATAGATTCATATCAGTTTTTATCATTCTTATTGCATAGAAAATATCAAAAATATAGATCAATTGCATTCAAATCCTTCATTTAGGTGTCGTCTAGGTCACTGATCTCGATTACAATCTGAGAACATCAATCTCGCACCTATTAGAAGGCAGTAAATCGCTTGGTTAGATTAGATTTCAATTTTGCATGATTTTGATTATAGCTAACCTCTAATGTTTTACTGAAGTGTTGTGTCTACAGATCAGGTACAATTTTCACACACACAGGTACAGGATAATGTCACTTTTGATTTAGGTGCAGAGGTCAGATGATGCAAGGCGTAGAGAGCAGAGATAGGAGAGCGGCCTGTAGAGGATACAGAGATGCCAGTAGCTGATGTTGATCCAGGTGTTCCTCTTACCTCACAGGAGACCATCAGACGTCTTAAGATTCAGGTCAGGGACCTGAAGATATGCAATTCTAGATGGGAGGAGAGATTCCTAGAGGCTGATAGGCAGTGCACTGCACTCACTAGGGAGGTACAATGATTACAGGTAGAGGTGATTCACCAGACCTTGAGATCGTCATATTATGTATCAGCTTATTATTCTGCCATTCCTGTAGCGCAGAGAGTTCCTACCTATTCACAGTTCATGATGGCATCAGAGGGAGCTAGGGCCCCAAGAGTAGAGCCAGTGCCTGATGCCCCACCTCCACCTCCACCAGATGCAGAGGAGCATGCTGATAGTTGATTGATCTGTGATATGTTTTGACATACTCTATTCTTTTTTATCATTGATATACTGTTCTGACTCTGATAGCTCTCTAGAGCTCATTCTTTTGTATATTGTGCCAGTAGTGCACCCCTGACACATTTTGAGTTGATGATATATGAGATCGATATTTTGGGTCGTGGCTTCATTTGTACTTGTCATGTTTCAATTAATGATGATATCATGTGATGTTTATGCTATGGATAGAGTAGAATGTATGTATGCAATTTAATAATTTCCTTCATATGTATGGATGTTATGCAAATTATGAAAAGATGTATGTATGATTTATGCTCATGCACATGGATGAATTGTGATGCAACAAATGATTATGATATGTAAATGCAATGATAGACATGATATGTTTTGCAGGTATTGATGAAGACAATTACTCAGTCGTATGTCAAAAAGGATGTTTAACTCAGGATAGTAACTGCTTACAAGGTGATTGAAGAGACCTTCAAGTTAGGTTTCAGCTCTTGTTAGATTTGAAGATGCAATTTGAAGAATTGTTTAAGCATTGAAGTTCATTTAACCATTGTGAGATCATGCAAACATGCAAAATGAAAAGAAACATGCAAAATGAAATGCAACCTAGGACCTAGGACCTACTCACTGATCATATGTCGATTTGTTATCATCATTCAACTTTTAGGTAACCGGATAAATCAATACAATGCCCACTAGCTATGAAACCATAGACATATGAATATCGATTTGTATGCGCAAGAATTGATACAACACCCACTGATGAGGAAACCATGGATATATGAATATTGATTTTGTTTTTGAAATGTTGGATTAGATATAAGCATCAAAGCACAAGCGCTAGGATGACCTGAATATAATGTCCATTTTGATATAGCAATTTGTATAAGCATCAAAACATAAACATCATGATGACCTGAATACACCTTGTGGTACAAACACATCAAATAGTCAAGAGATCATTCTAAATCCAATGTGAATTACCCGTAGTGACCATTTATCATTCACATCCTTAGGTAAGGTTGCAGTTCACAATAGAAGAAAGAATTCACTCAAAAGATAATAGTTAGATCAAACTTCCTTGAATTTTTTGGGTATCAATGGTCAAGGTACACATGGCCATCCAATTCAAGATAGAGGCTCTTACTGTCGGACACCATTTCAATCCAGAATTTCCAAAGTTGTTAGATTTTCACATACAAGCAGAAGACAAAGAAAATATTATGCCCCTAGTCATCACTCTCTAAATCCTATAAAGGACATCATTGAAGAGCTCAAAGGGACACAATATGCAAAAATGTCAATGTGAATCAGTAAGCATACAAGGAGATAAAAGCATGTAAAAACATAAATTGTTTTCAGTTTCATGTTTGATTGCATTGTTGTAGATGCAAAATCCTTTCTGGAGACAAGACAAACTGACTGACTCAAATGAAGCTTCAAAGGACTCTGACTAGATATGATACATCTAAGATACACTGGAGACCATAGGATATGACATTGATTGCCCCCAAGTTTTAAGCATTGATAGGATATAGATGCTTGAGTTGATTGGTGTACAGACCGACTTCTTGAAAACTGGAAATGCGAAAACAAACCGGGAGATATGTACAAACTAAAGCAAGACTGAAAGCTAGAAAAGACCAAGATTGTGCTAATAGATGGAGCATTTTCAAACAAGTAGCACCTGTTTGCTGGGTTTTCACCATCTTGGCAGAGATTCTATTTTTGCTACCAAGGTGCCTGTTTCCAAGTTTTCACCAAGGCACTTTTTTTCTTTTTCTCATTTTTTTGTATTTTTCATTTTTTCAATTTTTTTGTACTTTTGATATTTTTTACTTTTTTGTGAATCATCAAGGTGCCTATTGCTAGGTTTTCACCAAGATGTTCATTTTTTCAGGACTTTTTCTGATTTTTAAGATTTTTTAGGACATTTTACCATAGACTGAATGCTTTAGGCATAGAATTTCTTCAGATGGAGAATGTTGATTGGTTCTTGGAGTTGTTCTCCTTCAGTCGTTGAGAGTTGATAGGCATTAGAGCCAAAAGTAGTAGTGATAACAAAGGGACCCAGCCAGTTGGGTTCAAACTTCCCCTTACGTTCTCTATGTGATTCATTTTTAGGATTTTCTCTCAAGACTAGATCACCAACCTAAAATTCTCTGTGTCTGACTTTCTTGTTGTAGCCTCTAGACATTCTCTTCTGACATACTTTGAGATGATCATACGTTGCTTGTCTGCGCTCATCTAGTAGTTCAAGTTCTTGCAACCTAGACACTCTATAGTCATCATCAGTTACTAGACCATGCATTCTGATTTTTAGTGATGGGATTTCAACCTCAATAGGTAGTACTGCTTCAGACCCATAAACTAAAGTGAAAGGTGTAGGCCCAGTAGGTGTTCTGATACTTGTTTTGTAGGCCCAGAGAGCTGGATTGATCATGAGATGCTAGTCTCTTCCTATTTTATTAACTGTACGATGCAAGATTTTCAATAAATTCTTATTAGAAGCCTCTGCTTGTCCATTCCCTTGAGGATAGTAGATAGAAGACAAATGTTGTGTGATCTTGAATTTGGCACATAGATCATCTAGGTCTTTATTCTTGAATTGTCCACCATTATCTGTAATTATGGAATGAGGTATCCCATATCTGCATATGATATAGTTCAATATGAACATAGATATTTTCTTTCCAGTTGCTTGTGTCAAAGGGACTAGTTCTACCCATTTTGTAAAATAATCTGTAGCTGTGATTATATGGGTACGCCCATTAGAAGAATGAGGATGTATAGCTCCTATAAGATCAAAGGCCCATTGGTGAAAAGGCCATTGTGTAGTAAAGGGAATTAGATCTCTACCTGGAGCATGAATTAAGTTGCCATGCACTTGGCATTTTTGACAGTTCTTAGCAAACTTGATAGAGTCTCTCTCCATTTCAAGCCAATAGTACCCAGCCCTAATAAGTTTTTGAGCTAGTGTTAAACCATTCAAGTGTGACCCAAAAATACCATCATGGACTTTCTCTAATGCACGTTGAGACTCTTCCCATTCTAAACATCTAAGTAGCGTACCATCTAGACCTCGTTTGTACATATTGTGACCAATGATGACATATCGGGAGGCATTATAGATAAGGTATCTCTTTTCATGGCGGTTGAAGGTATCGGGAATGATTTGGTCTTGGAGATAGGAAAATAGGTTTTTGTATTTGGATGAATCATGACCAACAATAGTGCAGATCATGCAGGTTTCAGGGGAATCATATGCAGGATAAGATAGTCCTTCCACTAGGAACTCGTAGAATAGCTCATGTTCAGGCTGCTATAATAAAGTAGATAGTGTTGCCATTGCATCGGTAGCCTTGTTTCCGTTCTAGGAATTTTCTCAAATGTGATAGATATGAAATACTTCTTAAGATCATGTAACATTCTCTTGTAAGGAATGAGCTTTTCATCTTTAGTTTGGTACACATCATTAACTTGATGAATAACAAGTTGAGAGTCTCCATGAATGTGTAGCTCTGTCACTCTCCACTCAATTGCTAGTTTCATGCCATTCAAAAGGGCTTCATATTCTGCAATATTGTTTGTGCAAGGAAACTTTAATCTAAATGCTTTTGGAATTGAGTATCCTTGAGGAGTTATGAACAATATACCTACTCCAGATCTATTCTGTGTATAGGATCCATCAAAGAATAACTACCATTCTCTAGAAGAAAGAGTCATGATAGAAGAATCTGAAAATTCCATTTGCATGGGTGTATCATCAATCATAGGTGCATCTGCTAATTGATCAACAATAACCTATCCTTTGATAGCTTTTCATTCCACATATTCAATGTCAAATTCACTTAAGAGCATGACCCATTTAGCTAATCTACCTGTGGGGGCAGCTTTGCTTAGTAGGTACTTGAGTGGATCAATTTTAGCTACCAATTGTGTGGTATGAGCTAACATATAATGTCTTAGTTTCTATGATGCAAAGATCATAGCTAGACAAGCTTTCTCAATCATTGAATAGTTCTTCTCATATGCAACCAATGTCCTACTGATATATTATATAGCTCTTTCCTTTTTGGTCTCATCATGTTGTGCTAGCAATGCCCCCAGTGATGTATCTGTAGCAGAGACATATAAGATCAATGGCTTCCCATGAATAGGAGGCATCAAGATAGACAGATTTGATAGATACTTCTTGATATGGTTAAAGTTGTTCTAACATTCTTCATTCCATGCAAAGGTCACACCTTTATGTAATGTTTTTGTAAAAGGTTGTGATATATCAACAAGCTGTGATATGAATCTTCTGATAGATTGTACTCTCCCTTGTAAGGTTCTCATTTGACTGATATTCTTGGGAGGTTGCATCTTTATTATAGCCTTGATTTTAGCTGGATCAACTTAAATGCCCTTCTTTGAAACTATGTATCCTAAGAGCTTTCCAGAAGTGACACCAAAAGAACACTTCTTAGGATTTAATTTGAGACTAAATTTCTCCATTCTGTCTAGTATCTTGCTCAAGTTATCTAGATGTACAGCCCTAAGCATAGATTTTGCTAAAGTATCATCAACATAATCTTCCATAGTTCGATGCATCATGTCATGAAAAATAGAAGTCATTGCTCTTTGATATGTAGCATTAGCATTTTTAAGCCCAAATGGCATGACATTCCAACAGAAGGTACCCCATGCACATGTGAAAGCAATTTTCTCTTGATCCTTTGGAGCAATTTATTTGGTTATATCCAGAGAAACCATCCATTAAGGAATACATCTCAAAACCCACAGTCATGTCCACTATCATATCAATGTTAGGTAGTGGAAAATCTTCCTGGGCACACTCTATTCACATCTCTAAAGTCGGTGCACACTTTGATTGAACCATCTGGTTTAGAAATAGGTACAATATTGGAGATCCACTCTGCATAGTCAATAACTCAAATGAATCCAACTTTTAGGAGCTTCTCTAATTTAGATTTTACCAAGAGTGCAACATGAGGATGCATCTTTCTCAATTTTTGCTTGACAGGTTTTACATTAGGAGCTATGGATAAATGGTGCATGATAAGATTAGGATCCAACCCTGGCATATCTGAGTATTTCCATGCAAAGTTGATCTTCTTCTTTGTTAGGAATGTAGAAATTTTTTTTTTCTCTTCTTCTGATAATGATTGTGCTACCTGTACCAATTGTGGTTCCTCTATTGTACCCAAATTGATAGATTGAGTGGGCTTGATTAGAACCAGAGATCTATCCTATAAATGACTTGGAAGGACATCAAATATCTTATCCTTAGGTGCCTTAGAGAGGTTTTCACCTTCGGATACATCTTTTATTTTTACTTTTGTAGGTTATGAGACTACCACAAAGTGGTTTTCACCCTCAGAACTCTTTTTCTTTTTCTTTTTATTCTTATTTTTCTGACTGAGATATTTGATGTCTGACTCTATCATGCTAATGCTCGGTTCACTAATGGAAGTACTATTAGGCTCAACTGCATTGAGGTAGCAAGCAAGGACATAGTCATTGGAAACGGTGTAAACACCATGCCTCAGATTTGTGGAGGTTTGATCAATAAGTTCTGGATATTGGATAGTCAAAGTGGGGAAAGATTGGGAGATAGTGTTTATGGATATGGATCTATCATCATTGGTCCTAACCCGACGCTCGAGTTCAAAGGTGATATTACAACTTAAGTCATTCAATTCATGAATAGTCTCAATGTCATTGTGGGAGTCCAATTCCGCCATAGGTGGATCAGACTCGATAGGTTCATCATTTCGCTCTAGACTTACATTGGGTTCAGGTGCATATTAGTGAATAACATCAACATGTTTCTCTGTAATAAGCTCATCTGGTTCTAGAATGGCTCCCCATTCATAGTCATTTGATTCAGCTTTTGATTTGGGATCTCTAGGAAATCTTAGAACGTGAGTAAAGTCAGGGTGAATACCCCAAGAAGGGTTACCCTCAAATTCTGATTTGAATTCATACTCATGGGAATCTGTCTCAGAATCACTACCACTTCCCTCTTCTTGATTGTTTTCAAGATTAGTTGGTTCTTGTGTTGCAACTATCTCTTGATTGATAGTAGGTTCTTGTGTTTCTACTACATTAATTCTTTTGATTGGATCATCCTTATCATCAAGAAGGTCTTTGATCTCCTTAGGCAATTTTTCATAGGGGATGAGTTCTGAGCTGTCTGAATCACTATCTGATGGTTTTTTTTCTTCTTTCTTAAGAAGAGGTTCTCCTGGTGCGATCTACTCTATGACATGAGAACAATTACCCTTGAGGTGATAGGGTTTCTTCTTAAAGCCTAGGCCAATAGTATTCTTATTTGCCCTACCCATATGTGAAATAGGTGCCACAAGACCTTTTCCTCTGACTCCTAGAGGTCCTTGACCTGGATATCCCATTTTAGCTATCAATTTATTTCTTGGACCATATGACTTAGAAGGGATCTGTGGTGCTATAGAGTCACTAGTTTGAACATTGTGGGATTCAAATTCATCTTTGTATAGCCATGATAGCACAACTTCATCCTCTTCAAACTCTTGCTTGGATACTTGTTGTGCCACAAAATTCTTTTTATATGCTTCAAGAGGTTCCTTAGGTTCAGGCTTGGACTATTTCAAATATTGTCCATAAGACTTAGGTGAGATGGGGAGAGATGTCAAAGATAAGACTGGCTCTATAATATATTCTCCCATCCCATTTTCTTTGATATTGACCTCTTTAGCAATGTCTTCCATTTTGGATGTTGAAGCAACATTTAGTTGTTCAGTAGAAGATTCTTTTTTATTGGGAACAAGCTTATCAACACCTTCCTTTAATGTATTGCAAGTTGTACTCAGATCTACAGGGATAGTAACCTCTACTCCTTCATAAGGAAACTTTAAACATTAATGGTATGTAGAAGGAATAGCTTATATTTCATGTATCCATGGTCTCCCTAGAAGAATGTTGTAGGCCAAAGGTAGATCAAGAACTTGACATATAGTATCTTTGATAACTGGACCTTCTCTGATAGGTAAGAAAATGGTGCCTTTAGAAGATCTTTCTTGTTCATCATAGGCTTTGATAGTTATTTTCTTTCTAGGATCAATAGCCAATTCTGAAAATCCCAATTGTGTGATCAAGCTGTAAGAACAAATGTTTAGGCCAGCGCCCCCATCTATCAACACACGTTTGACTCTATAGTTTTGGATCAAGACCTCTATATTCAAAGGCTAATTATGTGGGTGACTCAAGGAGTTGTCATCTTCCTCTGAAAAGGAGATATATTGTGGAGATGTAAGATGTCCAACCATAGTCTGGAACTTGTCTAAATCAAGGTCATCAGGAACATTGGAACTGAGAAAAGCTTTGTCTAGTATGACTTTGTGAGCTGGAGATATTTGAAGCAACTCAAACATAGAGATTTTGGCATTAGTGTGCTAGAGTTGTTGAACAATGCTCTAAGATGTAGGCCTTGTATCCTTTGGATTGGAAGATTTTGAAGCAGACTTCTATTTGGAAGCAGATGAAAGATTGAAGGGTCTCTTAGGGACATTAGATGAATCTAGGATTTGTCCTTTCAGATGTGTTTGAGCTTGTGATCTAGTAACTGCATTAGCTAAGGAATGATCTCTTTCTCTTCGTATAATTATGATGACATTGCAACTTTCAAAGAGACATGGTTCAACCATATTGATGACAACATTATTTTCAGGGTAGGCATAATTGACTTTTGCCCCCATATTAAGCTGAGAAGTTGAAACTCCTTGACCATGTTGTGAAAATAGTTCTGTAAATGCCATATGATCATTATTTCTTTTAGGATTGTCAACTGTGATGTCTCCACTATTGATCAGATCTTGAATGGTGTGTTTCAACCGTAAGCAGTGATTAGTTTTGTGACCTTTACCTCAATGGAAATCACAGAATTCATTTTCTTCCACCAATGTGGCTTAGGGTCTGGATCAGATTGTCGGATTGCTAGCAAAGAGATGATGTTATCAGCTAGTAGAGTTCTCATAGCTGATTCTAAAGATTCACCAAGAGGAGTGAACTTTCACTTTTTATCTCAAGGTTTGTATTCTAGCTTCTTTTGGAATGGTTTAGATCACTTTTCTTCTGAAGCTTTAATGGCTTGGGAACCAAGAGTTAGGTTGTAGGTTGGTGCCTTTGATGGGGCATGGATAGTGTCAATAACACCATCTGTGATGATGCCTTTATTCTTGTTCCAATTTTTGTTCTTGTCTTTAGAACTGGACCCTGATTCATACTTGTCTTTTTGAAGTGTGATTTCTCCTTTTTTCACAAGCACTTTTTTTTATTTTGATAGCATTGTCCACCATCTTATCAAAAGATGTATGATCTTGCATTTGTAGAGGATAATTGATTTTTGGAACAAGGTTATTGATGAAGATTTCTAGTTTTTCTATTTCTGGAATAGGTCTGGCATATAGAGAGAACTTCTTCCTCCATCTCTTAAGAAATGTTAGGAATGGTTCCCCTGGATATTGCTTGAGATTACAAATATCAATCATGGTGACTAGATGTTGAATATTGTAGGAGTATTGCTGATAAAACAATTTGATCAACTCCTCAAAAGTTTTGATAGTAGAAGGCAATCTAGAGAACCAGTGGATGGCTGCTCCCCCTAGAGATCGAGGGAAGAGATGCATCAAATAGGTTGGTTCGTGCATGAACTCCATATATTGTGTACAAAATTCTCTGACATGATCTTGAGGATCTGAGTGTCCATCATACTTATCATACTTAGGCATCTCCACTCTTTTTGGGAATGGTGGCATGTACAAGTCTTTGTCGAATGGAAAAGGACATAGGGCCTCCATGGAGAACTCCCTGGGTTCCTTTTCTTTTTCAAGGTTGTTAAGTTTGACTTGCATGGCATGCATTTGTTTCATCATAGCTGTGAGTGGATTTTCTTCCTCATGCGTAATGATATCTTCAACATTAAATTTGGGAGGAAGTTTAGCTCCTTGATGAGCTTATTGTAAAAACTATGCCTCTCTATCTTCTTTCAAGAAATGCTTCATCATTCATTTGAAGTTATCGTCATTTTGATATTGAGCGATTTCTTTAGCTGTGGGTTCCTGATCTGCACCATGTTGAGATTGAGCTCTTTGAGAGCCAAAGTTTGTCCCTGCTTGAGACATGGTAGGAGTTTGCAGACTCCCTAGAAGAGATTGATTTGGGGTTTGTTGGGTACCTCCATGAGTTGATGAAGGAGGAATGTAACCAGTTTTCAATCGAAGGTTGCCAGTACCATCATCTTCATAAAGACCAGAATCACAGAGTTGCTCAAAAGTTGGACCTATGTGAGTCAAAGTTAAAGTATGAGATATTTCCCCAGATTTCTTGTGGGAGGAAGCTCTAGTTTCCACCATTAACCTTGGGTGAAGCAAAAGAATAAGATGAAGAAAATTGAAGAATAAATTGAATCAAGATGACCAGATGACGCAACCTTGTCAAGGTTTGATTGGTTTGAAGATTTGATTAGATGTGGGTGAAGGATACTGTGCCCTGGATGTATGGGTAGATTCCCAAAAGATAGCGAACAAGATATCACAACACTTAGTCATTTTGATGATTGATTGAAGATTGATAGTTATGACAAGGTTTTCACACCAGATGAAAAAGACTCAAATCGATAAAACAGAAAGCTAAATTAGATTCAAAAGACCACTTTAGGAAAATGATTGGATTCTCAATAGTTGTTGCTCTATTCCTAACACAGTGATTTGTTCAACAGATTCTGGAAATAGGTTGAAAAATCCTTTGAAATGACAGTTGAAAAGCTCGTACGACAGTTGCAAAACTTGCATGATAGTTGCTAGCAGGATTTGACTTTTTTGAATTTGACTGGCAGAAAGACTCGTACGACACTGGGTTCTTTACCATACGACAGTTGGGCAGTAATGAAGTGACATTTGATATAAACTCATATGACTTTCTGACTGACTAAGATGACAGTGGACTCCAGAAAAGAATTTTACTTTAGATTTTGCAAATTTTGAGTTTTCAGATTCGGATTGTTTGCAAATTTTAATGTCCAGATTTGAGGATTGTAACAATTTTTTTCATTTTTAGTAACCAGATAGATAAGCAAGCACACAAAATAGCAAGCAAGTGATTTCAAGCATGTTTGAAAACAATGAACAAGGGAAAAAGCAACCTTACGCATGAATAATCAAGTGACTTATTTGTTCTAATCGTTAGAAGTGCTAATTGTGTATGTTCCAAAAATGTTTTGCAATAATGCACATATACCCTAGAAAATGAAAATTTGGCCTCGCTAGGGTTTTTAGTAATGGTTTGACTCTGCAACTTTTATGATCCAAGAGGGTGAACTCCAATCTAGGTGCACCGAGGTTTTAACACAGTTCGAGAACTTAATCTTTAGGATCTGCTAGGGAGATCTGATAGCCCAATAAGAGACCACACCTGTGGAGATTTCTTTCAACAGGACATTTATATAGTGATTGTCACTACCATGGAAAAAATGGATATTACCGCTTGAGGTTTCGTCAATGTGGTTGACCCAATTAAGGGAATGTCCACTACGGTTAACCCTCTCTAAAGGTGACTCACAAGATATACCACATGGAGACTAGTTCCAGATTCAAGGATTTGGGTTTCTGTTACTATCCAAAAAGGAAGTAGAGCATAATCCCCTAGCCTTTTCACTTTTAACCCAAACAAAGTAGACAGATTAATCTGACACTCTCAGACCAAGATTATCGCACAAAAATCTATGATATCAACCCCTTATGATCTATCAACCTCTCGAGAGAGAGAATGCCTCGATCAAAAGTTGAAAACACACGGATCTAGTGGAACGTGAGACTCCCTCAGTATCCTCCCCACCTACAAGGGATCCTTCGTTGAGAAGAGTTTCATTGGAAACCCACTCTCTCAAGATCCAAAAATAGTGTTCATGGGGCCTAATTACTATGTGTAACAAAGATGTTGAAAGAAAACTATGTTCATTTTTATAGCCCAAATGAAGTCTGTGATAGGAAAGCAATAAAAGTCACTCAAGCTAGACACATGAGATGTTTGTTTTAGATCCAAAATCGAAGTCTTATCAACTGAGAAGATTACCTAAATTCCTCGCTATGTGCTTAGTAGATTTTTACCTATTTTTAGAAATTCTTGTGCTTTTTCCAATCAAAACCAGCAGGAGTCAATAAAAAATAGAGAATTTCAATTGTTAAGATTAGCCGTTAGTCAAAATTTGAAAACCAAATATGACAAACTGCCCTGAAAAATGAAATGACAATGAAAACTTGGTGCCAAAACTCATACAACAATGGGTCTGCTTCCAGATGACAGTCTAGAAACTCGTACGACATTGGGTGTATGATGATACAATAGTTGAACTTCCAAACGATAGTGTGTACAGTCTAGCATGACTCTCGATCTGATAGACTGTCATATGATAATGGGTATCATCTAAAACAACTTTTGTCAAAAACTCATATGAAAATTGTATAGACAGAATTTAAAAATCATAGTTTTAGCTCAAAAATCAAGAAGAAAAGACAGAAATTGATAGAATTGAATTGGAAACCCATTTCAGGGCCCCACGGTGGGCGCCAAAAATGTGTGTGTGAATTTTGTACTTGATCTATAGACACAACACTTCAATAAAACATTAGAGGTTAGCAAAAACAAAAGCTGCAATGAATTGAAAACTAAACTAACCAGGTGATTTACTACCTTCTAATAGGTGCGAGTATGATGTTCTCAGATTGTTATCGAGATTAGTGACCTTGACGACACCTAAATGAAGGATTTGAATGCAAAACTGATATGAAATATGAATGCAATTAATCTATATTTTTTTTAATTTTCTATGCAATGATATGATGAAAACTGATATGAATCTATGATATCTAAGATGAAATTGATATGAAATTGATCCAACAATGATATGAAAATGAATCTAAATGAATGTAAAAACCAAATTGATCTCACAATAGCCTTGATTTGCAAGAAGCTTTGATTCTCCAAATTCCAATTCTTCAAAATAGTTGTGCAATTCGTAGACGATTTTGGTAGAGTAAGCTCGCAAAATTATGAGATGATTTGTGAAGAGCTGAGCCTTGATTTATAGAAATCCAGGGCTTTGGGAGGTGCATGAAAGAAAGCCATAAATCACTCAAATAAACTCAACTTGATTTTTGAGTTATCTGAAAATAAAGAATAATTAACTCACAAAAACATGCAAAAGCAAAGATCAACTCAAAATAGAGTTTTTGATTTAATTGATAATTGATAGTTGTCTGCTTTTGTGATTGTGCATGTTTTAATTATGAATTAATTTAATAATAAAGTTATTTATTTCTGACTTAACTGATTTTGAAAAATAAAACAATTGATTTATGGGTTAATCAATTATTTTTCAAACTTTTATTCAAAAACAATATTATTAAAAATTAACAACTTGCTTTAATTAATTAAATAAGAATTTAATCAATTATTCATAGGATTTTGGATTTATTGTTAAAATTAAATAATACAATTTAGGAATAAATAGAATTAAATTTAATTAAACAATTAAGTGACAATATTAAATCTAATTAATTAAATATTTAGAATATTCAATTAATCAAATTTTAGAATAAATTGGATTTATCACCAAATAATCATTAAATTAAAGATAATTATGATAAATAGGAATATTGCTACGAATATTCCCCGATGTAGAATTTATGATAATCAATTAGGATTCGATGATGTTCAGATGTGCCTTAGGCTAGGACTTTGATGTCGATTTCATTCGATATGTTAATGTAGGAGGTTAATGAACCTATAGCCCATTTTTGGGGTATTACAGTGCCCACCGTGAGGAACTAGACCTCATTAATTTTTAAATTCAAAGAAATTGTGTTTTTTCTTGCATATCCTTGTGTGTTCTTTATTTTTTAGGTTAAACAACACTTTTGATAGTTTCAACAGCGCATACACGGTTTCCTACAATGCATTTGAGGTCTGAATCGATGCTTCTACGGCAAAGTGGTGCGCCTTTGCGTAGCCAAATAGCACAATTAATCCTTCTATTATCATGTCTCTAATTCTTTCAGCACGTGTGCCCTGACTACCAAGCACTTTCAAATTCTTCTGCAATGTGTGTGAAGTTTTCTTTAAGCGCATTTGCCTGTTAAAACAACATGTTTAATTTATGTTTATGCACTTTCAAGTTTTTTCTATAGCACATTCAAAAGTTTTAACAACCCTTTTAGTTGATTTAACAATGCTTTTAATTAGTTTTGTTGTGCTTTTAATTAAATTACAAATTTGCAGAATCTAACTTTTGGGAAATGAATTTCCTGTGCCTGTAGGATGACAGGTCATAAAAGAATCAAGAATCTAGAGACTAGATTTAACAGTGAGGATAAAGCATTGGCCAAACAAATTAAAAAGGAGAATATATCTAACATCAAGCTGGTTTTAGAGAATTCGCAGCAAGAAAGTGAGGTATACGAAAAGTATTTGAAAGTTGTAGAAGCTTACAAATCAAAATTCATTTCCTTAAATTGGATTTACTTACCTTAATCGATTTGTATCAAAATTGATAAATAAGGCTTAGATTTCAATTTGTTCTTCTTTTTCTTCACTTTGTTTTTTTGTGTTGACTAACTTGTTGGAGAGGAGGCAAAGAAAAGGGAACAATCACCACTAGGTGAGTCAAAATCATGACAAAATCCTTCAAAAATGCCCCTAGCCTTTCTAGCTACAAATCAAGGTAAGCCTCAAAATTGGTCAATTTTTGTTTAAATTGTGGCCTTGTCATTTTTGCTAAAATCTAGTAAGTAAAAATAGCATAAAGGATAAAATCAAGCATTTAATCAAACAACCCCTTGTTTGTGGAGGAGAGTAGAAATACTCAATTCCCATTAGTTAGTAGGTTTGGAAAATCAAACATTTTTAATAGTGCTTGGGATGCAAGAATAGATAGGGATATGCTCTTCACCTTTTGGTGAATCAAATTCCAAAAACCTATCTCTTAAATTTATTTTATTGCTTTACATATGAACATGCTAGATCTTTAGTGGGCTCGTCTCCTGAGATTTGCCTTAACGAGGCCGATGAGAGGGACAACCCAAAGTGGGATACATTTGCCTTTGTCACAAAAATCCAACCCACTATAAAATAAAATGCATGCATCCTTAAGGGGGTGTATGACAAAAGGATATTAAGCTTTCGAAGTTCATCGAGTAGTCCTTCGGGATTGCACAAAACTCTAATATACCGGTGGTGGGAAGCCTCCTATTTTTGGGGGATGAAACTTAATGTCCATTTTGAACGAAATCTTGATTAAATACCTTGTTAACTTAGCAAAGCCTACCTTGTAAAGCCATGCATAAGAACCAATTTGACAACTAGGTAGATTGCTTGGCGTTACGTTTTGTACAAAAACCCATGATAACATCCTTACATATTCAAACACTTTTTGTGTAGAGGGTTTTAAAAGAACAAGTGTATTTGTGATTGCTTTGTTTGAAGAATACGTAGAACAAGTAACATATATCCATTTTGAAAAATCATCTTATACTTTTAATATCTTCATAAAAAGAACAATCACCAAGCTTGGGGAACACAATTTCAAATCAAACCTTTGTTAATGTCAATTTCTACATGATCCCATAAACTTAAACTATCTCTACAAGAAGACAACAATTGCATTGCAAAAGAGGTCCCTGAATTTGAATCTCAAAACTCTTTCATAAATCACGACCAAGGGGAAATTCTCCCAAACCTTTTTGAAAATAGAATTGATCCAATGGATAGAAACTCTGCATTTCACAATTACATCCATGGGGGAAATAATGAAAATCAAGGAAAAATTAACCATGCAAATTAAGAGCCTAAAAAAACACTCGAAGACAAAGCCAATAGGGTAGCTCAAGATATCGAATTCCTTGAAGTTATGGAAAAACTTATAGAGAGAGATAGGGAAAGATGTTTCCTTAATTTAGCCCAAGTAGGGGTGAAACTTCCTCATGACTATGATGTTGACCAACTTAAGAAAGATAAGGAAGATGATAATCCAATAGGTTCTATGAATAAACAATTGAAAAATTTTCAAGCATAAATCAACATAAAGAAGGCGGTCAAACCTAAGCCATTTTCCATCGAGGCCTTGTGCCCATTTCCTTTTGATAAGAGCTTGGTTATGGCACCTTTCCCAATTAATGTGGTCTTCCCCAAATACAACAAATATATAGGTAAATCAGACCCACAAGACCACCTTAGAGATTTTTGTGCTTTAAGTATCAAATTCATGCATGACACAACCTATTTAATGAGGCTTTTTCTGAGAAGTTTAGGAGGCCAAGCCATGGAATGGTTCTCAAAACTTCCATAAGGGATTAAAAAATTTGAGGAATTAGCCTCCGAATTCATGACACACTATTCCTACAATATTGAGCACAAAATCACCATGCTTAATCTATGCGACACTAAACAATGAGATGGTGAATCTTTTTTAAGGTTTCTCCAAAGGTGGAGAACAGTCTTTGCATGATATCCACAAAGCATACCCGAAAAGGAAAAGATCAAAATATTTATGAATAACCTAAAATTGGAGATGAATTATAGGCTCCAACTTCAATGTCCCCCTACTTTTGAAAAGATCATCGAAAATGGGATAAAATTGAAGAGGTGTTGGTTAAAAAAGGGGAAATCAAATTATTCAAAGATAATAAGCCATATACTGACACCAACAACAATCATAACTTATCTAATTATAATAATAATAAAGGATCCAACAATCACAATGATAAACCAAGACTATGGTTGAAAAACAATAATAAAAATCTTGTGAATGATGGAGTTGTGGAAGCACACAACTTAAAGGCTACTCCCTTTAACTTATCGAGTGGGTCAAATCCGATGTATAATGTGAACCAAATGACCAAAGCTCCTTATAATAACAACAATACCAACAAAAATAACAACAATGCCAACAACAACAATAATCCCTTCAATAATTATAATGTCAACAAACCTAAACCATTCTTTTCCACTAATCAGAAAAGAAAAATCACCTTTTTAGGTGAACCTTTGGAAAATTCCTTAAGGACTTTGGTGGCTAATAAAATCAATACCCTAACTGAATCAGGGCCATATGAACCCCAAATTAAGCCCAATTGGTGGAATGATTCTCATCATTGCGAATATCATCGCAAAAAAGGACATAAAATGAATGAATACATTAAATTAAAATACCTTGTCCAAGATCTAATCGATGATGGAACCATAAAAGTGGAAGGGCCTCAAAATAATGAGGACCATACGACTTTCAAAAACCCTTTCCTAAACCATGAAAAAGGGGAATCGTCAAATACCAATCATAACAACAAAAGAGGTAATGAGACGGTTAATTTTTCCCAACTTATGATAACACCATCAATACTCTAATTGGTGATGAAAACACCATAAACGTGATTGTGGTAAAATAAAAGCCAAGGGAAGCAACATCTAATATTGTAACTAGTGGGAAAGCATCAAAGATAGCTTTATCGAGAGGTGCCCCAAGAATTATTTTACCTAATCAAACCTCATCTTCATCTTCGAAGCAATATAATTTGGTAGACCAATTGCAAAGAACCCCTTCTGAAATCTCTATCCTAGAATTACTCAAGCTTTCACCAACTCATAAGGATATTCTAGAAAAAGCCCTTGTAGAGACCAATGTGCCTTTAAATTTGGATGTGGATAAATTCCAAAACATGGTAGGTCATCTTATTGCACCCTATTGTATATCCTTTTTAGAACAAGATGATATGTCTTTAGACCACCCGCAAAATCTACCTTTGCATATAGAGGTCTTGATCCACAAGCATAGAGTGAAAAGAGTCCTCCTTGATGGGGGAGCTGACCTAAATATTTGTACCTTAAACTTGGTTAAAGCCTTAGGATTTTCTGAGGAAGCTATTGACCCAAAGAAAAAGATAACCATAAAATCTTACGATGATGAAGAAAGAGCTCCCAAAGGTGTCATAGTACTTCCCATCCGAGTTGGTCCAATGTAAAAAGAGACCTTTTTCCAAGTCCTTGACCTAAAATTGACCTATAATATCTTATTAGGAAGGCCATGGATCCACGAAATACAGGCCATGCCTTCAACCTATCATCAATGCCTCAAATTTCCCTACATGGGACAAGAAGTCATGGTAAGTGGGGATTCGAACCCTTTCCAATATTGTAATAATATGAAGCCTATAAATGATTCTGTAGTCCCACATAATACAAAAGGGTCCATTTCCCAAAGAATAGAACAAGGGAAAATCTCAAAAGATCTTCCATCTTTGAAAGGAAAAGAAAAGGAAGAAAAATAAAGTGTTGTTGAAAATCACCAAATTCCCACTAACTTAACTACATTGGCAAAAGGAAAAGAGAAGGTTAGTGAGTAAAATTCTCATGAGGAACAAAAAGAAGATGAAGCTAGATCTATTCAAATTTACACCAATGATGCCCATTATCAAAAGATGGATCACATGATGAAGAATTTTGAAAAGCAATGTCAAATCAAATAGAAAGGTATTCGTAATGATGGATCTACCCTTATCTCCCAAATCCCATGGAAGACCATCCAATCTACCTCATAAATATAATGACCACTTTATGAGGGAAAGCACTTCTTCATCCATGGATGAAGAAGACAATGAAATATTAAATTGTTTATATAAGGATGAGGAATCAAGTGCCCATGAAAAGCGCATTCAAAACATAAACATTCCCACTCATCAATATGGAAAAGGGTTTCAAATAATGCAAAAAATGGGATATAAAGGACAAGGTCCTTTAGGTAAAAGAAATGAAGGACTAATAGAACCCATTGAAATGTCATGGAGAGATAGTAAGGAAAAGACCGGATTAGGCTACCTAGAACAAGGGTACACTCAAAAGAAGTATCCTAGGGTTTATGATCAAATCTTGCAACTAGGTTCCCAAAGTGATGAGGAATCAAACAATTGGGAATGGGATTCATTGTCAAGTGAATCATGTCAAGATAAAGAGATTGATGTAATCCATACCTATACTCCTAGGAAGGGAAAATAACAAGCCTCGGGATCAAATTAGAATCAAGCTTCAAGTTCTAGCCAAGAGGTCTTAGATAATGTGCCAAGTTAGGAAATTGAAGGAAATCAATGGGTAGGAGAGCCTTATGTACCATCATGGATACCTACTATATGAAGATCTAACCCTAGGTTTAACCCAAGAGAATTTTACCCATTAGAAACCCAAGAGGATTCAAGTGAGGAAGAGTTTGACCCTAGTCCTCTAGAGCATCTAGAAGAAGAACATATCATAGATTTGAGCGATACAATGTTCGAACCTTTAAAGGAGGTCATGTACTTTAACCCTATCGAACCAAACCAAGGCATTGATCCCTTGGCCCTTATCTATCATGAACTAATTGAATGGGATTCCATTGAACCTACCATCCTCTTGACATTATTGAATGATAACTTGGTGTCCCAATACCTTAATGCGGTTGAACCTTCTTCTACCATGGAATATCAAGAAGAAGTGACAAAGGGGAGTATTCAACATTTTAGTTTGGAAAACAAGTGAAAAAAAACAAAAACAAATAAAAAATAGAAAGAATCTAATGTTGAAAACCATATTGTGGCAACATTAAATCAAAAGGAAAAATAAATAAAGAACATTTCCAAAGGTGAAAACCCAACAAAGGCACCTAAGGAAGAAAGGTTGGATAATTTTCCCAAGTAGTATGAGGAAAGGTCACCTATCCTGATTGAACCAATAGAGAAAGTGAACATCAAGTCAGAATCAGAGCCAAGAATCATACACCTAGCAACATCCTTATCTAGTGAAGAAAGAAAGGATTTCATCAAATTCTTCAAAGAGAAACAAATAAATTTTGCATGGTCATATCATGATATGCCCGAACTAGATCCAAATTTAATCATGCATCATTTGAATATCAAAGGAGTAAGACCGGTCAAGCAGAAATTGAGAAATATGCATCCACACATAGCATTTCTTGTGAAAGTAGAGTTAGATAAATTGTTGAAAGTAGGGATTATAAGAGCCATTTATTATGTCAAGTGGATTTCAAACATTGTGCCTATTTCCAAAGAAGATAAATCTATCAAAATTTGCATAGAATTTAGAGATCTTAATCTTGCATGTCCTAAAGTTGATTTTCCTCTACCAAGCATATATGCCATCATGGATCTAACAACAATACATTCCATGTTCTCACTTATGGATGGGTTTAGTGGTTATAATCAAATAAAGATAGCACTTGAGGACCAAGACAAAACAACATTTACATGTGCGTGGGGTCATTCTGTTGGGATTTTATGCCCTTTGATCTCAAGAATACTGGAGTGACCTATCAAAGATCCATGATGACCATATTTCATGACATCATGCACAAGTTTCTAGAAGATTATGTGGATGATATACTTGCTAAATCCCACTCAAGGGACGAACATCTACCCATCTTAGAAAAGATATTTGTAAGATTGGAACAATTCAAAGTAAGGTTAAATTTAAAAAAATGAGCATTCGGTGTACAATCAGGAAAGCTATTAGGATACATAGTTTCCACCAAAGGAATAGACGTAGACCCTGCCAAAGTAAAGGCAATCATGGAAATGGGGGCACCTCGAAACATCAGTCAAATGAGATCCCTTCAAGGAAGGATCCAACTCATCATAAGGTTCATCACCCAATTAGCATAAAAGTGCCATAATTTTACTCAACTCCTTCACAAGGACACAATTCTCAAATGGGATGAGAAATGTGAAGAAGCATTCACATTATTGAAGAAGTACCTAATGAATCCACCAACTTTGATGCCACCAATCAAAGGCAAGACCTTAATTTTATACATCTTAGTGATGGAACATGCATTAGGGGCACTCGTGGCTCAAGAGGACGAAGCTAGAAAGGAAAAGGCCATATACTACATAGGCAGAACATTGCCGAAGTATGAGTTGAACTACACCTTAATTGAAAGAGCATATTTGGTCATATTTTTTGCTTCCCAAAAACTATGCCATTACATTTTATCACACAAAATTTGACTCATTGCAAAGATTGATCCTTTGAAATACCTTCTTAGTAAAATATCACTAAATGGAAGATTGGCCAAATGGGTCATGGTCTTAAGTGAGTTTGGCATAGAGTATGTGGACTAAAAAGCTATCAAAGGCCAAGTAATAGCTAATCAACTAGCAGAGTCACCTTTACAAGATGAACATCCAATCCAAGTGGAATTTCTAGATTCTAAAATCATTAATGTTGAAGTAAATACATGGAAATTGTATTTTGATGGCTCCTATACACAACATGGATCAGGAGCAGGGATACTATTGATTACTCCTCAAGGGTCCACAATTCCAAAATCATACAAATTGTTATTTCCATGCACAAATAACATAGCTGAGTATGAAGCATTGGTTATTAGCATAAAGTTCACATTAGAATGGAAAGTAACCAAGCTAAAAATCTATGGAGATTCCCAGCTAGTTATTAATCAAATAAATGACGAGTATCAAACTAAATATGATAAGTTGATACCCTACAAGAAAATGATTGAGAATCTCAAGAAATACTTCACTCTAATCACATTTGAGCAAGTACCGAGGGATAAGAATAAAGTAGCGGATGCAATGGCTACTTTGGCATCACTTCTCCAAATACCAGATCAAAGTGCCAGATATGAATTCCTGGTAGAAGAAGCTGAGAAACCCACATTTGTCCCTTCCCATCCTCACACCATTTTATTACTAATGGGACATGAATCAACTTGGTATGGAGCTATTTATACATACTTAAAAGACCAAATCTTTCCAATAGACCAAACCAAAAATCAAAAGAAAATCTTTATCTGACAAGTCTCTCGCTACACCTTGATATCTGACGCGTTGTATCGCAAGAGTCTAGATGGAATGCTTCTAAGGTGTCTAGAGAAAGAGAAATCAACTATAGCCTTAAAATAAATTCATGGGGGAATTTTTGGGTCGCATTTGAATGGTTTAACCCTAGCTAAGAAACTCCTTAGGATAGGATATTTTTGGCCTTCTATGGAAAAAGACGCTTGTCACTTTACAAAAACCTATCATAAATGTCAGTATCATGGGAACTTGATCCATGTACTAGCACAAGAGCTTCATCCCATGACTACACCTTGGCCCTTTTATCAATGGGTTTTGGATTTGATAGGTATGATTTATCCACCATCTTCAAATGGTCATAAATTTATCATTACTGAAATGAAGTATTTTACCAAATGGGTGGAAATTGTACCCTTATCCACTACCACAAGAAAGAAAATGTTCTTGTTCATATTAAATTACATAATATGTAGATATGGTGTTCTGCATGCCATCATAATGGATAATGCAAAACATTTCAAGAACAAGGACTTAAAGAACTATGTACAAAATTTTATGTGGTACACCACTCATCCTCAATATACTACCCACAAGGTAATGGGCAAGCAGAAGCTACAAACAAGAACATCTTAAAAATATTGAAGAGGATTGTGGATAATTCAGGTAGAGATTGGCACATTCAAATAAACCCTACTTTATGGGCTTATAGGACAAGTATTAGAATGCCAACAGGAGCTACACCATTCTCCCTAGTTTATGGAGCAAAAGTAGTTTTACCTTTGGAGGTAGAAATTCCATCTTTAAGAGTCTCATTGCATGGGTTACGAAGTGAAGACAACTATGGGGTGGCTAGGTTGCATGAATTGGAGTTATTAGATGAAAGACAACAACAAGCTTTTGACGAATTAAAAGTGTTTCAGAATCGAATGTCAAGGAACTATAACAAGCATATCAAACCAAGGACATTCCAAATAGGTGATCTAGTGTTGTGAGAAAACCCCAAAAATCAAGTAGGAAGAGAGAAGAAAGGAAAATGGGAAGCAAATTGGTTAGGACCTTTTGTGATCACTTCATCTTTTGGGACATACACCTATAAACTAGTGGATTGTGAAGGAGAAGAGTTGCAAGAACCTATCAACAGTATACAACTGAAAAGGTTCTACACATGAAGCAACTAATAGGGGATTAAAAAAAAGAGTATCAAAGAAATTAGATGAAAGAGCATCCTATTTATTGTATATAGTCAAAAGAGATCTTGAAAATATCAAAAACATGGAAAAATAGAAAAGAGAAAGAAAATTGGAAAAGTAGAAAAGATAAAAAATAGTGGAAAATTGAACCTAAAGAAAGCTAAAAACATTCAGAAATGATCCTCAAAAAGATGTTGTCTTGGCTAAAACCTAGCAAATAGCTGCCTTGATGATATGGAAACAAAAAAAAAATTGAAAAAAGAGAAAATACAAAAAAAATGAAAAAAGATAAAAAGTGCCTCGGTGAAAACCTAGGAAATAGGCACCTTGGTAGCAAAAAAAAAAAAAAAAAAAAATCTTGAAAAATAGAAAAAAGAGCAACTCCATTCAATCTGTGAAAACTTGATAAACAGGTGCCATTGAAAGTCCAAGTCAGTCTCATGCCTAGTGGTCATCCTTGTAAATATGGCATTCGCCGCATTTGTATATATTGCATAATAAAACCCCACAATTGCATTTGTAGGTACCTAAAGATTTCATCACCAATCTAATCTTCAAAGTGTCCCAAGCCCATCAAATGCACTTACATCAAACTAGGGGCAACTCTACTCTAAAGGAGGAAGGATTCATCAAATAAAACATCAATCTGACACCAAATCATTTCATCAAAGCACAAATGAAACACTTACATGATCACATCCTAATCCTAACATCATCCAACAAACGCAAAATTTTGATCCAAGATCTCACAAAGACCTTGTCTTTATCAGGATTAAAATTATGAAATGGATAGAACTATACTTGAAATATGGATTTGAAAAATGATGCAAAATTTTTCTATACTTGATTGATGAAATCATGTCTTTCTAGCAAATCGATGAAAGTTTTTAAACTAGACAAGCTATGATGAAAGCATGATATTTTATTGGTTTTTGAATGACTATCTTAAGGTCAAGTTTTAAAGTATGTATTATTTTTCTAAGGACATGATCATCAAAGAATCATCGAGGACATGTACATATGGAAAAACTGAGATCTTTGTTTATTTACGCAATAGGATACCTTGGTTATTTTGATGTTAAATATCATAATACCAAAATCCACTTGCAATATAGAATCTGACGAAATCAGTATTCATACTCTCGTGATTGATTTCAATCAGTGATAGTTATACCTAGAATGGGAAAGCAACGAAGGGGAAAGGAAAGAGGTATTCATATCATCATAGTTGAACTAGTGGTGGTTGTACTAATTTCAGGGTTTCAAAATTGCTCAATGATTTATGAATAGTGATAGCTAGATGCATACATCCTATATTAAATGCATTTAAGGTATTTGTCTTTCTTAGTTTGAAAACATATTTGAAAAAGAGAGAAAAAAAAAGGGCGGGGGGGGGGGGGGAGTTAAATCAAATATACATCAAAAACTATATGTGACAGAGTGTGTTGGAAATCAAAAATAAAAAACAAAGGTGCCTTGCATTAGATTAATTGCATTTAGATTCATCTCATTCCTTGTAATCTTGCATCCTTTTAGGACATTAACCCAAGTTCATTTAAATTGCATTGCATTAGTTTGCATTTATTTTAGTTCATTCCATTTAGCCATATTATTTGCATTCATTTTAAAATCAAATTGTTCATTATAATATTAGTTCACATCCATTATGTTCATTTAAATTGCATTTGCATTAGGTTGCACTCATTTTAAATTAAATCTTTCATCATATCATTTAAGTTCATTTAGATTGCATTGCATTAGTTTGCATACATCTCATATATTCATCTTTTAGTTGCATTAATTACATCATTAAGACATTGTTAATTACATTCCATTAAGTTCATTTTAAACATTACATGTCATCTCATTGATACATTGCATTTTTCATATAGGTGCATTTCATATAGGTTCATTGCATTTACACATTGAATTATATTAAAAAATGAGTGTGTTAGGTCATTGCATTTACAACATCATCATTAACGCATATATCATTTATATCATTACATATTCATTAATTATTAAAACATCAAAATCCATACATTTACATCTCATTTACATCCATTGCTTTACATTGCATACATCCATAACGTCAAATAAATGCATCCATAAGCATCATCACATAGCATTAATCATTAAATCATTAAATACCATCATCATATTTTACAAACATTAAACCATGTATCACATGCATCCATCTACTCTATGTCATAAATAAGACAATCATTTGCATCAATAGGAACATAGACATGTGCATTCATAACATAAACTGCATTTGAAAAAAGCATAAAAATAAAGCATGTAGATCTACATATCATATAAAGCAGCTATAAAAAGAAGTCCAACACATGATGACATCATATAAAGTAAAGCTATCAATGAGTATCAAAGTCCATAGTATCATCAAATTCCATTAGTATATGGAAATCAAAGTCCATCAAAGTATAACAAGGATCAAATCATAAACAACACCATCTGATAAAAGAATAATGCGAGTCCAAGGTCTCAATATCAAAAATAAACATCATAATATACATCAAAGGATGAATCAATCATATAATCTCAACTGCCAGAACCACCAGCACCATCAGGATCAGGACCAAGATCTGGACCTTGACTCGAGCTCACCTGTAGCCCATGCTGACTCATGGCAGCCATGAAGGCCTCCATCATACTACCTAGCTGATTGACCTGCTTCCTAATCTTTGATACATCAAACTGTAAAAACTGAACATCAGCAGTAGACACTAGAGTGTCTGTAGGAGGAGCCTAAGCAGGTGGAGCCTATGAAGGAGCCTTTGTTGGAGCCATAGAAGAAGGTGGAATGGAAGAAGATGGAAGAACAAAAGATGGCATGGAAGAAGAAGATGGAATCTACAGAGGAATAGGAATCTGTGGAGGAGGAGGTGTTGGAGGACCCTGTGCCTGATCCAAAAAAATTTGTGTTGCCTAGGCATCCACATCAGCAATTACCTATGCACCAACTTTTCTATACACTCACACCCTGTGCTGGCCCCATCTAGCCAATAAATCCACACCAACTTGATGTAGGGCTCTAAATGGTCCACCCTTCACTCTCAACCAACCACCCCTCATTCGCACACCACCTCTAGGAGGAATAGGAGTAGAAATAATCATAGGGATAATAGCCCGGCCTCCTCATCTCACTCGTCGACCTTGACAACTTTGTCTACCACCACCATCCCCACCATCATCATCTGACTCATTCTCAATACTGGACTGGCTCGACTGGATCAATGATCCTGGAAAAAGGGTTCTGAATGAACCACTATGCATAATCATTTTTCATCTACGCATCCACAATGTGATCTCTCATATCCCACGCAAGGTGGGGTAGCTTTGCAAAACCTCATTAAGGGTTGTCTGGTAATCAATTTGGGGGTCCCATAAGGACCTCTTGACCTATACATGAGCATATAATGTCAATCCCTATGACATCCCCTGAATGCGGCCGAACTGGCGTATAACTCTTAGGAAGCAAAATCTCTCTATAATCAAGGGCGTCGACCCTATCATCTAGTGAGGCATGCACATGTATGGAAACTTCACTGCATCCTCAGGCTAGGCCTCACAACCAATATATGGTCACCAAACTACCTGATCAATATCATCTATAATATGGCACTAGTAATCTAAATTACCCAAATGGGTCTGTACGACCATGCCCTCGTACATCCAGGTGAATGGCCAACCTGCATCCTGATGCCAGACTGATATAGGATGAGTGATAGGGATATACTCCCATGTCCATAACTATAGTAGAACCACCCCAGCAAAAAGAGTGGTCTTGTGTCGATAAACCACATCATGTAGCTCATGGTATAATTGAGATAGGACACAAGATCCCTAATCAAACTAGCGAGGATGTGTAATCATGTCCTCCAAAATCCTACCCCAACCAATGGAAAATCCATGACCACGCTGATCAAGAACCAAAAAACCACCAACAAGTACACTGAGAACTGTAGGAAGCACGAGAAAAGACATAAATTGAGTCCACTGAATAATCTCACCTCTAATCATGAGATCTATGAATAAGCATCTCCATACCATCTCATCATACACCTAATCATAGTATATCCACTCCCCATGTATAGGGATGTGCAGCAACCGATAGACATCCTCGGGAGTGATGGTCATCTCTCCAATCGGTAAGTGGAAGGTATTATGGTCAGAGTGCCACCGCTCTGCCATAGCTATTAGAAAACCTTGATTCACATGGAATTGAGGGAGAGAGAGAGAGAGAAGGAAAGACAAACTGCATCTACCTATGACTCAGAGCTCTGCTCCACTCAAGTCATCAATCATATCAAATGGTAGAGGGTATAAACTATGGACACTGAGCTTTTTAAGCTCAGCCTACAAAAGCAAGTTAAACAAATCAGAAATCAAAATCATTACATATTGGATTATCTTAAGTTAATCAAATAATCAAACCATAATCAATTTTCCTGATTCTATTTAGAGAGGATGGAAAATTTATCATCATCCATCAACTAAATCAAGATTGACCATCAAACATTCAATATGACATGACTCAAACTAACAACATATGACTCACTATCAACCAAACTCAAAACCTACGCCAATTGACTGATTGACGATGTCAAACGGATAGGAAAATTGATTCAAAAGCTTGCAAATTTGATCAAGTAGGGTACACATGCTATTTTACTGCTTAAAAGTGCTGAAAATCAATAGCATAGTTTAAAATAGTAAATGCACTGCAAAAATTATCAAACATACTACAATAATGTGTAAGCATTGCATAACTTAGTATGCATTACAAGAAACCCATGTACGCACTGCTAAAAATATCAAAAGCGCAAACAAATTTATATGTAGGAAAGAGCATATGCAAAGTATGCCCTAGTTCTAGTGTTTGTAAGCGCTACTTAAAGTGGTGTACACATTGTGGAAAACTGTGGATGCACTTTAGGAAAGGTGTACGCACTACTAAAATTGGTGTACACACTATTTCATTTAAAAAAGGAAAAAAATATAGTTTTTCCTATAAAAATCCATTTTTTTCTAAATTAAATGCAAAAATCAGACAAAGCAAGTTGTCAGGGTACATACCAGAGGTCCATAGCCAAGTGGATGCAGATATCAATGCCATCACTCGAACCTATGCTCACGAATTAGGATCACCATCGTCAAAAGGCTTAGAGGGGAGTCAGAGTAAAAAGTGAAAAGGGGAGGTAATAATAAATAGTAAAAAGACCTTTTACCCCTATATATAGCCTAGTTTGACCTAAAAGGGGCATTTTTTACCAGAAAATGACCAGGGACCCAAAATTTTCACCCATTCAACCAAATCAGGGGCATTTGTCATCACATCATTGCAAATACATTATCGTAAATGAAATCAAAATTCATTATCAATTGAAATCATTCAACGCAAATTGATCAAAAACACAATATCCTTCACCTGGAGGAAATTTCATTTCATTTTCGAGGGGGCATACACTTGCACAATTAGGACCAGCATCATAATCATCAAATCAGGAGTATGACATCAAATCAAAGGTTAATCTTTCATCAGAAAATTTTTCTCTTTTAATCAAGTGGGGCATCAAAAACATCAAATTAGGCATCATATCAGTAATCCATCATCAGAACAACCATCAAGGACTTCAAATCAATCGAAACTTCATCAATCCTATCATCAAAATTTGTGTCTTCTATCAAGCATCGAATTGGACATCAAATTAAATTAGGACTTTCTTATAAAAAAAGATCAGGACATTCTTTGAACCGATACGCTTCATGCATTGGTTCAAAGAGGGGCATTTGTAATCACCTGAAAATGGACAATATTAATTCAAGTGAGCAACCAAGGCAAAATCAAGGCAATAAAATCAAATTAAGTTAAAATTAAAGCAAAATTGCAATCAAGCCATAATCCAAATTTAATTGAAAATCAAAAGCCATAAAATCAATTTAAATCGAATAAATCAAATGAAATCAATTAATTGTGCAATTAATCTAATTAAATGCATAGTTCAAGTAAATCAAATCAACCCATTCAAGAGTTACACATGGCTAAACATATTAAATAAATTCAATTATTAAATCTTGATTTTCCTTCAACCACCAAATGGGAGGAAAATGCATCAACCAATAGGAGTTAAGGATCAAACTCACATGGATCAACCTCAAATCGAATCTCCATCACCCATAAGGAGAGAGCATATTGTCCCAAGCTTTGAGGAAAAATTATTTAAATGGTTTCCAAAGGTGGAACCATGGACTAAACCTCAACTCAACCATGATCAACTCAACTCTACCCCCTACCTTTGCCAAAATCTATAAAAGGAAGGCATAAATCAATCAATTATCATCCACAAATTTGAGAATAGCATCAAACCTCTTGTAATTTTGAGCTAGAAAGGCAAATTTAGAACTAATTAAGGCTTATTTCTTTTGGAATTAAACTTTTTAGTTTCTTTATCATTTATTCTCATTTTAGGGCTGTCACTAATGAAAGCTTGCAGAGAGCTTTGCATTGGAAAACCTAAATAGAGGTCCATAGAGTGTTTAATTGTCAATTATTTGGTTAAATTAGATTTCTATTTGTGGTAAGTTAGTTCTTATATTCATTTATTTACAATACTAACCCTATGAAAGTGATTCTCATAACACACAAGTAGCACAAGCCATTTCTTCATCCCAAAACTTATAATCCATATTTTTAGCATGCAACATACACCTAGCCATTTCACCAATGGTTCTATGCTTTCTTTCTGCTACACCATTTTGTTGTGGTGTATAAGGAATAGTAAGCTCATGTTTAATTCAAAAAGATATTAAATAAGAATGAAAAGAATTATTGACATATTCCTTCCCATTATGGGTTCTAAGGATTTTAATCTTAAAACCAGAGAGCCTTTCAAAAAACATATTAAATTTAGAAAATATATCTAGAACTTGATCCTTACTATGCAAAAAATAAATCCAAGTTCTTCCTAAAATGTCATCAACAAAGGTAAGAGCATACCTAGAACCTTCCAGATGGAGTTATTCTCCATGGGAACCAAAAGGTCACTATGAATGAGGTGAAACTTATGACATTCCTGCAAAGATTCACCATGTGGAAAAGGTTCCATATGCATCTTACCACTCATGCAACCATTGCATATAATTTGGGAAGAAACAAGATGGCGCAATCCATCAACCATATTTTTTTTGCATCAAAGATATATAATTAGAATTCAAATGGCCAAGCCATTCATGCCATATAGTAAAGTCAACATTAACATGCAATGAGTACCTTAAAGTGGAAAAATCATAAAATTTGAACAAATTATCATGATTCAATTTAGTATTAGAAATAATTTGATTAGTTTTAGGATCCAGAATATAGCACATATCCAATTGAAATTCAAAGTTCTAATCTTGACATAACTTAGCAACTGAAAGAAGATTAGTTTGCAATTCGAGAACATAAATAAATCATGGAATACCATTAGGAACATAAACATCACCAAAACCTTCAACTTTGCAACTATGATTATTAACAAAATGAATAGGAATATTTGAAGTATCAGGTTGTAATGAATCAAGAACTTCTCTATGAGATGTAACATGTTGAGATGCACCACTGTCAATAATCCAATCTAAAGGGTTAGAAACATTATAACTTATTGTAAAAGCATGATGGGATGAATTACCATTATTCTTCTTATAATGAGAGTTTTGATTGTTGTGAGTATTTTGATTCATAGGCTTCTTATCATTTTTCTTTTTAAAGCAATTGCTAGTCACATGACCATCTTTCCCACAATAGGTGCAATGAGGTTTTTTTTATTAGGATCATTCTTTTGATGATTATTATTATGATTATTACTATGATTATTATTATGATTATTATTGTGATGATTATTGTTGTTATATTGAGGCCTAGAATGAAAATTGGTATTGTTATAATTATTAGATCTAAAATTATGATTTTGATTTTTAGACACAAAAGAATGTTCATTATATTTTAGAGTACCAAATTGAATCAACTTAGCTTCCTCTTGACGCAATAATTTTTGAAAAATGATATAGGTTAATTGAGTAGCTAAAATAGGAATTGCTAGTTGAGAATGCACACAAGTGATAAATTGTTGAAATTGCCTAGGAATATATTTCTTTAAAATAATATGAATTAAACGAATATCATCAATAGTTACTCCTAAACCAATTAACTGACTTTTAATGGAATCAAAAAAAAAAAATCATCCATGATTTTGAAATCGGTATACCTGAGATCCTCCGAATTGATCTTGGAGTTGAATCTTTCTTGATTCATTCAGACTATCATAGGTGTTTTTTAGAATGTCTCATGGTGCATGAGTTGTAGTACAATTAGTAATTAAAACACATAATTTTGGATTGAGAGAAATTACAATGAGGCCAAGTGCCTCCTCATTTTTAGCATTCCAAGCATCTATGTCAGCTTGAGTTGTAGTGGCAGTAGGAGTGGAAGATGCACTAGTAGAAATATCTAACATGTGTTTAAATAAAAAAATTAAGGAAATATGCATTTTCCAGAAATGATAATTAGTATTGTTTAATTTTAATCTTAGTTATTAATGTAGACATGGTTGAATAATAAAGTAAAAATTAAATGATTTAAACATTATAAGTAAAGAAGAATAAGTTAGAAACAATAATAAATTAATGTCAAAGAATCCTAAAATGTGATGTAACGCAATGTTTTGATTACATAAAAGTAGGTTTTGAAAGGACCTGAAACCTTTTATAGCAAGATTACAAAATAACCATTAAATTTATAGTGCAAACAGTGCAACAACACCAAAAAGAGACACCACAAACTAGCAAGTCCAACAAAAGAAAAATAGAGAGAAAAAGGACAGCAAAAAGACAGCAAGACAACAAACAGTAGGCTAGATATTCTTCATTAGTTCAGCCAACATCTACATATTAGCAGAGGAAACTTTGAGTTCCTCTATATATTTATTCTTATGATCCTCCAAGTTTTTAGAGGCTTGATCTAGTCCTTTTACTGGGTCTCTGATCCTCCTTAACCTCCATGAGCACCTACTCCCCTTTTCCCTGCTCCATCTTGTCCACCAGTATCTTGACATGCTCAGCCGAGGCCTTGAGAATGGTGAGACTCTACTCAGCGATGTTACCCATCATCTTCTCCAGCCACTCAATTTTGTTCTCCATTTTATCAACTCTCTTAAGCATGTTACCACCTTTCACCACATCCCCCTCTTTTATTTTGTTCTCCATTAAAGTGATTCTGTCATTGAGGGTCGTTATCCCCTCAGCCCTGCCAACAACCTCCTTTAGTTCATCAATACATTGTCTCATAGTCTTCTCTCCCAAATTCATTTTTCCAAGAACCCCAATTTCCTTTTGAAACTGTTGGGTTTGGGTTTTAATAGTGTTGATGTCATTTTTCATGGTGTTGAGGTTGTTAAAGAAAGTAGTACACCCCAGGTTATCAAAGTCCTTTTTCACACAAGTTGTCTCCTCCTTGGAGATCTCCACCCTACCCCTGTTATCGACCAGACTGTCCTTCTCAATATTAGCCACATCCTGGGCTATATCCTACATGATATTTTCACCTACTAGAACATTCTAGTCTAAATCATCAAGGTCCTCCATAATAGGTTCATTCTCCACCCGCTTGTCCTATTTTTCCTTAAAATTATCCTATGAGGTAGAATCATCATCGGAAGAGATGACAACCCGCTTACCCCTCTTCTTGTTCTTATTTTTGGTTCTGGTGTGCTTCCCTATAGTCTCCATTTCCTTTTTACCCTTCCCCTTCACACTGTCATCCCTACTTTCCTCTTCCTCCATCTCCATTTCAGTAACCGAGTCCTCCATCTTGGCCTTCTTATTTTTCCTTTTGGATGAGGAGCCATGATGAATGGATGTAACACAATGTTAATAACTCTTGGAGTAGTTTAAATAAAAATTAAAAAAATTTAATTTTTTTGTTGAAATTTGAAAATTAATTGTAAATGAAATAAAAAACTCTTATTAAATTAGTAAAATGATATTTAAAGCATGTGGAAGCTATATATATATATATATATATATATATATATATATATATATATATATATATATATATATATATATATATATATATATATATATATATATATATATATATATATATATATATATATATATATATATATATATATATATATATATATATATATATATATATATATATATATATATATATATATATATATATATATATAATTTATTTACAACTATCTCTCTTTTAAAAAAAACTATAAAGGAAGAATTGATATTTAAAAAGAATGATTAAACAAATGAAAACTATATAATTTAACTATTAAAAAATTATTTAATTAAACTATTTTAAAAGTAATGAACCTAAATTGATTTTAAAAAAGTGATTCAAGCTATCAAAATGAGTCAGACTTATAAGAAACCAATCAAGCTATTTATAGTGGGTATGCCCAGATATAGTTGAGACTTAAAAATGACACAGGGGAATCCAGACACGTGAAAGACATTTAATTTGAGTTCCCTGGTCGTAACTTGCATAAAACTGACAAAAGATGCCTGCAACTGACACAATACAGGGGCCTTCCCCAATTTGAAGGAAGTGCAAGGGAGATACACAAGGGAAGATAAGGGAGAAAGAAAGAGTAAAACCATCTCCCTAAAAAAACTACACAACAATGAATAGCTAAAGAGTTACATAGGCTGGTTGAAAGAGCAGAAACACAGGAGCTTGGAAGAATAAAATAGACCTCCAAGAGCCTCCAACTTGGATTATGCAAACCACAATGGCAGACAAAATGCCAGCAAAAGGCAGTCAAGAGATATCAATGCAACTTTAGCTAGCAAAAGGAGTACATGGTAAAAGGTATATGACTGGCAACATCAATTAAATACGAAGACATAAAATTTTTAATTTAGAGGGAGATTACATTACTAGAGATGTTATGCTATGTGAGAACTAGAGATATTATGTATAAAAAGGTTTAAAAAGAGAACCAAACACATAAATTTATAAGAGAAAACTTACAATAATAGATAACAAAGAGTTGAATTGTAGAGAGTTTTAAAAAAATGTTAATGAATGCTAAAACAAAAAAAGGACCTATAGATTGTTAGTACTAGAGAGCAAACAGATTAAAACTAGCCCTACAAATAAACATAATAGATTAAAAAAAACTTGAACCTTGTGGTTGTCTGACTGAGGTTGAGTTTTTTTTTTAAATAATGAAAGGAAAAAGAAGTCACAAGAGCTCTCTAATGACAAGCCTTCCAATGAGGGTTAGCCAAAAAATAATGTGATGGACATAAAATATGCAAACTCTTTGGCGGCAAGCCTTCCAAAGAGAGTTAGTACGCAAAAAACTAAATAAAAATCTGCTACATCAATGAGTTAAAGAATGACTACAAGCTTCTCTCTCTTCAACAAAAGTTTCCAACAAGGTGTGCTCCAAAAAATGGTAACCTTCATCCACATTCACTCAAAACAAGGATTAGTTACCAAGCTCTGATACCATGTAAGGAAAAATAAATCAAGAGCAATGAAAGTAAACAAGAATCCAAGAGAGTAGTTTGATGAAGAGATAGTTACCATGAGAAATGAAAAACTAGGAGCATGCACCAAATTATCCAACAAGGAGACAAGAAGTTTTGAAAAGGGAAAAACAAAGAAAAACCCCTTGCGATATTATGAATGAGGCAAAGCTAGCTAGCTAGAGAGAGAGAGAGAGAGAGAGAGAGAGAGAGAGAGAGAGAGAGACTCAATTACAATAACTTCATAAATTAGAAATGAGAGATGAGAGCATCTCTTAAATAGAGATGAGGATTGGAGTTACTAAGTAACTCACCAATATATGAGCCAACATTCATAATAGGTGTGTGCAAAGTGACAACATCCTTTTAAGGAGGATAAACTAATTTCCTTAATGAAGGAAATACAAGAAATTACATGTCCTCCCACTTGGACTAGAGGACAAAATACATGTAGGGGTTTTATAGAAATCTCCTAATTAAATAAATAAATACAAGGAAAGATTAAAAATTCAAACAATAGTCAAGTATTGTACTTATTTCTAGGTTTCACTCATGTTGATCCTAGAAATAGGTTGCCACCTAAATAAGGGAAATCCAGAAGCTTCATAGGTATGGGACTATTGGTATTGAGGAGCACTAAGAGGGAGGTGAATCAGTGTTCTAAAATTTTTAGTTCAACCAATCTAGTTCTTTAAACATAAACTGAAAGCAATGAAAAGTAAACAACTGAAACATAAAGAAAAAATCAATAAACTCATAACATCGTATTTTTTAATGGAAACATGGCTAAGGGAAAAACCACAGTGGGGATGGAACCCACAATTATCTCTGATGAAATAAAGATGTCAACTGGATTAAGGGAAATAGGAAAAAAATTCAATGCACTTGCATTCAGACCCACTTCCTAGAGTTCACTACATAGATTACAACACACATATAGAAGCTCACTGTTATACAAAAGATTTGGACTACAATAAAAAAGAGTGAATGAATAAGTAGCATCAAATATGCTTATACAATTCTATTCAGGTACAATACATATACATCAACCTAACTCCATACATTAGGTTATTCACATACACAAAATATTAGTATATCATTTCTAACTTTTGCACAATATCCCTTCCCAATCATGTCACCAAATCTCAACAAAAACTCAAGCTTATATACTCAATAGAAAACTATAATAAGTTAAATTTTTGACTCCAAGAAAAAAACATGTAACATGTAGAACCTCAACCAAAACAATAATCAAATCTTCATGCCAACCTTGACCAAAAAATAGATTATTGGAGTTGATGAGTAAATAACTCACAGCTCCCAAGAACACCTGCATGCAAACACATTCCAAAAAAATAGAGAGAAGAAGCAAGAAGCTATGGAGGCCTGAACACATTGATCCACGAAAGACAAGAAATCATTCTTGATGTGCAAAAACAAAAGTTGCAATTCAATAATGAATAATTTATTATGAATACAAAGCAGATAAATCCTTATAAAAGGAGATATGAAACCCTAAAAGGGTAAAACCTAGGTTGCACAATAATAATTAATAAAGTAATTAATTAGTATATGCCTAAAGTTTAGCTTAAGTAGAAAAAGGTAATAAGTGACTTAGTAATTAAATCAAACATGATTTAATTAATCAGTAAACACTTTATTACTCTAACACCCCCCCTTAAGATGAACTTTGGGAGAAGCTAAAAACCTAGAAAGAACTACTGAAAGCAAATGGGTCCCAACAACAAAAGGCCTGATCAAGTACCCAAGTACAAAAGAGAGTCTCTAAAAAATGGAGAAATAGAGAAAACCACATGAGAAAAACTTGACTCCAAAAAGAGACGAAGACTAGTTTGTGTAATACCCCAAAAATGGGCTATAGGTTCATTAACCTTCTACATCATCAATTCGAACGAAATCAACATCAAAGTCCTAACCTAAGGCACATCTGCACATCAAGTTATCTAAACACTAATTGATTATCTTAATTCTGCATCGGGGAATATTCCTTGAAATATTCCTACTTTATCCTAATTATCTTTGATTGAATAATTATTTGGTGATAAATCATAGTTATCCTAAAGTTTGATTAATTGAATATTTTGAATATTTAATTAATTAATTTAATTCTGCCACTTAATTATTTAATTAGATTTAATTATAGTTATTCCTAAATTGTATTATTTAATTTTGACAATAAATCAAAAATCTTATGACTAATTGATTAAATTCTTATTTAATTAATTAATATCAATTGTCAATATTTAATGATATAGTTTTTGAATAAAAGTTTGATTTAATGATTGATTAACCCATAAATTAGTTATTTTAATTCAAAAATCAATTAAGTTGAAGATAAATCACTTTTTTTATTTAATTAATTCATAATTATCTATGCACATTCAAAGAGCAGTTAAACTTTAAATTAGAAAATCAATTCAAGTTGTTATCTTTTTGAAACTCAACATCTATTTTGAGTTGAAAGCTGATCTAAACTTCTGATTTAAGTTAAAAATCTATTTTTGCATGATTATATGAGTTATCTATTCTTAATTTCTTATTAACTCAAAAATCAACTTGAGTTTATCAAGAGTGATTTATGGTTTTTCTTATGCATCCTCCAGCCTTGGATTTCTATAAAAACAAGGCTCAACTCTTCACAATGACATCTCTTGACACAATTACTCTTGCGAAATTGCATATGAAGAATCAAGCTTTGGTGATAGGCGACTTTGTGAGATAAATTCATAGTTTTTCATAGCTTTGCATAGGTTTGCATATCAATTCATATCATTCTTAGGATAATCTAAATATCACTTCAATTCGATTCTAGCTTAGATTCATACAGTTTTCCATCCTAATTGCATCAAAAATGCAAAAATATAGATTAATCTGCATTCATTCTACATTCATCTTTTTGCATTCAAATCCTTCATTTAGGTGTTGCATTGTCACCAATCTCGGTCTAATCTAAGAATACCATACTCACACCTACTAGAAGGTAGTAAATCATCTGGTTAGCTTAGTTTCATTTATCTGCATATTTTGATTTTGCTAACCTCTAATATTTTACTGAAGTGTTGTGTCCACAGCTAGGTATAATTTTTAGACACACATTTTTGGCACCCACCGTGGGGCTTGAAATGGGTTTCCATTTCTATTCTAATATTTTCTATCATTTTCTGGCCAAAATTGTGATTTTTTATTTTTGTCCGTACGAGTTTTGTTAGAAAGTCATGCTAGAACTCTCTGAGTGTCATACGACATTCAGTGTTTTCAAGACTCGTACTCATTCTTATACATTGTCATTTGGGATATACTTTATCATGTGGGCATACACCCAATGTCGTACGATTTTTTAGATTGTCATACGGGAGGTAACATATTGTCATACGAGTTTTTCCATCATAATTCAATTGTCGTTTCAGATTTTCATGCAGTTTTCCAAATTTGATTTTTGGATTTGGACTGACAGCTAATCCTAACAATTGAGAGTTTTTGTTTCTGATTGATACTTGCTGATTTGTTGATTGGAAAAGTGCAATGAAAATTGCAAAACATGTAAAATCTACTAAGCACGTTGCGAGGAACTTAGGTATTCTATTGCATCTGATAAAACTTCATTTTGGGATATAAAAATGAACTCTCACATGTCAAGCTTGTGTGACTTTTCCTGCTTTCATATCACAGACTTCAGTTTTGGGCTATAAAATGAACATAGATTTGTTTTTTGCATATTTTTTACTCGTAGTAAATAGTCCCTATGAACACTATTTGCAGATGATCTTGAGAGAGTGGGCTTCATTTGCTTCTTCATGCATGCGAATCTCTTCTTGATGAAGGATCCCCTTGTAGGTAGGGAGGTTACTGAGATTATTTTACAGTTTTACTAGGTTTGGTCCTCAGCTTTTGATTGATACGTTCTCTCTCTGGAGAGATTGATAGACATAGTTGTTGACATCAGAAATCTTGGTGAGATGAATTCAGTCTTAGCATGTTGGATTAATCTATTTGTTGTGTTTGGGTAAAATTGATAAGGCTAGAGGATTATGCTCTACTCCCTTTTTGGATAGTATCATAAACTCAAATACTTGGATCTGGACCAAGTCCCCATATGGTATCTTTTCTGAGTCACCTTTAGAGAGGGTTAACCATAGTGGAAATTCCCTTTATTGGGTCAACCACATGGATGGAACCTCAAGTGGTAATAGCCATTTTCACCATGGTAGAAATAACCACTATATAAATGTCTTTGTGGAAGAAATCCCCACAAGTGTGGTCTCTTGTTGGGTTGTCAGATCTCCCTAGCAACTCCTGATTGATTAAATTCTCAGACTGTGTCAAAACCCTGGTGCACCTGGATTGGAGTTCGCCCTCTTGAGATCACAAAACTTGTAGAGTCAGACTATTACTACAAACCCTAGCAAGGCCAAAATTCTTCATTTTCTAGGACTATGTGTGTTATTGAAATACTTTTGAGAACATACACAAGTAGCATTCCTAGGGATTAACACAATAAGGCACTATTGCTTGTTCATGCGCAAGGTTGTTTTTGCCCTTGTTCATTATTTCCAGATGATTGACTGCATCCCTTTTCTTATTGTTCTGCATATTTTCTATCTACTTGGTCTTTGGAAACGAACAATCCTGAACTGTTACATGAATCTACAAACTTGGAGAAAATCTTACAAACAAACTGATTCTAAAAATTGAAAAATTACAAAATCTAATGCAAAATTCTTTTCTGGAGTCCAAATTCATCCCAGAGTCTCAAAAATTCATACGAGTTTCCACCAAAAGTCGTATCAGAACCCCTATATTTTCGTAGGGGAGCTTGTATATTGTCATATGAGTTTTGTCAGGAAAAGTCAACAAAATCAATCCCCGGTGTCAACTGTCATACGAGCCTTGTCAATTATCATGCCAGAGCCTACCCAGACTTGTACAAGCCTGGAGAAACTCATATCAAACTTTTCAAAAGTTGTCAGAAAACTCCAAAATTTGTCAGAAATCCATTTTTTGCAGCCAACTTTCAGATTCTATCAAAATATTCACTATATCAGGAACAGAGTAGAACAATCAGAGAAATCCAATCTATTTGCCTAAAAGTGGTCTCTTGAGTTTGATCTAGTCTTCTGGTCTTTCGATTTGAATCATGTTCATCTTGTGTCAAAACCTTGTCAAGATTATCTTCAATTCAATCTTCAACAAAAATGGCTAAGTGTTGCGAGCTTGTGTCTGCCATCTTTTAGGCATCTACCCATACTACTAGGGCACAATATCCTTCATTTACATCCAATCTAATCTTCAATCAATCAAATCTTCACAAGGTTGCATCATTCGATCTTCTTGAATCAAATCAGTCTTCAGTTGTCTTCATCTTTCTCTTTTTCTTCACCCAAGGTTAATGGTGGAAACTAGAGCTTCATCATAGGGAAAACAAGGAGAAAAACCCTAACTCTCTTCAATAGCATCTTCTATGATTGCTGAGACATTTCATCAACCTTTTGACACAACTAAATTTGTAGAAGATGCTCTTGGAAACCTTTAATTGATAGGTGGTTACGTCACTTCTCCTACATCAATCCACGTAGGTCATCAAGTAACTCCCCCTGCATCAATCCACGTAGGTCATCAAGAAACTCCTCAATAATCCATCTCTAGTAGTTCTCTTAACAACACTATGTCTCAAGGAGGAAGTGCAAGAAAAGGTTCCCAAGGACATCAATCACAACATGGTGCGGATTAGGAACCCATGCCTATTGAAATTTCTCAATATCAAAATGATGATAACTTCAAGAAAATGATGAGGCATTTCTTGAAAGAAGACAGGGAGACATACTTCCTAGAGTTGGCTCGCCAAAGGGCTAAACTTCCTCCAAAATTTAATCTTGAAGATATCATCACACATGAGGAAGAAACTCCTATCACAGCCATGATGAAACAGATGCATTTCATGAAAGTCAAGCTCAACAATCTAGAAAAAGAGAAGGAACCTAAGGATTTCTCCATGGAGGCTCTATGCCCTTTTACATTTAATAAAGAATTGTACATGCCACCATTCCCAAAAAGAGTGGAGATGCCTAAATATGATAAGTATGATGGAAACTCTGATCCTCAAGATCATGTCAAAGAATTTTGTACTCAATCTATAGAGTTTATGCATGAACCAACTTACCTAATGCATCTTTTCCCTCAATCTTTGGGAGGGTCAGCTATTCATTGGTTCTCAAAAATGCCTCCAACAATCAAAAATTTTGAGGATTTGATCAAGCTATTCTATCAACAATACTCCTACAACATCCAGCATCTAGTCACTATGATTGACATTTGCAATCTGAAACATAACTCAGGAGAACCATTCCTGATGTTTCTCAAAAGATAGAGGAAATTTTTTTCTCTATATGCTAGACCTATTCCAGAAACTGAGAAGCTAGAAATTTTCATCAACAACCTTGTTCCAGAAATCAACTACCATTTACAAATGCAAAATCATACCTCCTTTGATAAAATGGTAGAAAATGCAATCAAATTTGAGAAAGTACTTGTACAAAAAGGTGACATATCACTTCAAAAGGACAAATATGAATCTGGATGTAGTTCTAAAGAAAAAGGCAAAAACTAGAACAAGAATAAAGGTGTTGTCACAAATGGCATTGTTGATACTATTTGTGCCCCATCTAAGGCACCCACTTTCAATCTCATTGTTGGTACCCAAGCTATCAAAGCCTCAAAGGAAAAAGCAACAAAGTTGAACAAGAAGCCATCTGACTATAAACCTTGGGCTACAGATCCTAAACGCCAGTTTACTCCTCTTGGAGAGTCCTTCGAATCTGCCATGAAAACTTTTTTGGCCAACAACATCATCACCTTGCCTGAGATAAAAGTATTTGATCCTAAACCTAAACTAAAATGGTGGAGAGAGAATGATTTATGTGACTTCAATCGCAATAAAGGTCATAAAACCAATAACTACATACGCTTGAAACACATCATCCAAGACAAAATTGATAACAAAGAAATCGTAATTGACAATCATAAAAGCAATAATGATCAAATAGCATTCATAGGATCATTTCCCAAGGATGTTCAAGGAGATTCATCTTCTTAGCCTAATGTGGGTGCTAAAGTCAATTATGCCTACTCTGGAAACAATGTTGTCATAAATATGGTTGAACCATGCCTATCTGAGTGTTGTAATGTCATCACAATTGTAAGAAAGGATAGAGATATCAATCAACAAATGCAGTTACTTCATCACAAGCTTAGATGCATCTACAAGGACAAAATTCAGATTCATCAAATGTCCCTAAGGTTCCTTTTAATCTTTCATCTACTTCTAAATAGAAAACTACCTCTAAATCATCAAATTATAAAGACACGAGGCCAACATCATACAGTATTGTCCAACAACTCCAGCATACAAATGGAAAAATATCCATGTTTGAGTTTCTTTGGATATCTCCATCTCATAGGGTCATTCTAGACAAAGCTCTGATCAGATCCAATGTTCCTGACAACCTTGATTTAGACAAATTCCAGACTATGGTTGGTCATCTGACGTCTCCCTAGTATATCTCCTTTTCAGAGGAAGATCATAACTCCTTAAGTCATCCGCATAACTAGCCCTTGCACATTGAAGTCTTAATTCAAAACCATCATGTCAAATGCATGTTGATAGATGGAGGCACTAGTCTCAACATTTTTTCTTATAGCTTGATCACACAACTAGGATTATCAGAAGTTGCCATTAATCCTAAAAAGAAGATAACTATCAAGGCATATGATGAAAAAGAAAGATCTTTCAAAGGAACAATTGTCTTGCCTATCAGAATAGGTCCATTTAGTAGAGATATCACATCTCAAGTTCTTGATCTACCTTTGGCTTACAACATTCTTCTAGGGAGACCCTGGATACATGAAATGCGAACTATTCCTTCCACATACCATCAATGTGTGAAATTTCCTTATGAAGGAGTAGAAGTAACCATTCCAGCTGACCTATCTACAACTTGCAATGCATTGAAAGAAAGTGATGATAAACTTGTTCCTAATAATAGAGAATCTTCCACTAAGTAGCTAGACATTGCATCAACATCCAAGATAGAGGAAATTGCTAAAGAAGTCAAAATCAAAGACAATGGCATGAGAGAATACACAATGGAACCCATTTTATCTCTCACCTCTCTCCTATTGTCCCCTAAATCTTATGGACAACCTTCTGACAAAGTGAAACCCACAGCTAAAGAATCCTAGGTCATATTTAATGGAAGCTTTGTCATAGAGCAAGTATCTAAATAAGAGTTTGAGGAAGAAGAAGTCATGCTTGCATGGTTGTACAAGGATGAGTCCCAATCCCAATCAGTCTAGAAATGTGACTCCACTTCAAGCAATATTCCTCAGAAGTCATATGGACCAGGAGAAAAATTGATCACAAAAATGGGATACACTAGAAAAGGACCTTTAGGACTACAAGGTAAAGGTCTTCTATCACCTCTTGACCACCGTGGCCGAACAAACAAGAATACAACAGGTCTAGGATAATAGAAGGAGCCTTTAAATCTTAGCAAAGACTCTCCACATGTCTTAGAACAGATTGAACCATCAACAAGAACTCAACTAAAGGAAGAAATATAACAATCTAATAATGATGATTTAGACACCACTGATGAGCTCATTCCTTATGAGTGTTTTCCTAAAGAAATACTAGACCTCCTTAAAGATGAACCTAAGGAGAATATCAATGTGGTAGATACACAAGAACCCACTACTAAGAAAGAAAAAGGTAAATATCTCACAATAGCTAAACACTTGGGATACAATAGTGATTCTAAGGCAGACTCTCATGAGTATGAATTCAAATCGAAATCAGAAGGAAACCCTTCTTGGGGAATCCATCCTGATTTCACACATATTCTCAGATTTCCTAGAGGCATATATGAGGAATCAAATGACTATGAATGGGGAGTCATTCCAGAGGAAGATGAGGTCATCACAGAAAAACATATTGATGTTATTCACCAATATGCACCTAAACCCAACGTAAGTTTAGAGCGAAATGATGAACTTAGCGAGTCTGATCCACTTATGGCTGAAGTGGACTCCCACAATGACATTGAGCCTATTCAAAAATTGAAAATTTTGGGTTGTAATATCACTTTCGAACTCAAGATTCGGGTTGGGACCAATGATGACAGATCCATATCTGTAAACACCATTTCCCAACCCTTCCCCACTTTGACTATCCAACATCCCAAACTTCTTGACCAAACCTCCACGAATCTGAGCCAAGGTATCTATACCTTTCCAAATGACTATTCCCTTGCTTGCTACCTCAATGCAGTTGATCCTATGATCACTTCCATCAGTGAACCAAGTGTTAGCATGATGGAGTTAGACATCAAGCATCTTAGTCAAAAGAATAAGAATAAAAATAAAAAGAGTTCTGAGGGTGAAAACCACTTTGTGGCAGTCTCAAAACCTACAAAAGTAAAAATAAAAGACATATCAGAAGGTGAAAACCTCTTTGAGGTGCCTAAGGATGAGATATTTGATGTCCTTCCAAGTCATTTATCAACTTGGGAATAGTAGAAGAACCACAGTTGATCCATGTAGCACAATCCTTATCAGAAGAAGAAAAGAAAACATTTACTACATTCCTATCACAAAAAAAGATCAACTTTTCATGGAAATATTTAGATATGTTAGGGTTGGATCCCAATATTATAATGCACCATTTATCTATAGCTCCAGGTGTCAAACCTGTTAAGCAAAAACTGAGAAAGATGCATCCACATGTTGCACTCTTGGTCAAAGCTGAATTAGAAAAACTACTAAAAGCTAGATTCATCTGAGTTATTGATTATGTTGAATGGATCTCTAACATAGTTCCAGTATCGAAACCAAACAAATCTATAAGAGTATGCACATATTTTAGAGATGTAAACAAGGCATGCCCTAAAGATGATTTTCCATTACCAAGTATCGATATGATATTGGACATGACTGCGGGCTTTGAGATGTATTCTTTAATGGATGGTTTTTATAGATACAACCAAATAAAAATTGCTCCAGAGGATCAAGAGAAAATTTCTTTCACATGTGTGTGGGGTACCTTCTATTGGAATGTCATGTCATTTGGTTTGAAGAATGCAAGTGCTACATATCAAAGAGCTATGACGTCTATTTTTCATGACATGATGCATCAAACTATGGAGGATTATGTTGATGATACTTTGGCTAAATCTATGATAGGATCTAAACATCTAAATGAATTGAGAAAAATACTAGATCGAATGGAGAAGTTTAGTCTCAGACTAAACCCTAAGAAGTGCACTTTTGGCGTCACTTCTGGAAAGCTCTTAGGTTACATTGTTTCAAAGAAGGGAATTGAGGTAGATCCAGCAAAGGTCAAAGCTATCATGGAAATGGAACATCCCAAGAATATCAGTCAAATGAGAACATTATAAGGGAGAGTACAATCTATTAGATGCTTCATATCTTAGCTAGCAGACATATCACAACCTTTCACAAAGACATTACATAAAGGTGTGACTTTTCTATGGAATGAGGAATGTGAAAAGAACTTTAATCATATCAATAAATATCTATCAAATCCTCCTATTTTGATGCCTCCTATATAAGGGAAGCCATTGATTCTATATGTCTCTGCCATAGATACATCACTTGGGGCATTACTAGCATAACATGACGAGAACAAGAAAGAAAGAGCTATATACTATATCATTAGAACATTGGCAGCATATGATAAGAACTATTCCATGATTGAGAAATCTTGTCTAGATGTGATCTTTGCATCATAGAAATTGAGACATTATATGTTAGCTCACACCACATATTTGGTAGCTAAGATTCATCCACTCAAGTACCTACTAAGAAAAGCTGCCCTCACAAGTAGATTAGCTAAATGGGTGATGCTATTAAGTGAATTTGACATTGAATATGTTGAAAGAAAAGCTATCAAGGGCCAAGTTATCGCCGATCAACTGGTTGACGCACCTTTGTTTGATGACACACCAATGAAAATGGAATTCCCAGATTCCTCTATCATGAATCTTTCTTCTAGAGCATGGAAGTTATTCTTTGACAAATCCTATACACTAAATGGATCTAGAGCAAGCATATTGTTCATCACACCTCAAGGATACTCAATACCTAAAGCATTCAGAATAAAGTTTCCTTGCACAAACAATATTTCTGAATATGAAGCCTTTCTTAATGGCATGAAAATAGCAATTGAGTGGTGAGTGATATAGTTACATGTTCATGGAGACTCACAACTTGTAATACACCAAGTCAATGATGTGTACCAAATGAAAGATGGAAAGCTAATCCCATACAAGAGAATGGTAGATGATCTAAAGAAATATTTAATATCTATCACTTTTGAGAAAATTCCTAGATTGGAGAACAAAGTTGTTGATGCCATGGCAACGCTATCTACTCTATTATAGCAACCCGAACATGAGCTACGCTATGAGTTCCTGGTGGAAGTACTATCTTATCTTGCATATGATTCCCCTGAAACCCACATGATCTGCACTATTGTTGGTCATGATTCATCTCGATACAAAAACCTTTTCTCCTATCTCCAAGACCAAATCATTCTTGATATCTTCAACCACCATGAGAAAAGATACCTTATCCGTAACACATCCTGGTATGTCATTATTGGTAACGATCTATACAAACAAGGTCTAGATGGTACACTCCTTAGATGTTTAGAATGGGAAGAGTCTCAATGTGCATTAGAGGAAGTCCACGAAGGTATATGTGGATCACATTCCAATAGTTTAACACTAGCTCAAAAACTTATTAGGGCTGGGTACTATTGGCTTGTAATGGAAAAAGAGGCTATCAAGTTTGCAAAGAATTATCAAAAGTGCCAAGTACATGGTAACTTGATTCATGCACCAAGGAGAGATATAATTCCCTTTACTAAACAATGGCCTTTTCACCAATGGGCATTCGATCTTATCAGAGCCATACATCCTCATTCTTCTAATGGACATACCCATATTATTACAACTATAAACTATTTCACAAAATGGGTAGTAGCAGTCCCTTTGACTCAAGCAACCGGCAAACAAATATCAATGTTCATCTTGAACTACCTCATATGTCGGTATGTTATTCCACATTCTATAGTCATAGATAATGGTGGTTAATTCAAGAACAAAGATTTAGATGATTTATGTGCTAAATTCAAGATTACACAACATTGGTCATCTATTTACTATCCTCAAGGGAATGGACAAGCAGAGGCTTCAAACAAGAATCTATTGAAAATATTGCATCACACAGTTTATAAAATAGGAAGAGACTGGCATCTCATGATCAATCCAACTCTCTGGGCCTATAGAACAAGTATTAGAATGCCCACTGGCACTACTCTATTCACTTTAGTTTATGGGTCTGAAGTGGTATTGCCTGTTGAGGTTGAAATCCCATCACTAAGAATTTGAATGCATGGTCTAGTAACTAATGATGACTACAAAGTGTCTAGGTTGGAAGAACTTGAACTACTAGATGAGCATAGACAAGCAACGTATGCTCATCTCAGAGTATATCAGAAAACAATGTCTAGAGGCTACAACAAGAAAGTCAGACACAAAGAATTTCAGGTTGGCGATCTAGTCTTGAGAAAGAATCCTAAAAATCAATCACATAGAGAACGTAAGGGGAAGTTTGAACCCAACTGGCTGGGTCCCTTTTTTATCACTGCTACTTTTGGCTCTGGTGCCTATCAAATCTCAATGACTGAAGGAGAACAGCTCTGAGAACCAATCAACATTCTACATCTGAAGAAATTCTACGCCTAAGGCATTTAGTCTTTGCAAAATATCTTTAAAATTTATGTGAAATTTTTGAAAAAGTCCTAAAAAAATGATCATCCTGGTGAAAACCTAGCAAATAGGCACCTTGATGTATCACAAAAAAAAATAAAAATATCAAAAGTACAAAAAAATTGAAAAAATGAAAAATACAAAAAAATGAGAAAAAGAAAAAGTGCCTTGGTGAGAACCTGGAAACGGGCGCCTTGGTAGCAAAAATAGAATCTTTGCCAAGATGGTAAAAACCTAGCAAATGGGTGCCACTTGTTCAAAATGATCCATCTATCAGCACAATCTTGGTCTTTCCCAACTTTCAGTCTTGCTTTAGTTTGTACATATCTCTTGGTTTGTTTTCGCATTCCTGTTTTCAATAAAGTTGGTCTATACACCAATCAGTACAAGCATCTGTATCCTATCAATGTTTCAAACTTGGGGGCAATCAATGTCATATCCTATCATCTCCAATATACCTCAGATGAGTCATATCCAGTCAAAGTCCTTTGAAGCTACATTTGAGTCAGTTAGTCAGTCTCCTCTCCAAAAAGGATTTTGCATCTACGAAAATACAATCAAAACTCAACAACAAACTGGAAACAATCTCTGCTTCACATGATTTTATATCCTTGTATGCTTACTGATTCACATTGAGATTTTTTCATATTGTGTCCATTCGAGCTCTTCGATGATTTCCTTTACAGGATTTAGAGAGTGATGACTAGGGCCATAATCTTTTCTTTGTTTTCTGCTTTGAGTGAAAATATAACAACTTTGGAAATTCTAGATTGAAATGGTGTTTGTTTGTAAGAGCCTCCATCTCGTATTGGATGGCCATGAGTACCTTGACCATTGATACCCAAAAAATTCAAGGAATTTTGATCTAACTATTGTCTTTTTGAGTGAATTCTTACTTTTACTGTGAAACGTGATCTTACCTAAGGATGTGAATGATAAAGGGTCACTATGGGTAATTCACAATGGATTTAGAATGATCTCTTGATTTCTTGATGTATTTGTACACAAGGCATATTTAGGTCATTGTGACATTTATGTTTTGATGCTTATACAAATTGCTATATCAAAATGGACATGATATTCAGGTCATCCTGGCATTTATGCCTTGGTGCTTATATCTAATCTGACATTCTAAAAACAAAATCAATTTTCATATGTCCATGGTTGTATGGCCAGTGGGTGTTGTATTGATTTTTGACATACAAATCAATATTCATAGTTTCTAAACTAGTGGATGTTGTATTGATTTATCCAGTTACCTAATAAAATATTCAATGATGAAAATGACCGACACATGATCAGTGACTAGGTCCTAGGTCTTAGGTTTGCATTTCATTCTGCATGTCATTTTTCACTTTGCATGATTGCATGATCTCACAATTGTTGAACAAACTTGAATGCTTAAATGATTCTTCAAAACTATGCTTAAACTTGACATGAAGAGTTGAATCTTACACGAAGGTTTCTTCATAGAATCACAAGCAATCACCATCCTGGGCTAGACATCCTTTTTGAAAAATGACCGAGTAATCGTCTTCATCAATACCTATAAAATATATATCATGTGTATCGTTGCATTTACATATCATATTCATCCCATTATGTTGCATATATGTGCATTTATCATTGCATAGCATAATCAAAATCATACATTGTCATACATTTTCCATCTATCCATTACATTTCAATAAATGCATACATTTGAAAGGAAACATTGCATTGCATATTACATACATTCTACACTACACATAGCATTTACATCACATGATATCATCATAACTCAAATCAACAAGTACAAATGAAGTCATAACCAAAAACTCGATCTCATATGTATCATATAACTGAAATAGTCAAGGGTGCACTACTAGCACAGTATACAAAATAATGCACTCATGTGAGCTATCAAATCATATCAGTATCTATGGACAAAATGACAAAAACAAAATATCAAGATAGATCAGTTGTTTGCCTGATCCTCTACAATTGGTGGAGGTGGTGGTGGTGCATTTGGCACTGCCTTGGCTCATGGTGCTCTAGCTCCCTCTGAGGCTATCATATACTGAGAATAGGTCAAAACCTTCTGTGTAGGTGGAAAAACATAATAATATGTTGATACATAGTAAGAGGACCATGCAGTCTAATGTGTCACCTCCGCCTACAATTGCCTAACCTCAGCCTCTCGTAACAAAATTTGCCTCTCTAACTCCTTCTGTTGCATCTCACGGGTAGCACTCTGTAATCTAAGGTCTCTGACCTGTAACCTAAGCCATCTAATGGTCTCCTAGGGAGTCATCTCCCATCCAGGATCTACATCTATAGTAGGCATCTCAATATCCTCAGCTGACTGATCAGTAGCCTCTGCCCTGGGTGCCTTGTTGTGTCTCACCTTAGCACCTAAGTCAAAATTTGTATCCACCTGTGCAGTATCTGTATCAAGGCCTATATCCTATTGTGCTCCAAGAACCTCATCAACACTACCTATACTACCTAATGTACCACCCTCTCCTCTTGTGGATCTCCTTTGTAACACTACAGGTCTACCTACTAAAGAACTAGGATGGCAAGGTGGTCTCATGTGTCCCATTAGCCTCTGAGGTGTTGCAACTTCCCTAGGTCATGGTGGTGTGGTCTACATAACTGGAATCTGAGTATCCCTTTTTCTTTATCCCCTACCCATGGGAGCCCCTGTCAAATCTACTGCCTCCTCCATAGAAGGTATCAACTCAGTAGGATCTGAGAATCTAGGAATGGGATGCTCCGTGAGCCAAGCAATGAAACCATTTGTCACTCTAGCATCTACTACCTGTGGTCTATAGTCCCACTCTCAAGGCACAATACCTGAATACTCCTGGATACACAGTGTGTAAGATAACCTGGTAGTCCATCCAAGTCCTAGCTCTATGACCAATCAGGCATATGTGGTGTAATCCTGAGTGGCATCTTGGATAATGTCATACTGACGCCATACTCTAGTAGTGATGAATCTCTCCAGCACTATGGTAGACCACCCTATCAGCACTCGACTCTATAAGAAATAGTTGAACTATGCCCATGTAGTAGGCCAGGCCTCTATCTGTAAGTATGGATGCTAGATAACATATTTCATATCATCCAGAACCTGTCTCCAATACTCGGTGATACCCATGTGAACCTATGTCACATATTCTAAATAAACATAAATGATGGGCTCCTGCAGCTATCACTGACTCTAACATATCAGTATACATATGGGAATGTGCTCCCATGCCCAAATCTATAAAACTAGAGCTCTAGATGCAAAAGACTTGCCCTCCTAATACACGATCTCGTGCATCTCTGAGAACATGTGGGCAAGCATACACTGCCCCAAGCCTAACTCAAAAGATGACTCCATCAATTGATTAATCATAGGGGCCCAGCCCATCAAAAGACTGTTCTGTTGACGGTCAGACATGATGATCCCTCCTATCATCCCAACTAATATGCACTCTAATATATGGGTCTGCCCATACTGCTGAAGTAGCAACTCCCATGATATAGACTGAGTCAGTTGTGTATCATCTCTGAATGATATCCTAAAGGCATGGAGACCAGAGTTCACTGAACTCACATAGTCAGGATGAGGACCATGGAATGGAATGCGTAGAATATGGTAAACGTCCTCAGGTGTGACAATGATCTCTCCCGTCAGTAGATGAAAAATTTGTGTCTCTGAATGAAAATGCTCAATCAAAGCAGTCAATAGCCCATGGTTCACCTGAATCTTAGGTAAACGAATAAGGTGCTCAAACCCACACGCAACAAGATGAGCTCTCATAGGGTCATGAAGTGAAATGCAGAGTCTTTGTGTGGCTGGATGTGAAATGCAAACATGTACATCAGGGTAGACAACCTATAGGACACAGATACAGGGAATCTTATCAGTCACTTGGTTGAAAAACAAACAAAAAAGTATATAAATTCAAAATTTGAACACTTCAGAAGGTACATTAAATGCTACGGAATTGGCCTAAGAAATCAGAAAATCCAAAAATTTGACCTAAAAGGGTGAAATAAGCTTGTTTTTTTCCATATGACAATAGAGTCTGAGGCCAAAACTTGTATGAGTTTCAGTAAGTTCCCGTACAACAATTCATGACTACATGACAAAGTATATATTCTCGTACGACAATTGAGGGATGCGGTGAAATGTCGTACGACACATGGGTCCCTCTCATACGAGTTTCCTATAGACCTAGGATGACACTCTACAGAAATTTGAATTGTCGTATGAGTCCGAGAGGACTGTTATACGATTTTCTATGCTAACAAAATTCAAGAACTTTAAAACATACAAAAAATATCTTAAAATGGTAGAAACATGCAAAAAAAGGGAATTTACAAAGAGGCACAGAGGTCCACTTACTGGGTGCTCATACTGGTGAGGTCGCTGATGTCATCGGTTGCTCTCGAATCGGTGTGAGGATACTGGAACCTTCACTTTGTCCATTTTTCTCTCAGAGGGCTCCATAGAAGTTTCTAAAGTCAATAGTGAATAATGATTTGAAATGACCCTTTTGGGCCTTATATAGGTTTTGACCTAATTTTTCAAAGTGCTCCATTTTCCACAAAAATTGCACCCTTGGCTAATTTTGACGTTCTGAACCCATTTTCGGGATCAAAATTGAAATCTGAGATCATTTACTATGTCAAAATCATGATTTAAAAATTTTGGACCTAGGACAGCCGACTGCTTGCATAATCAACCTTCAATCATCACAAAAATCCAAGATTCAACTTAACTAATTATCTCACATCAAACTATCAAAATTTCAACTTGGTCACCCATGGTCAACTCATGGTCAAACCTAGTCAAACTTGGTCTCCAAGACCTGTAAACGATGCAGAATGCATTCTCGAATGTGTATAACCACTTCTCAAATCAATTAACATGCTTCTAAACTATTTAACGCTGACTTTTCTTGTCAGATTTTGGTTTTCATCTTGAAGGGGGCATGGTATTGCACATCATTCAAGTCTATAACTCAATCAAATCTTCTCTCAGTAATCAAGACAACAACCATGTCTAGTTGATGATTCATCTAAAAGTCCTCGCCGCTAGGGGCACATCGCTTGGGGCATATCAAATTCATCAAGATCCATATCAATCTAGTACCCTAATCAATCTTGTAAACTGTACCATCTTTTCGTAACCATCAATTCATTAGTGTTATTTACTTGGTTCTTCGTAACTGAAGGGTTCAGATGTGATACCGTTTTGATTCCTTTGGAGAATCAAGTCACTCACTTCTTCATAATCATAAGGTTCAGAATTAGGTGTTTTGATACTTTTTCGTAATCACCGGTTCATTGTTGCTATAGTTAACATCATCACGATTCTTGGTCGACCAGGGCCTAAATCAGCTTTTTCCAATCTTTCAATCGATTGCTATCTCGAAATTGGTTCATCTTTCAAATCAGTTTCAAACATAAAAAATAGACTAATCTTTGAACCACTGCGCTTTGCACAGTAATTCAAAGAGGGGCAAAATGTAATACCCCAATGGGTTATAGGTTCATTGACCTTCTACATCATCAATTCAAACAAAATCGACATCAAAGTCCTAACCTAAGGCACATCTGCAAATCAAGTTATCTAAACACTAATTGATTATCTTAATTCTGCATCGAGGAATATTCCTTAAAATATTCCTACTTTATCCTAATTATCTTTGATTGAATAATTATTTGGCAATAAATCATATTTATCCTAAAGTTTGATTAATTGAATATTTTGAATATTTAATTAATTAATTTAATTCTGCCACTTAATTATTTAATTAGATTTAATTATAGTTATTCCTAAATTGTATTATTTAATTTTGACAATAAATCAAAAATCTCATGACTAATTGATAAAATTCTTATTTAATTAATTAATGTCAATTGTCAATATTTAATGATATAGTTTTTGAATAAAAGTTTGATTTAATGATTGATTAACCCATAAATCAGTTATTTTAATTCAAAAATCAGTTAAGTTGAAGATAAATCACTTTATTTATTTAATTAATTCATAATTATCTATGCACATTCAAAGAGCGGTTAAACTTTAAATCAAAAAATCAGTTCAAGTTGTTATCTTTTTGAAACTCAACATCTATTTTGAGTTGAAAGCTGATCTAAACTTTTGATTTAAGTTAAAAAGTTGTTTATGCATGATTTTATGAGTTATTTATTCTTAATTTCTTGTTAACTCAAAAATCAACCTGAGTTTATCAAGAGTGATTTATGGTTTTTCTTATGCATCCTCAAGCCCTAGATTTCTATAAAAACAAGGCTTAGCTCTTCACAATGACATCTCTCGAATTTGCACAATTACACTAGAGAAATTGTGTACAAAGAATCAAGCTTTTGCGATAGGTGACTTTGTGAGATCCATTCGTAGTTTTTCATAGCTTTGCATAGGTTTGCATATCAATTCATATCATTGTTAGTATAATCTGCATATCACTTCAATTCAATTCTAGCTTAGATTCATACAGTTTTCCATCCTAATTGCATAGAAAATACAAAAATATAGATTAATCTACATTCATCTTTTTGCATTCAAATCCTTTGTTTAGGTGTTGCATTGTCACTGATCTCGGTCTAATCTGAGAATACCATACTTACACCTACTAGAAGGCAGTAAATCACCTGGTTAGCTTAGTTTCATTTATCTCTAGATTTTGATTTTGCTAACCTCTAATATTTTACTGAAGTGTTGTGTCCACAACTAGGTACAATTTTCACACACACAGTCTAAAGGACTAAAGAAGCCTCCAAAAGTAGGAATGTTTTAGAAAATAGGAACAAGGATGAACATGTACAACATCACTGAAGCAAGAAGTTGCAAACTCTATCAAGAAGTAATTGATGATCTGAAGATCCTCCACTGAAATATGACCAGGTAGAGAAGACTATAATCTGCATGAGTTCCCTCAAATGACACTACTCGAATAAGGGGGCAAACAAAGGAAAATAATTGAAGTCGAAGATATAGAATACTATAATCTGCATGAGTGCCCTCAAATGACTCTACTCAAATCAGGAGGCAAACAAAATAAAACACATGAACTCAAAAATACATATGGCATAAAAATACCAAAAGTCTGAAAAGCTGATCAATCAAAGTTGGAAGAGTGCATCCAAAAAAATAGGAAAGAAATGAGTGTCCATATGGTAAATGATCGATCTTACTGGAATGCATACGTACCCAGCCACTGCATCCACCTAGTACATAGAATCAAATACTGAATACATAGCTTACACTATCAAACCAAGGAAGTAGTAGAACCAACAGTAGAAACCCCCCCATAATTTTGACAAGGGAGTAATGGCAGGTACATTGAAAAGATCATCCAATATGACCTGCATGATACCAGGAACATCGAAGGTGTAGAGAGAGTACAAACACAAATAAAGATACCTGAGGCTAATTTCATTGGAGGAACTCACATGACAAAAGTAGATGGAAAATAAAGGCAAACATCAAACCCCCCTGGCACTTTATAATGGAGTGTGAGTACATAGAGCATGAACATGTGCAAGATCCCATACATGTAATAGAATGGTACTTTATCTCAGTGCGTGTGTATAAAAGAATGCTACAAAAGTGAAGTATACACTTCTCAAAGAAGATCGAAGGCTTCTAAAAAAAAAGAATAGCGTAAGATGAGCCATCCCTCAAAAGGAAAAGATCCCAAGACTTGAAACATCCAAGATATCCGCCAAATTGCAAAAATGCAAGAATCTGAATAAACTATACTTGGAGAAGAAACTGGAAAAATGACTTACAACACTGGAAATCTCTCAGAACAATATTTCCAACGATATATCATTTGCCCAAAATAGAGTCCGGATGTGCAAGATAGAGCTCCCAGAGTGCAAAATTGAACATCTAAATTTTGTAGCAAAAAACACTATCAAAAAATCAAAATCAAAAATTCAAACTTCATTAACTAGATAGAGCTTGGAACAAGATTTCCAATGATATCTTTTTTGCCTAATTTTGACACCGTATGCTCAAGTTATGAGCAAAAAACTAACAGATGCGTCGGAGGAAAGACAAAAGAGAAGCTCTACCTTGGAGCACCTGGTACAAAAAATGGAGGAAAAAATTTAAAATGCTAGAAATATCTGCCTCTGAACAAGCTTTCCAATGGTATCTCATTTTTTGAAAAATGATACCGTATGCTCAAGTTATGAGCAAAAAATGAATAGGTGCTCTAGAAGGCCCAAAATTGTGTCTAAAAAATGTTGATGTACTGTTGATGTCATCAAAATGTGAGCTTAAAATTGATGGTCGTATGGCTATCACGACAAAAAAATAAGAGGCCTTGGGGCCAAAAAAATCTGGCCCTTGGTCGCAACATGACCAGGGACTAAGTAGCTGGGGGTAGGTTACGGTCAGGGGTTGGTCCCCATATGACCCTAACTGGCAGAAACAGGGGCTAAGACGGGCAATTTTCTCCCGGTTAGCTGTCGATGATGGTGACTATGCTAGTCCTGCTCGGCGGTAAACGTGGGACCATGGGCCTGCTTGGCAGTGACATCGGGATCACCGCAGCCCGCCCGACGGTGACTGTCAGCGATAATCACGGGTTCACTATGACCTACCCAATGGTCATGCTAGCGGTGACTGCAGGTTCACCATGGCCTACTGGTAGCTGCTGGGTGGCACCTGGGTACCCCCCTTGCCCCCCCACCCCAATTTTTTTTATTTTTAAATTTTTGTTGATCCTACCTCGATTCGCATGCTAGGGTCGTATGATGATGGTACACAAAAATTTTTTCCCACATAATGCACTATCATCTAAATTAGATGTGTCCTATATGGAAATAGGAGTTCTTAGATGCCGCAAATGCAACCATGAGGTCCATTTGGGCAAAAAATGCTCCAAAAAATAGTGATCGCCTCAGGATCCATGTCGGGGCCGGTTACAAAAAAAAATTGCCACAAATTCCAACTTTGTCCAAATTGGAAAAATTTTATATGGATCTATGGGTTCTTGGATGCTTTGAACACAACCGTGAGGTCCGTTTGAAGCCAAGATGACCAAAAAAAGAGGTCCCCCAGATCTGAAAGAAAATCCTCTAAAAACGTAGATCTGACGAACATGGTCGAATCTCTCAAGAAGAGGACAGGGGCAAATAGATCTGAAGCTCTAATACCATATTAGAGTTTATGAGTAAACAATTGAAAACTCCCAAGAACACCTACATGCAAACACCTGTCACAAAAAGAGAGAGAAGAAGCAAGAAGCTATGGAGGCCTAAACGCATTGATCCACGAGAGAGGAGAAATCATTCTTGATGTGCAAAAACAAAAGTCGCAATTCAATAATGAATTGTTTGTTATGAATACAAAGGGGATCAATCCTTATAAAAGAAGATCTTGAACCCTAAAAGGGTAAAACCTAGGTTGCACAATAATAATTAATAAATTAATTAATTATTATATGCCTAAAGTTTAGCTTAAGTAGAAAGACATAATAAGTGACTTAGTAATTAAATCAAACATGATTTAATTAATCAGTAAACACTTTATTACTCTAACATAGATATCATCTATCATGTCATCTCTACCAATAATTACACTCAAACCAATTGGATCATCGGTCTTTTAGAATCGTTGATCGATCCAACAAGTAACTCTCACCATTCCTTACACTTCACTGTAAACCCAATACTCAGACCTTCACAACTCAATAAAATAATAACATAAGAAGGTGTGATCATAGGATATCATAGAATATACCATATATAATATCCCTCTAACTTCACAACTCAATTCAACTGAAACTATCCATACTGATCCTTTTACAAATCTATCATGTCATCTCTACCAATAATTACACTCAAACCAATTGGATCATCGGTCTTTTAGAATCATTGATCGATCCAACAAGTAACTCTCACCATTCCTTACACTTCTTTGTAAACCCAATACTCAGACCTTCACAACTCAATAAAATAATAACATAAGAAGGTGTGATCATAGGATATCATAGAATATACCATATATAATCTCCCTCTAACTTCGCAACTCAATTCAACCGAAACTGTCCATACTGATCCTTTTACAACTCATGTATATTGTCCTCTATTCTATCATACTTAGCCAAATATTCAGTCAAACCTTTAGTAATCAAAAAAAAATTCAAGTGACCATAGGAAATATGTGTAGTTACCATCAATGAAAATGTACAATCTATCAATATCAATGTCTCTTGCCAACAATCTCCCCCTTTGGCATTGATGGAAACACTTAGTGAAAAATGGCTAAGTGTCCAAAAAAATGTCAATGATACAAAAGGTCTCCTCCTAACCAAAAAAATATGTTCTCCCCCTGAGCTAAATAACTCATTTTTCATGCATTATCTCTCCCCCTTTGACATCAATAGAAAAGGCTAAGATCTCCCTCAAAATTCAACTACCAAAATCCTATATCATCCACCTATATACATAAATGCAAAGTGCACTTACAATAGTTTAAATATGTTTGGGAAATTTCTCCTCGGAGATAATAAAAAAAAATGTCCCAACTCATGTTAATTCTCTCTACAATATGAATCTGTCCACAAATGGCATAGGTCATCTTTTGTGCTTCTCCCAAGTTAGGTTCATTCAATGATTTATATGTTGCTTCTATTTTCTTCACTCCTCTTGATAGAAAGTAAAGCTTCAGAACAATCAAGTTCATTAGTTCTTTGATCCTTCCCTTTACTCTTTCTCTTTCAGTGACAAGATTTCTACTTGTATCATTAAGTTTTGTCACTTGTGTTGAATGAACCGATGCTAACTCCGTCAAGGGATCAAATCCTTGTGATATTTTAGATAGTTTAGCCTCGTTGTTCTTAAGGATTTTTTCAATATCTACTATAGGCTTAGGATAATATATACAATAATTATAAACTTTACCTCCTTATGTCAATGCATCCTTTAGTTTTTGAATAACGACTCCCAATGAACTTTTATCCTTGGAAATCATGATATTTAACTGATTGAATCTACTAGTATTGAATTCATTTTGAACTTTGATTGTTGAAAATTTCTCTAAGGATTCAAAATGAGTGTCAAGTACATCCAATAATCCTTTAGGATAGCTTTATGTAGACTTATTTGGATCAGATTTATGGTTTGACATGATCTTACCCAAAACATATGTTGCCCTTGATTGAATTTTGTTCTCCTTCTCATTAGTCTTCAGAATTTTCTCTCTTGCTTTGGCATGATTTACCATCGTAAGTCCCATCAACTAATATTCACTAAGAGTGTCCAATTTAATTGGACCTTGTATAATATACATATCAGTAATGTCCTTTCCCAAGAATTAATTCACTGCCTCTGTAGTATCTCTCACCTCCTCAACTTGCTAATATTTCACTTCCTCAATCTTCTCAAGTGTTTGCTCTTCCATAGGGCCTAGTTTTGCTCTTACTTCTTCCTTCAGATTTTCATCATGAATTGTCTCCACCTTTGCTTCTCCTTTGTCTAATTCCTCATGTGTTATTTTTTATCTATCATTTGCACTATCTTTTTCTATTTTGGCTCATTTTGTCCTTAGCTTCTTCTTTGAATCATCTAAATTAGTGAAATCATCTATATCATCATCCTTTGATCTTTTATATGGCCTTTTTCTCTTTTTCTTTACCCTTTTTCTTATTGATTCACATACTTCCTTCAGTTCGACTGATTTAGGCTTAGTTTCCTTTGGTGTATGTTTCCTAACCTCTAATTTAACTATTGTCACCTTCTCTAATGGACTGTTAATGTCTTTACTAAACTTTGAGTAGATCTACCACCAGATTATTATTTGAAAGGTATGTAGGGTAGAGATCCATCATCATCCATATTGATAGGCTTTTCTAGATTAGATTTCTTCTTTTCTTCCTCTTCATGCTTTCTTCTAGCTTCAACCATTTCCTCTTTAGTGAAACCCATCCTTTCACCCATAGCTTCAACTTCTTTTCTCACTTTTCTCTTCATGGCGGGTATGTTCATCTCTAAATGTATTTTCACACACTTCTCCTTGTAGATACCAAATCTCCCTTCATTAAGATTAATCAATTTATCTAGTATATCTTTCACATAAGCTTCAAGTACAATAGGATCTAATTCATAACCCATAGGCATGATCCAATGACTTCTTGGGTCAACTTCCTTTGCAAAAAAATCATCAATTTCAACCATGAAACAAATAGTGTATTCATATTTCTTCACAATTTCCCTAAAGATTCTATATATGTTTCGTGTCTCCTTCTGAAAGGCCTTGAAATATCCCCATAATTCTTTTGTCACTGATTATTGATTCTACATAAGCTAGTACTGTCTAATCTATATTGTCATTGGTATGTCCTTTGTCCATGTAATGCCAGTGATCCCTAGAAAGTAATTCATGAAATAGAAGAATATTTGTGTGCTCAATGATCCATACATAAATATTTGTTTCCTTTCCTTCTTTATCTTTCCTTAATTCTACATAAGCTATGCTCTCAGTATCCCACAAATATAATATTGATCCTTCTCCTTGACCATTCGATATGTAGTTTGAATTATGGTGCAAGAGATGGAGTTCTCTCTAGTAGAGTGATAGACTTTGTATCCTAAAACCATTGAAGAAAACTTTACATCAGGCTACTTGATATCATTGATTTTCATATCCCTCTTATCCCATTTAGAATCGGTCAAACTTGTTACTAAGTCCCTTTTTATAGTTTTTAAGGTAGGAACTTCCCCATTTATATTGTATTCAGTCACTACTAGTACTTTCTTGGTGAATTTGTAAGGTTTGTATAGCCAATTGAATTTATCATGTATTCTTATAAGAACCAATCCAATCCATTTCATCTCATCCAAAATATGAAACTTCGTAACCTCAGTTAACTTCATAGTCTCTAAAACTTTGAATTCATCATTTAGTTGACCATTTTCACATAGGGATTCATACATCTTAAGTATTGAGTACTTTCCTAGCTCCTCAATATTATAATGAATGTATGTCCTAATGTCTTCTACATGCAATACTCTATGAGGCACATGAGAAAAATATCATCAAGGTCATTTCCTTATATTTATGTGGGTGTTTCTTGAATTTAGGTCGTGGTACACCCTTGATATCAACTATCATAGGTGTATCCATAGTTATTGATCAAATTACCAAATTGCAGAATGATAAATACCTTTTTGCAATGACAACAAGGGTTTGCAAGTTGGATTCCTAAAAATGATTTCAATCTCTTCTTAAATATCTCCAAAATTCTTTGTATGATCATTCTCAAGATAGCGGGGTACCAAATGATGTCATAGAAATCATTTTTAATATTTTTCATGCTACAAAAAGAAATTGCAATAAATGCGTCGAACCCTAGCTTAAAAAGATGAATGTATCCAATGATCAAAATTCTATATGTGATCCTCAAAATTTGAACATAATCCATCAAATGTAGTTCCACTAGGATTCAAATTCAACTTTGCATCCAACTCCAATGATCACTTCTACTAATCCTTCAGATTCAAGGGTAAGGTAATATTTTTCTTGAAAAACTCCTCCCTCGATCTATGACCTAATAAATTTTCTGATTAGATATTCACACCAAAATCTAGTGTGACCTATCCATTAGCATCAATTTTTTTAATTTTTCATCCATATCTTCCTTATTTCTTTCTTAGCTTCTTCTACATCAACAATTTTCTTTCCCTTATCATCTCGCACCTTGTTTCTTTCTACCAAACATCTTGCATTCACATTAGCTTTTTTGTATCTATAATTCTTAGCAATGTGACCAAAATTATTGCAATTAAAACGCATCACATTTGAGTTTCCATACCTTAAATTTTCTTGATTTGTCCTTACTCTGCACTAATTTACCAAGTGTCCAAAACTATTGTATTTATAACAGGTTACATTTCCTTGGTTTACCTTTACTTTGCATTCACTTGATTTGTGCCCATAGTTGTAGCAAGTCTAATAGTAACTAGAAAAAGATGTGGCATTAGGTCTGTTTCTACACTCCTTCATTTTATGACCAAATTTGGTGCTTATAAAGCATATTCCATTAAAATTTGGTTTCCTTATATCGATCTTCTTAGGTTCTTCAATTTGATTCTCTAATGAATTGATTTGTGCACCTAATCCAGATATTTCTCCCTTCTAAAAGCTAAGTCCGTGTTTATCTCCTTTTGTTCTTTAACTCTTAATCTATGCATCAAGTTTCGTTGAACTAAATTTGAAATTTTCTTTGAGTTCATTAGTTGCAGAAAAATCACTTCTAATAACTTTATTAACCCTTTCAAGCTCTTTCTCATTATGTCTAGATTCATCAAGATCAAGTTACATCTATCCAATCTAACAATTCAATTTGTGACATTCATCTGACTTGTCTTTTAAGGATTTTTCAAGATATTCTTGACTAATTTTAATTTCCTCAATTTCCTTAGTCAACTTCATGACCATGGCTTCTATCTTATGTTTTAGGTTATCTTTTTCTTTCACAAACTACTCACATTGACCATATTTCTCCTTCATGGTCGATGAATCATCAGTGCTTCCGTTCAACTTCAACTGCTCAACAAGATCTTTCCTCTTTTCTCTAGATTTATTCAACTACTTCTTTATATTCTCTATAAATATTTCAACCTCTTTGAGTCTCTCTTTCATTTCAATTTTTTCAGCATTTGACTTGTCAACATCTTCAAGTGCAATCAAGAGCTATCTTTGAACACTACTAGAAATTGTTGAATAGCCCATCAAGACCTTCCTCAAGCTGTTATAATTTCTGTGAGGTGCAAGGCTTTGATACCAATTGTTGGTATTGAGGAACACTGAGAGGGGTGGTGAATTAGTTTTCTAAATCTTTTAGTTCTACTAATCTGATTCTTTAACCATAAAATAAAAGCAATGAAGAGTAAACAACTAAAACATAAAGAAAATATCCACAAACTCATAACACCGTGTTTTTGAGTGGAAACTTAGTTAAGGGGAAAATCATGATGGGGATGGAACCCATAATTATCTCTACAGAAATAAAGATGTTAACTAGATTAAGGGAAATAGTATAAAATTGAATGCACTTACATTTAGGCTCACTGCTTAGAGATCACTACTCATATTACAACATACATATAGAGGCTCACTACCAAACAAAATATTTGGACTAAAATCCAAAAGAGTGAACTAAGAAGTAGCATCAATTATGCTTATACAATTCCATTCATGTACAGTACATATACATCAACCTAACCCTGTAAATTATGGTCTTCGCATACACAAAATATCAGTATATCATCTATGACTTTCCCACAATATCTCTTTCCAATCACATCAACAAATCTCCATAAAAACTCGAGCTTGTATACTCAATAGAAAAGTATAATAAGTTAACTTGTCAGCTCTAATAAAAAAACATGTAATGTGTAGAACATCAACCAAAAAAATAATCAAATCTTCATGCTAAGCTTGACCAAATCATAGATGTCATCTATCATGTTGAATCTACCAATAATTAAGCTCAAACAGATTGGATCATTGATCTTTTAAGATCATTGATCGATCCAACAACTCTCACTGTTTCTCACACTCCTATGTAAACCCATTACTCATGCGTTCATAACTCAAGAAAATAATAACATAAGTAGGTGAGATCATATGATATCATAGAATATACCTTATAGAATATCCCTCTAAATTTGCAACTCGAAAATCAATCGAACCTGTCCATACTAATCCTTTTACCAATCTCGTATATTGTCCTTTGTTCTACCATACTTATCCAAATATTTAGTCTGACCTTCGGTAATCACAAAATAGGTCAAGTGACCATAGGAAATATGTGTATTTTCTATCAATGACAATATACAATCTACCCATATTAGTGTCTCTTGCCAATAGGGACAAATTGCACCCTATAAAACAACCTATGGGGTTTTATAGAAGTTGGCTCTTCTCCTTGTGGGTTTGTAAAAGGGAAAGGAATTCAAATAAAAAACAAGGTGATGCGCCATATATTTTGAAACCCTTCAAGCTCCCATTAGAAATAATAATAAAATATCAGACCCCCAAAATGAGAATAGAATGTCATAGACTCTTCATTGTTGGGAAGAGAACGTGATGGCAAGATCCTAGACATAGGCCAAAATATTCATATCTCTTATGAGAAGCACTTGTTAAGGCTCGAAGGCAAACGTCCCTATTATCCCACTAAAGAAATAATTTTGAGAGAATTTAATTCACCGTGCAATGGCATGGTATAACCCTAAACCACAAGCATTGAAAGAGAAACTAGACACATGATCCAATAACTTGTAAATTAATAATGGATTATAAGAGCCTGAAAGCAATAGATGATAGCTATATTTTTTTTAAATGACATGGAACCTTAAAACCACCTACAAAATAGAAAGAAACATATAGTAAAAGCAACACTTGGTATAGTCTAGTATATTTATTTTATTGATTATGTAGAAAACACAAGGGTGGATCAAAAGAATGCAAATACAACTATTTCATAGTGCTCTTCTATACAATGAATTAAATACTCCTAGGAAATAAATTCTAGATCTAACTGAACTCTCCAAAAAACCTCTTTTACAATGTGATCATAGGTCTTTTATGGAAAGAAATCCCTGAACTAGATATCAAAAACATTGTTGATAAGAGACATGTATTTGTGCCATGTGGAAGAGTCATCATTGTAGTTACTATAGTTTTCTCAGTGTTGGAAGCCTAATTTTTTGCTAAATTAGAGTTCTCTATAAGATGAAAAGTCAATGAAATCCTATAAACTCCTTTTTTGAAATATGTGCTTGATTAGAAACTCCACCTTGAAATCATATTTGACATCTTATAAGCAGACATATTCAACTTCCCACAATCAAATCTGATATATTTGTCAAGGGCAAATTTTAGGATGTGTGCATATTTTGCAATATCATGATCGTTTCAAGTAGCCCTCTTTGAGGCATGATATTTTAAGTCCCATTTATCTTTATGTTAATCTAATATTTCAGGTATAAACTCTATATGTCACCAAGTTCTTGTGTGCCAAATTGTAGAACCCAACGACTTAATTTTCTAATTTTCCCAAGTTCATTCTATTTGTAATTTATTCAAAATACTTCCTACACAATGCAAAATTCGTCAAAGTGGCATCTTACTAAAATTAATATCTCACATCTAGTCGAATCCCAAGTGAAACAAATCCATCATGTAGTATTTATTTATATCACAATGATCCCATGTGCAAGTTTTCATTGCCTTAACCATTTATTTGATATTTTTTCTAGGCCCAAACCAAATGCCATTTATGCAGACTTGGCATTTTCACAAAGAAAAAGTTAGCCGGAGGCCCACTTTCAAAATTTATGTTTCCTAGTTGGATAAATATCACATCAAATGGGTTGGTTCATATGATTATTTATATAAGAATGTACTTTGCATATATTTACAGAACTTCATCAATCGATATGACATGCAAAAGCGAAAGCAAATTATAAAAGTTTTATCAATTAAGTTTTCAAAAAATAGCTAAAGGTCAGCTTTGATAGATGATGTTTTGCACCCCCAGATGAATTTATCAGATTCGTCTAATACATTGCAATCTCTAGTCACATTTTTATCAACATATCAATTCTCAAGATTTCATGATGGGCTTTAAACAATTTCCCAAACCAATTTTGGACGCAACAAATGCAGTTTGATCACTTTCATAGAAGCATAGAACATAAAATCTGATGATGTTGAGTCTCACATTGCATCTCAATTTGTGAAGATATTGGTTTGAGAAGAATGGTTTATTTGATCTACTGATGAGGTTATTATTGTTGCAAGTTCATCAATGGAGGATGTCAATAGTGTGTGCTACTTTTTTCATCAGAGGCCGCTCATTCCAAATTACTTCTCAATATTAATCTGAAAGAATTTGATGGTCAACTATCTAGAAATAAAAAGAAATTTTAGTCAGGTCTACCAAGGACCCGACTAATATTGTGATATTTGAGATTGATATGTTATAAAGTTTATGCTATTTAAAATGATGAAGTGACTTATAAACCAATGATGATGGTGGGTGTCATTTTCTAATACAACTTAACCGGTAAATAATTTCAAATGGCTATACTTTGCATAACAACCAGTTGTGGGCCATTGTTATAAAAAAAACTACACAAAAGGCTATACCTGGACAAATATTGGACAACATCTTTTTGGATTTTAAGGGAAAAAAGAGCAACTCTTATGTCATTTGATCCAGATACATCCAAATAAAGTCTATAAGCATTTTTAAAATGATTTTTTTTTAAAGCCAAGTCCACAAGCGACCTAGCTAAAATCCTGAAATATAAGAAGTGCCTAAGTTTCTCAAAGTTTTGGTTACTTTGATGCAAATAGTAAAGTGTTCTAGCATAAAATAAGAGTGATTAAAATCATCAATGTGGACATTATTGAGAGTGATGACTATAAAAATATTAATAAATTGAAATTATTTTAAGGCCACTATTCAGCAAGGAAGATGGATTGAAAGATGGGACCCGCCCCGCTTTTCTTTATTTTTTACAAGACAATGCCCCATCGATGAAACTTGCATCGTTGAACATTCAAAAAACACTCCCATCGAAACACATACTTCATCAAAAAGGATAATATCAAAGAGAAGTTAGAGAAGTCTCATCGAATTGAAGGATAGCCCATCGATGGAATAGCATAAAGGTTTCATCGAAAAATTGGTTTCGATACAGCATGATCACCGAAGGAGTAAAAAAAGATTTCATCGAAATACAAGTTATATCGAAACCAGGTATCAATAAGATAGATTGAAAGCTTCTTCGAGATGAACATATGGATGAAACATTGTTCATCGTCAAAATGGAATGAAGATTCATCGAAGCGTGAATTACATCGAAATGGGAATATGCATGAAATGTTTAAAAAACTAAGAGTCTCATAGAATGCAATGATAGCGTAATCCACAGACGGGGGAGGAAAATTATCTGTTTGAATCATTCAAAATATACACGGAAGTTATAAAGTCGAATTCCCAACCTTTACCAATGTCCTCCTTGCCTGTGAAAAATCAAAAATAATTATAAAAAACTGTATGAAGCATGATAAATAGAACCCCTCAATTGAGTTGCATTCCGTCAAATGTAATGATTGTAGACGACTGTGAAATGTTTGACAAAATGCATCTGCTAAGTATAATACAATGATTGCACTATTTGAATGCGTAGCAATATGGCTGATCGATTACATCGAATATAAATATCATTTCAAATAAGTCTCATGAAAGGGTTGAAGGATGCTTTGACGATGAGAAACTCAATGTAGCATTAGCAACTGCATTCCTTAACAAGTGACAAAACTGTGGCATATATTCACAAGACTTTTGAAATATTTTGTGTAGATACAGTCGGCTAGAGTAAAGCCAAATTCTACAGTCTTTGTCTGCGTCTACTGTACCTATGCCAATCTGGAGGATTCAAAGTACTGTAAACCCATTTAAATTTAATTTTTATCAGATGCTAAAGAGCGGTATAGGGTGATGAGAGATGCAATGAAGAGACACAGGGGTTACAATGAATTTCTCAACAGAATATCCATTTTGACTTATATGTAAAGTGGGAAATCACAGACATAGCCCATGAACTATACATAATGCTAGATAAAAGATGGAAGTGTATTTAATGATAAGTAAAATCTATGACATAGAATACGATGGCAAGGAAGTTTTTTCAAAGATTATGGGACTTTATGTGTGAATGTTATGTTCACAAAATCTGAAAACATACACACGGCATGATACCCATTCGTACAATGTGAGAGTTTGATAGCACAGAGAATGCATCACAATCATTTGACAATATGTCTCAAAAAAATATCAATTTGTGGGAATCGATGATTCTAGCTATGATTGCCAAAGTTGACATGGATATAAAATATGGGGGACATCTGAAGATATTCAAGTATAAGAGATTCAAATGGTAAAGAAATTGTCAGATCGAAAGCCATAAATATAGTATGTACCGTTTGATAGAATTCCTCAAAGGAGCAATGGACAAAAGCAATGGGTGTAAATTTTAGTGGAATACCTCAATCAATGCCATCATATGATAAAAATATAGTACCCCAAAGGAAAATGTGTATATTGAAACTCTCTCAATAGGAATATTGTATCTTTGACACCATGATTATAAAAGGGCACCATGCGGTTTCTTGAATACAAAGATTGCACAAATTTACATATGAACATAGATATGTTAATTATGTTTCATTTGAGGGAATTATGACTATTAGTTGTTTAGCAGAATAGATATGTTAATTATGTTTCATTTGAGGGAATTATGACTATCAGTTGTATAGCAGAATATCTATGATCAATGAAGCCAAAGTTTTATAATAAGACATGGACATACATCTGTGACATTATGAAGGTCAACTTTTCTAATAATGACTGTAGAATGTGGATACCTTGAAAGAGGACTTTCAAATGAATATAATTGGCAGAAAGAAGACAAAGTGAAGATGAATGTGCAGATTGTGAATATGCAGATTTTGAATTTCCTTGGTTCTCATCAAGAATAATTATTTTATCAAAATATAAAATGTTAGACTAAGATTCTATTTATAAAACCATTTTCTAAGGAAGCTAATTGTAACAATTAGTTATCTAGTTTGCAAGATAATTGATTGGTTTCCTAACGAAGTCATGATGTTTCATGAGTAAGAGTTATAACCAATCTAGGTGGTTCCCTTGTGTCTATAAAAGGGTGACCATAGAGTGAGGGAGGTAGAATTAGGATTTCAGATCTAACAAGAGAAGATGTAATCATCATATATGAATGAATAAAATACAATTAGTGTTCCTTTCTTTCAATTGTTTTGTAGAAAACTTTTCTTTAGATTGGTTCTCTATTATAAGCATTTTAAGCAATTGGTTGTTATCTTAAATCCTTGTGTGAAGATTTTATGTTATAATTGAAAGTTAGAAAAATATATAGTGTATCTTCAAGACAAAAGGCGACTATTTGCATTTTATTCAAATTTGTCTTTTTTTAAAACTTAAATTCAATCAGACTAACTGTAATTGAAGATATCTAATTGTAACATTAAGGGTTGGGTAATTGACAGCCCCGCCAAGGGTGGGTTTTAAAATTGTCTTTCAGAGTTATATGTAGGGTCTTTAAGGGGGTGACTCTGTAACCCAAGAGATAAGGAAAGCATTGGTCTTTCATACACAATTTACATAAAATTTGAATATGATTTCATTAGGAAACTACTAGATTAAGCAACAGTGATAATTGTAGACTAAGAAGTAACAATAATTAGTTAGCACAAGTTGTAGAAGAAAAGAAGATATAGTATGATGATAGAAAATAAATCAGTTAAATATTCAGAAGTAGCATAAAGTTAGAAGGCAAGATAATTAGGAGTAGAAGTAAAGTAGAAGGAACATAAGATCAATTTCAATTCATATTGCAAATTGAACTAGTCAAACAAGAAGTAATATAAAATAAATCTACCAAAATATTGTTGATTGGAAGGAGAAAGGAAACATCAGATTATCAGGTACACCCTCCTTGGTTTGGCAAAGCCAGAAGTGCAGGGGATTTTGAGTCACGTTGGACTGAACTTGTTCGCTGACCAGAAGTCAATGTTAAACCTAAGCATAAGATTTTGCATACCTTTAGGGTTTATCAATCTACAATTTTGAGAACCAACAGATTGGTGACTCTACTGGGGAGTTGAATAAAAATAATTATACTCTAGAATCTTTGGTGTTATCAAATCAAACTAGTTGATATGGCCCCTTCTAAGTCACACAACAACCAGATTGGCGACTCTAATGGGGAGATAAGTAAACCATCTTTGGGACAGGGTTAGTTATAGGAGAGCTTTTGGACTTGGACATGATTTTTGGTAGCATTGAAAGATTAAAAAAGTGACTTTGTTGGTGGAAAAAACTCAAAAGATGAAATTAAAACTTTTCCTCATCAAAAGGTGGTGACTCTAAATTATATGTGTGATGCAAGAGCATCATGGGGTAGTTAGCAATCCTGCATGATTGGAGTGTTTTGGCCTTAGTGTTGGAGAACTCAGTTGGAGAAGTGTTTCTCAATTATAGTGTTGACTGAGTGGCTCGGTCACTGAAGGGATTCAGTCATTGTTGCTCGGTTGTACTATTGACCAAGGGGCTCGGTCACTAAAGGGACTCAATCGATGAAGGACTCAATTGCTAAAGGGGTGCGGTTGCTGAAGGGCTTGGTCACTGAAGGAGCTCGAAAAAACTTCTAGTGCTTGGAAGAACCTGTGCTCGACAATGCTTGTGAAGCTCGGTCGACTTGCTTGCTCGGTGATGCTTGACTTGCTCGGTAGTTTTGCTGGCACTCAACAATTTGGCTTTCTGAATGGAGTTCTTGAGGATTTTCTTGACCGACTTGATACATTTAATGTGTGTAGCATGTGATCGTGATGTGGATCAATTGTAGGGATGTGTGTGGACCTATTTGGGTCTTGGATTTTTATCCTATGTGCATTTAATATTATTTGTAAGCCGACTTGAGGCATATTTATTTTGTCTTTGGTAGTCGACTGGGTTTAGGATTTATTTATTTCCTCCAGCCGACCTATGGTTTAAGTAGTATATAAGGAGGTCTAGGGTAGAGTTTTAGAAAAGAGAAAAAGGAAGAAGAGGAGCAGAGATTCAAGTTAGGAATATGAAGCTGCGAATTTGTGAGAAGAGCTAGTGGTTGTCACCTAGGAACAAGGAGATTGCTTGGTGGCTTGTGAGAACAAGTTTAGATCTTGTTGGATGTTTCTACCAGATTGATGTGTTGTTTAGATATGGCTAGCTAGGGTTAGGGTTTGTATTAGATCTTGAGGGATCTTACAGAACTGTTACTTGCTTTGTAATTGGTCATAATCAAGAAGGCCTTACAGCCTGACACATTGCATGTAATCAGTTATTTTATGAATAAGAGTTCATATTGTTATCAGATCTTTCTTTGTTGTTGAATTTCCTTTCTGTGGTTGTTTAGCTGGGGGCTTGGACATCTCCTTTGGGGAATCTCTTGGCCTTGCACTACGTCAGATGGTATCAAAGCTAGAGTTCCTTAGTGTGTGGACAGATCACTGAAGGTGAGGCAATTTTCACCAAGACCTTGGGTTGGGTAAATTTTCTCAGAGCTTAGTTGATCTGGTGGTGATTTGTTGCCTTGGGTTTACAAAGATCTTGGAAGATGCCATTGAGAATATTGGACCCTAGGGAAATTACAAATCTTTGTGATGTTGTAGAGTTGAGGATTACAGAGAAGGTTAAAGAAGATTTCATATCTGAGATGGAATTGATGAAGAATGCCATGATCATTGAGATCATAAGGGCTATGGCTGGTGTACCTTAGAATGTGGGCACTGAGGATGGTTATGAGGAAACTATTGCAGACTTTGAAGCTACTAGATCTAGTGGAGAGGACAAAACTGACCAAGTGGAAAGATCTATGGATGACAAAGCAGACCAGTTGGATAGATCTAGCACTCAGCTAAAGTTGAAGCATAAGATGGATGTATCTAATTTCTTAGGTACTTTCAATCCTAAAGACCTGATTGATTAGATTGATGAATTGGAAGACTACTTTGAGTTAGAGGATATTGGTGATCCACTCACTGTAAGACTAGCACAGACTAAGCTAAAAGGACATGCTTCTCTTTGGTTGAAAGAATTGCAGTGAGATAGAGAAGAAGAAGGTGAACTGAAAATCACTAGATGGAGATTGATGGTGACTAAGTTAAAGGATAAGTTTATACCTACTCACTATGAACTTGAGTTGTTTAAGAGGTTACATAATTTGAAATAGAAGGATTTTTCTATGAAGGATTATACTGAGGAGTTCTATAAGTTGACTATTCGGTCTGGGCATAGAGAACTTTCCAAGGAAAAGGTAGCTCGGTATGTTAATGGTTTGAGACTCAATATTCAAAATGAGATTGGTATGTTGAAGATTGATTGGTTGAGGATGCTTATCAGTATGCTCTAAAGGTAGAAGATAAGTTGAAGAGAAAACATCAAGGTGGATCCTGAGGGAGGGAGAAACAAGATCACTCAGTGAAGGATAAGCCAACTGCTGAAGATGAACCAAAACTTGTTGAGCCGAGGAAGAAGATAGGTAAGGTTTCCTTTAAGGGTACTTGTTTTTGTTGTGGTGAAGGACATAGAGCTTATGAATGTTCTGAGAAGATGGTGATCGAAGAGATACTATGGTGAATGAGGCTAAAGACTCGGTGAATGAGCCCAAACAAGGAGGGGAGAATTTATTGGCTTAACAAGTACTATTTGGTAAGAGAATACTAGAACCTTGTCAAAGGAGTAATTTATTTAGGACTCGTTGTAAGTCTACTGGTAAAATCTGCAATGTGATTGCAGATGGTGGTAGTATTGATAACCTTGTAGCTGAGGAGATGGTTCAGAAACTTGGTTTGAAGAGAGTGAGACATCCTTCTCCTTATATAATTGGTTGGTTGCAAGATGTACATGCTTTGGAAGTGAGGGATTCATGTCTTGTTGATTTTCATATTGGCTAGTATAAGGATCAAGAGTTTTGTGATATTGTGGACATGAGTAGTTGTCACATATTTCTCGATAGACCTTGGTGGTATGATTGCAAGGATATGCATGATTGTGTCAAGAATATGTTTACCATTGAGAAGGGTGGCTATAATTTTTCACTAATCCCTTTGCAGAATGAAGAAATCGATAGGAGGAACATGAGCTTTGGGAGCTGAATTGAGTTGAATAATCTTGAAAGGGTTGGAGATCAGCATGGGAAAAAAACTTCTAAGGCACCAAGGAAGAATGTGAAGAAGCAGAGCCAACAATTGTATGTTGCTAGAAAGGATTTTCGGAGGTGGAACAAAGGGAAGAGTGTGCAAGTTGAAGACTTTGAGGACATGTATGTGAAGAACCAGTTCGGGGTTATGTGTTGAATCATGTCAGATGTTATTCCATCCTTTAAGAACATCTTTTCATACGTAGGGTGTCTGATGTAGGAGCATCCTAGGGTAGTTAACAATCCTGAATGATTGGAGTGTTTTGGCCTTAGTTTTGGAGAACTCGGTTGGAGAAGTGTTTCTCGGTTGTAATGTTGGCTAAGTGGCTCAATTTTTGAATGGATTTGGTCATTGTTTCTTAGTTGCAGTGTTGACCAAGGGGCTCGATCACTGAAGGGAATCGGTCGCTGAAAGACTTGGTCATTAAAGGACTCAGTCATTGAAGGAGTCAGTCGCTAAAGGAATCGGTCGCTAAAGGGGCTCAATCGCTGAAGGGTTCGATCATTGAAGGAGCTTGACAAAACTTCTAGTACTTAGTAGAACCTATGCTCAATAATACTTGTGACGCTTGGTCGACATGCTTACTTGGTGATGTCTAGCTTGCTCAATAGTTTTGCTAGCACTCAAAAATTTGGCTTGCCGAATGGAGTTCTTGAGGATTTTCTCAATCGACTTGATGCATTTAATGTGTGTAGCATGTGATCGTGACGTGGATCAACTTTTGGGATGTGTGTGGACCTATTTGGGTATTGGATCTTTATCCTATGTGCATTTAATATTATTTGTAAGCCAACTTGAGGCATATTTATTTTGTCTTTGGTAGCCAACTGGGTTTAGGATTTCTTTCTTTCTTCGAGCTGACCTGTGGCTAAAGTACAATATATAAGGAGGTCTAGGGTAGAGTTGTATAAAAGAGAAAAAGGAAGAAGAGGACTAGAGATTCAAGTTAGGAATCTGAAGCTACAAATTTGTGAGCAGAGCTAGTGGTTGTGACCTAGGAACAAGGAGATTTATTGGTGGCTTGTGAGCACAAGTTTAGATCTTGTTGGATGTTTCTACCAGATTGATGTGTTGTTCAGATCTAGCTAGATAGGGTTAGGGTTTGAATTGGATCTTGAGGGATCTTGAAAAACTATTACTTGCTTTGTAATTGGTCATAACCAAGAAGGCCTTACAACCTGACACATTGCATGTAATCAGTTATTTTATGAATAAGAGTTCATATTGTTATCAAATCTTGCTTTGTTGTTGAATTTTCTTTGTGTGGTTGTTTAGCTAAGGGCTTGGACATCTCCTTTGGGGACTCTCTCAGCCTTGCACTGTGTCAATGTGGCTGCAAATTCTCCAAGTTGGAAGCATAGAAAAATGTATCATTATACACATCCACATACAAGTATGGATGCAACCATGTTGTGCAATAAATCTAAGTTGCACAATAGAAGAAACTTCAGAATTAAGAGATATAAGGTGTTAGATTTTGTGGCATCATTGATTATCCAAATAGCATCCCATGAAACATTAGAGATAAGCTTCCAAATTTTAGTGGCACAAAAGATGATTCAGCTGAGAAACATCTACAACAGTTTGACAATCTAATGGAGGACCATGAAGTTGATAAGGATGATGTATTTATGAATTTTTTTTTGTGTAGTCTTTAAAAGATGATGCAAGATAATGGTTCTCATACTACAACCCAAATCCATTAGCTCTTGGGATGACTTTAAATCTTCTTTCATTGATCAATTCGGTGAAAGGATTAGTGAGTCAGTTCTACTTGGAAGATGGTGGGTTCGGCAGACAAAAATCAATTCCCACCAGCCCTTCATCAATGGTGGTCATATCCATAGAATCAACCAACTTTAGATAAGATATTCATTTAGGCCATTGGAGCAACAAGAACTATAGTTTCCCACCCCCCTTTACCCCCTCTATAGATAAGTTGTAGGGCCCCTTATAATAGTAGGGCTCTATGTGGGAGGGGCATGGGCCCACCCCCGGTGCTTTTTGTTAACACCTATTTTGTTGATATTTACATTATGGAGGCTGAATTAGTATCAACTTTTAATCTTCAATTTTCAAAAACTATAAGAAGACTTCCTAAGATCATGAAGCCTAATAATGTGCTAGCTTTGTGTGTATACTTTGGTGCCTTTGACAAAAATATGAGCTACAAGTTGAGGAGTGAAAAGTTGGAAATTCTACATGAAGCCTTTGAGATTGTAATGAACATTGAAAAGGTCTACAAGTATGAGATGTGTAGAAGATTAAAACCAGAAAAGAAAATCACTTATGTAAGAAAAGTGTGCAATTTAAAGGATAAAAAATATATATCAAGAAACCATCAATTTGCTGCTCCATTTTATAATCAATAAATAATGGGAGGTGTGCTTCTCTTGGAATGAGATTTGAGCTAGAATATAGTGTCATGTACATGAATAAAGTTTATCTTCCCAAGACAATAGAGGTGTCTCATACACATGACCAAATTTATGGATATGAATAGCAATCCAATGCATACAAGTATGAAAATTATAACACATGAATATAAACCCATTGTTTTAAATCAAACACCATTTGTTAATACAAATCATCTTGAGCCTCATATTTCTTATCAACAATTTACAAACATTGAGGGTTTTTAGAACATGGGAAAATATTGAGCAAGGACATTTTTAGATTACAGTAGCAATGCATTCATAGAAACCCAAGGGAGACTTGTGATAATAAGTTAAATAAAGTACATAAGGATATGGCTTCTAGTAGAGAAATACATTTTTTAATTAAGTGAGAAAGCAATAGTGATGATTATGAGCATAAATCCAATATTTGTGGTTATGGTGGTGATATCCCATTTCATGATTTGAATCAAGTTTTTCATTTTCCTACTGGATATACTAGTACTTATGAATCAGATTTGGAATATGATGGAAACTTGAATGATAAGGATGAATATTCCGATAATAAAGGAGTTGAATCCTTCTATCCTTTTTCAGCATATGAAGTTGGTTATGTAGATTATGATTTTATTGATGATATACCACAATTAGAAGTTGCATTTGATGATAGTGGAAGCATATGTTGTGAACATAAGGAGGAAGAGGGGTATGTATTAGAAGATAATCTAAAAAAAATATTCAAATTCTTTGTATAATGAGGATGTTGGGAAAGACCAAATGATGATTTGCTAGGAAGCATTTGAAGAAATATTTTATAAATTCTCCAATCCACTATATGAGGAGGAGAATGTGTATGCAAGTCAGGATGTTACATCAGCCTATCAGGATAATGTGTACGAGGTTGAGATGAAGCCATATACATCTGATAAGCATGTTGTGGGATTAGAAAATATTGTGAACAATGATTACAATGATCATCACTTTCTTGTTGATACAGAGTATGGTGACACTGCACATAGTATATCATGTGATGAAGATATGGACATAGACTCAAATTATGATTTTGAACTCAAGCCTTGTAATGAGAAAGAACCAAATGAAATCTCCATACAACATGATGAGATGTTGTATTCAGATGGATAGCGCATTGGTTACATAGAACAAGGTGAGAATTTACATAAGATTTTTAGAGACATGCATTGTAGTCAACATATACAAGAAGCAGTTTTGGCCAATAATGATTTCCAATTTTTTTCAAAAGAGTTGTATAATGAAGTAGCAAAAGATAAGTACACCATCACTTTCCTGGATATACCTAAAATTGGTTTTTGTATACCTTCAAATCCACTACATGGTGAAGACAATATGTTTTCAGACTGAGGGAGTGATGAATCGTTATGGTTTGATGACAATCTTTGTGATTATAATAAAGCATGGTGTGATGAGTATGGAGATGTGTGTACGGAGTTTTATTTTGAATGTAGTAGTACTCTCAGCCAATCAGATGCAAGTAAGATTGAGGATGCATTTTCAAATTTGGATAAACTTCTTATTGAAGTTTCAAAAGAAAATATGAATACAAATTTGTACAGTCAAACATACTGTAATTTTAAATTAAAAATGTATACTTCTTTTTCATTGGATAGTAATGAATTTTCATATTTACAAATGCAAGATCAATTTATATTTGATGGTGAAAGGGGCACAAATATTTTTTAACCTGATTTTGAGATGTTTGATAGTGTTGAGCATAGAAAATTAAGGGAATATATCGGCATGTTTTATCAGACATATCTTGGTATCATTTTCAGATTGATGCTTTTGCAATGTGATGAGAATAAGATTTTTGACAAAGGAAAATATAAATTCTTCATTTTGAGGGTATAGGGCTACCAAATGAGGTTGGGATATTATTTGTAGATCAAGGGATGCAATAATTTTTTATTAACACATGGTCTGCTTCCACCAAAGATAGTTGGATTATTTCTATGCCCACAGGGGGCATACATCCCCAGAAAGAGCCATTGTTATAACCTAATTTTTGGCTAAATTAGAGTTCTCTATAAGTCAAAAAGTTAATGAAAATCTATAAACTCTCTTTGTAAAATATGTGCCTGGTAAGAAAAGCCACCTTTAATTCATATTTGACATCTTATAAACAACCATTTTAAACCATATTCAGCTTCCCACAATCAAATATGATACATCTTTCAAGGGGCAAATTTTAGGATGTGTGCATATTTTACAGTTTTATATCATGACCATTTCAAGTAGCCCTCTTTAAGACATGATATTTTGATTCCCATTGACCTTTATGTCAATCTAATTGTTCCTATATATTCTATATGTTACCAAGTTCTTGTGTTTCAAATTGCAGAACCCCACGACCTAATTTGCTAATTTTCCCAAGTTCATTATATTTGTAATTTATTCAAAGTACTTCCTACACAATGTAAAATTTGTCAAAGTAGCCTCTTGCTAAAATCAATATCTCACATCGGATTGACTCCCAAGCCAAAAAAATTCATCATTTCAATTATTTATATCATAATGAGTCCCAATTTTTCATAGCCTTAACCATCAATTTGATATTTTTTCTAGGCTCAAACCTAATGTCATTTATGCAGACTTGGCATTTTCACAATGACAAAGTTAGCCAGAGGCCCAATTTGAAAATTTATGTTTCCTATTTGGATGAATATCACATAAAATACATTAGTTCCTATGATTATTTATATATAATTTACTCTTGCATAGATTTACAGAAATTCATCAATCAATATGACATGTTTTCAAGACCAAAAGTGAAAGCAATTTATAAAAAAATTATCAGTTAAGTTTTCAAAAAAATAGCCAAAGGTTAACTTTGACAGATGATGTTTTGCACCCCGGGATGAATTTATCAATCATCTGATACATTTCAATCTCTTACATCAAATTTTTATCAACATATCAATTCTTGATATTTCATGATGAGCTTTAAACAATTTCCCAAACCAATTCTAGACACAACAAATGTAGTTTGACCACTTTCATAGAAGCGTAGAACATAAAATTTGATGATGTTTTTAATACCCCACTAGGGAATCTAGGAGAAATTAACCTGAAATATGTTGATATTTGATGTGCATGATATGTGTTTTGGTTACATGATTGTATTGTTGTGTTGTCATTACTGGCAACATGATTTGTTGATGATAAGAGATCAGATTTATTGATAGTGTTGAAGGATCAAATTGGCAAATCAACTAAGTGTTCAGTCAATTGGTAAGAAGATAGTATGCAATGTAAAGGTAACCAAATCTAGAGTTAGAGATCAAATTAAGGTGTGTGATCAGACAAACATGATCTATAGAGGCATATTCAACTACATCTATGATCACATCAGTTAGTTTGAAGAGCTCAATGAGTTATTGAGGATTGAAGTGGCACATACAGTAAAATTAGTCTACTGGTTGATACAATCGGTAAGATTAGTGTTTGCAGTCAAATGTAAGTGTTGGGCCACATGTTTTCAAGATTTGATGTTTTGGGCCGACATCAAGGATGTTGACTTTTGGTTTTGGTGCACTCACTCATATGTTTAGTTGGATTTTAATGCCAACTTGTAAAATGTTTTAGGGTTCTAGCACCGACTTAACATAAGTATAAAAGTGGTCATGAAAATTGTTAAGCATGTTGTTGTGATGGTATGTGGTGATTGACAAAGATTGTTAAAGGAAGTACAAAGATAGTAAAGTGTTCAGATCAATGCAATTTGAGTAGATAATTAGATTTGTCTAGCTGTTTAGTGCTGATTTTAGATCATATATTTGAGTTCTTATACTCAATGAAGAATCTAATAGGTCTATGATCTAAATCCCTTAACATGGTCACTTCTAATAGGGTGAGAAGGATATGAAGGTCAAAATCCTCTAGCTAGGTATCTCTTTAATTAGAGTTTTAAATCCCTTGATAGGGTAGTCTTTAACAGGACTGTTGTAGCTTCTAACCGAGCTATTGATGCTCTTAACTGAGTATAACCTTATAAGGGTTTTTATAATTTCTCCTAACAAGGAAGATTTCATCAGTGCACTAGTGAAATTTGTGGGCATCATTCCCACATGTGGTTTTCTCCCTCTAACAAGGGTTTCTATGAGAAAAATATTATGTCTTGTGTTCATTGTGTATGAATGTTTTATAGATTATGCTTCCATGTTATATTATCATTTGTATGTTTTTGATTAAGGTAAAAATAGGTTTTGAATGGAACCCGAAACCATTTACATTAAAGCATAAAGATATAGCTAGAAGGTTAACCAAAATGAAACACCTACTGGAAAGACACAAGCATGACCCAAAACACACCTAGATACGATAACAAAGCAAAGAAAAATAGTTACTAGCACAACTACCAGCAACACCCAGCAACCAACCAAACCATACTAATTATTTTTTATCATTTTATCCACCTTCATCTTCAGGTCCTCCATCTTCTGGATAGCATCTTTCAGGTCCTTCAATTCCTTTGGCTTATCATGGATCTTCCTCTGAGTGCGCCCTCTAGTTCTCATTCCTGGACCAGCATTCCCAGTGTCCTCCTCGATGGGAATTGTCATGTTTTCCAGCTAGCTTTTTTCTAGGTAGTTGTGTAGCATATTGAGGTTCATGATAGCTGCACCAAGTCCCTCATTATTGTGACTCAAGACTTCATTAATCATTTTCCCATTGTTGTTGACTTTAGCCTTTATGTCTTTAACCTTGTTATCAACAATCTTATTAACTTTAGCAGCTATATCCTCATTCCAGTTTTTATTATTTACCTTATCCAAATCCTTATTCTCTAGCTTCTCCAGCCTAGTAGTCAAGGTGACCATAGTTTTTTCCATAGCCTAAAGGTGGAGCTTCATCTCCTACATCTCCCGCTTGATCTAGTCTAGAGAAGTACTCAAACTATCTGCTTTGTTAACCTCATCCTTCATAGTAGCACCCAATAGGGGATCTAAGGTGTCCTCCTTGTAGCTCTTTCCTTCCTCTATGATAACCTGGTCCAATCCTGCATCAGAATCATTGTGATCCTCTTCTTTTTCATCCACAGTAGGGGGTTCTGACCAGCCTCCATTACCTCTTCATCCTGGCCCTCTAGAAGGCCCAAAATTTCCCCCTTTTGGTTTTTACCATCCTCTTTACTAGCCAGGTCTAAACCATCCTTAGTGTTAGAATGAATATCAATTTTTTCTTCTTCAGCAGGGAACTCTGGAGCATCATCCTTGACATCCCCAGTATGTTGGTTATTGTGGAAGATTATAAGTATAAGTTTCAGATTTTTGGATGCACTGATTCACCCCCCTCCCCCTCTTAGTGCCTTATAATACTAACAATTGGTATCAGAGCCTTGTTCCCTCAAAGAAGCCTAATAGCTTGGAGAATATCCTTAAGGCAAATATGGAGGGTTTAAGATATAAGAGACAACTTGATGAATTTGGAAAGGTTATCAAAGAACTGAAAGATTAGTTGAAGAAATCTTTTTCCAAGAAAGAAGAGCTTGTTGAACAATTGAATGAGAGTCAAGACTACATTGAGCAATTGTCTAAACAAAGTGGATCTAAGGAATCTAAAGTAGCCCTAGAAGCCATGGCTATGGAAAATGAAAAATTGTACAATGAAAAGAAAAACCTTAAGAGAGAGATTGGAGCCCAATCAATTAGAATGTGTGAAGATTTGGAAGCAAGGAAATCTGAAGAGACTTGAAGGAAAATTATAGAAGATGCCCTAAAGGCCAAGGATGAAGCACTGAATGTTGTAGAGGATGAACTTTTCAAGACAAGACAGGAAGTTGGCACTTTGCATGAACATGTGCATGATACTAATGAAGAAAATGGAAAAGTCCTAATGGAGAATAATAATCTGAGAAATGAGAATGATCAACTAAAAGGAGAATTGAAGAATGCAAATGATCTGTTGAAGAAATTCAATAAAAGCAATGCAAAACTTGATGAGAAACTCAGAAATCAAAGAACAAGCAAAGAGACCACAAGCCTAGGATATACCAATTATACTACCTTTGAAGTTGGTGAATCTTCTGGGAAAAAAGAGGTCAAGAAAGAAGGAAAGTCTCCCCCAAAGGTAACACAAAGGAATTTCAGTAAGAAAGTTTACAAGCATATATATTTCAATTATTATAAAGTGGGTCATACTACAAACATTTTGTGTATCTGAAATACCTTCATAGGATTAGTTTGTCAATATATCAATTTAATTGTGCAAAATACAACAATTAGGAAGCTATTGAATGAAAATAAAGATAATAAACATCCTATGACTCTCTAATTAAAGATGCTAATGAAGAGCTCTCAGCAAGATTCCATTAGAGACAACTCTAAGATGAGAAATTATGATAAATGATGAATGATTATGCCTATCTTTGCTCAAAACATGCTAAATTAAACTTTCAAATCAAATTCACTATAGTAAGGATGCAATTCTAAAATGCTCTTGGGATCCTTTTCTCCTGATTTTTTACTTCTATTTATAGATTTCTCCAAGTATAAGGGATGGAGTCAAGTTAGTCATGATTGAGTTTGGATTAAGTCTACGGTTTCAAATATTAAAACAATTTAAATATTGTATCCTCAAAGCTTGGGACAATGAGATAAAATGAGTGGTCAAGATGCCTTCTTCAACTGAGTGATTGAGATTAAATGTGGCTTTGATCCATGTGAACTCCATTCTCAATTCCTATTGGTTGGGGTAATTCCCTCCCATGTGGTAGGTGAGAAATTTTAGGAATTAATTAATTGATTTTATTTAATTCTTTAGCCATGTGTACCCCTTGAATGGGTTGGATTTGATTTAATTAAACTATACAATTGATTTGATTTAATTGCATAATTAAATGATTTATTTGATTTATTTAATCCTTTTTTTTCTTTGATTTCAATTAATCTTTGAATTTTCTTGATTGCTCACTTGGATCAACTTGAAAATTTTTAGGTGTCTACAAATTCCCCTCTTTGAATCGATGTGCGAAGTGCATTGGTTCAAAGAATATCGGATGTCTTGATTACTTATTCTTGATTCAATCTTGATGATTTAGATTCCCTGATGAAACCCTGATTGATTGGTGATGTCAATGCTCGTTATGATGATGAATCTTGGATATGATGCTCAATTTGAAAAGTTCCCTAATTCTTGATGCCCCACTAATGAGATTGAAAAAATTTACGCTCGATGATTTGAAACAAATTCTGATTAAATCGATGACAATATGATTTGAATCTATTATTTGGATTGATATGATGGCATGCGCCCTCAGAAAATGAATCAAAATGATTTTGGATGATTTGGTTGAGTTTGGGAAATTTTGATTTGTTTCCTGGTAAAATCAATTTGAAAATGCCCTGATCATGAGAGAATTTGATGAGAAAATCTTTGATTGATAAAATGTTGTTGATGTTCTAGATAGGTTGATGATGTTTTGATATCATTAAATGTCAGTCAGAATCACTTGGTTGATGTTGGATCGATGTCAATATAATAGGATAGGTAGGTTGATGGATTGATGTTTCACTCTCAAGATCTAGAGATGAAAATTTGATTTGGTTTTCCTTCCTTGAGATCTAGAGTTAGGAAATTTGATGCACTCAAGATGAGAAAATGGATGATAGGATAAACTGATTGATGTTAGATGATCAATTGGATGATTTGAATGATTGATATTTGATTTGATATGCTTAGTTATATGTTTTGATGATATGGGGTTGATTTTATTGTTCTCATGATGCAAAATTAGGAGAAGAGAAAGGGTCATATGTTGGTGTAAGTGAAGATATAGATATAGGTGATGGACATAATTAGGTTGCCCCTATTTGATCAACATGATTGATTTTTGATGATGTCCTTGATGTAGCATGAATCATTTGATTATTGATGATGTTCTTGATGTAGCATGAATCATTTCATGGATCAAACATTTGATTATGTACCTTGATGATATTGGTGTTCCTTTGATGATTAGATTGAGCATAATTTTTGATGATGTATACTTTAGACATTGATGATGTTGATTAGGACTTTGATTATATATTGATGGAAATTTGCTGATATATATTTCTAGACATTTGATTATATGTCATTGTTGGACTTTTTCTTTACTTGATGTCATTATGTGTTGGACTTTAATTTTATGATGATATGCAGTTCTATATGATCTTACCTACATGCTCAATTTTATGCTTTTTCTTATGCAAATGATATGAATACATTTACTTTACTTGATTCTATGGATGGATGTATTATTTATGACATAGAGTAGATGGATGCATTTTGATATGTTTTAATTATTAATTCTTTAATGGATATTTAATGCAATGGATGTGTTTAATATGATTTAATGCATCTGAATGTTTTTATATGCATTTTTACTACTAAATGGATAATGATTAATGATTTAATGCTATGTTTCAATGCTTAATTAATGAGTAATGATTAATTATTTTTTATGAACTTAATGCAATTTAATGGTGAATGAATAATGAATGATAAATGCAATTTAACTTAATTTTTATGTTTAATGAATACAAATTATCTTAAATGGATCTAATGGATAATGAAATTTAATGATTAATGGGTAATCTAAAGGATGGAATTTAATGATTAATGAGTCTAATAAATGAACTTAACCTAATGCAATCTATATACCATGCAAATTTAACTACGATGCAACTTTGATTTTGATATCCAATACATTTGATCTTGTAAAGTAATGAAGAAATTTTTCAATTTTTATTTAACTCCACCCCCTTCATCTTTCATGACAAATTTAGAGAAAAGGATCCATATGTAGGCTATTATGAACTTAATCTATTATGGATGTAGCTAGTTGTCTCTATTCAAGATAAGAATGCTTATTTTCATCATCGAGCTTTTTGAAATCAAAATTGGTACAATCCTCACTAGTTCAACCATGATCATATGAATACCTCTTTCCTTCTGAGTTATCTACCTGAAGATGGTACAATAGTCACTGGTTAAATTTTCAACCATGATAGTCTAAATACCACTTTTGTCAAATTCAATGTCGCAAGTGGATTTTGGCATTATGATATTGAAGATAAAAATGTCCAAGGTATCCTATTGCGTAAATAGATAGATATTTCAATTTTGCCATATGTACATGTCCTCGATGATTCTTTGATGATCATGTCATTAGACGGATGATACATATATTAAAACCTTAATCTTAGAATATTCATGCAAAAATAAAGAAAATATCATGCTTTTATCATTGCTTATCTAGTCCCAAACTTCATCGATTTGCTAAAAAGACATGATTTCACTAATCAAGTAAACACTTTGAAAATAAAATTCCATTGTTTTTCAAATCCATATTTCAAGTAGAATTTCATCCATTTCATATTTGAATGTTCTTTTTAATCCTAATACAGTAAGGTCATTGTGAAATCGAGGATCAAATTTTCTCATTGTCAAATCAAAATTTGGATTAGGATTCGAATCTAGCATCTATGTGTTATGCTTGCGGTTGGATGCATTGATTTGTGTCAATTGGTGTATGTTTGATGTATCTCTCTAATTTAGGATAAATTGCCCCCAGTTAGATTCTATTGTGATGTTGGACTTGGACAATTTTTAGATTTATGACAAAAGCCTTGGGTATTTACAAATGCAACTCTGGGGTTTATTATACCATATTTATAAATACTGGTGAATGCAATAAATATAGTGATGGCTAGGAAGTGCGGAATGAGACTTGACTTGACTTTCAATGGCACATATTTACCAGGTTTTCACCAATTGAATTTATTTCTCTTTTTCTCTTTTATATACTTTTTTACTACTAAGGTGCCTATTTGCTAGGTTTTTACCAAGGCACTTTTTCTCTTTTTTGAATTTTTTTGTATTTTTCTCTTTTTCATTTTTTATTTTTTTAGAGGGACTCAAGCCTCATGCTCTATGGATACTCCTTGAAAAGGTATGATATGACATGTCAAGGCCACTGGAAGGTATGCTCAAATATTTTGATAGGGTGATGGAAAGATGATATGGTGAATAAGGTAGTGGGTAGCTAAAGATTTGTGTGATGGATTGGATAAGGGAAATGGAAGGATAATTAATGAGAGGATAAGAAGTATTTCCATGTGTGTGTGTGAGAAAGAGAATGGAAGGATAATGACTAGAAGGATAATAAGTATTAGCAAGATCAACATTGACACACACCTTGAAGGGTAGTGGAATAATGGAAGAAAAAATGCATGGAATAGCTTGAGGTTTTGATGGAGGAGAGGATATGGATCTTGAGACACAAGGACCCAAAATGGATGGATAAGATGGAATATATTTGGGAGAATGTGGAGTGGAAACCTTTGGAAGCCTAAATGTCAACTTTGATTTTTCTTTTGTGTGCAAGTCCTTCAAAAGTAAGTTGGGAATCCACATTTTCTTTTATTTTTCTTTATTTTTGGATGCTTTAGAATGCATTTCTTCACTGAGGTATTTAGGAACCCACATTTTCTTTGATTTTTATTTTTTCTTGATGGACCTTTGTGGTCTCTTGGCTATTCCTTTTTTCTTTGTATTGACACGTCGATTAGATGGGACATGGTGCTCTTCATACATAAGTGGATTCTTGGATTTCTTATTTTTATGTTGCACATACAAATTGCTTCCAAAATACTTAAGATTGGTGGATGAATAAGGTTGATGCGGCTGGTTCATATGGATGATTTGATATGGCAGGTTCAAGGATACATGTCTTTGTTGATCTTGATAGGAGATAGGGTAAGTGGATGGCGAGCTAGGGATAGTATGCATAGGAGATGGAGGGATGTAAGGAACCAATATAGATGGAAGATATGAAGGTTTCCTCTTTGGAATATAAGGACCAAGGATGGATTTGGAGGATGTAGAAGGTTGATTCTTATGTGCAAATGGAGGTAAATGAGACGTGGGAGGGATATTAATATCTTTCTTATGAGTTGTATGGCCGAGGCTCTCATCTTTCAGATTTATCTTTATACCAATAGGCTTATGTGTAGCTTTGATAGGAGAAAATTTGATAGGAGCAGTTGAAGCTTGAGGGGATTTATTCTTATACAATGGATTATGAAGAATGGGAGAATTTTGAGGTAGATATGGAGGTTTATGACAAAGGAATGTTGGGGTACTTTGACTTTGACAAGGATCTTTGGATAGCATGGGAGTAGTACTTTTCTTTTGATTTTCAATAATCTCATTATAGATGGAAGGGATATCTTTATCTTGCTTAGGAGATGGATAAGATATAGGAGATGCAGGAATATGGTGATGCAAGAGCATCTCGGGTCCTTGGAAATCCCATGTCACCAAAAAAAAAAGTTTGTGTTTTCCTGTGTTGCCCAGTTCCTGCTTTGACCGAGTTGGCTCAGTAGTTGCTCAATTCCTTCATTAATCAAGTTGGTCGGTTAATTCCTTGGCACTTGGTTATCTTTTCCTTGCGCTCGATTATCCTTTCTTATTGAGTTGTTTGTTTTAGTTTTTTGTTGAGGCCGACTTGTGCAATTAAATTTGTTCATGAATTTAATTTTGGTATCTATCATTGGGAAGCGTGTGGACCTAGATCTGGTCATTCCTTCCATTAATGGTGGATCTGAAGGTCAACTTCTTCGATAGCCTCTTGTATATATTGTAATCTTTGGTTATAGTTTTGGGAGATCATTTTTGATAGAAGATAGAAATAAGAAGATTGAAGGTAGTCTTGGATCCTCGCATGTTGGAGGAATATTGTACTTGAATTGTAATAGTTGGCCTAACCAGGAAGGCCTTACAGCCCGACATGTATGAATCAATTTGAAGAAATATAAGGAGTTGATCTGCATTCTCTCTCTCATTTGTGTGTTATTTCTTCCGTGTGTGATCTCTGTAGGGTAGATCTAGATTAGGGTGTGCCTTTGGCCCCTATCCTCATCCTCCCTTGCACCATATGGGGTGCTTGAGGTGGAGGAATACCATGCTCTCAAGGTAGAGGGATATCTTCTTGGAAGAAATAAAAGGGTATGAAGGGATCACCATGGGATTCTTGGGGTATGAGACTTTGGTCAACTATAGGATAAGGAGGGATAATATCTTGATCTTGATCCTTAATAATTCTTGTTTCATTACACTTTGGATTAGTCTCTTGATATGGAACCACTTCTAAGGACAATGTAGGATTTGGGATCTACATGAGGAATTCTTGAAGGGCTGATGGATGTTCATTTGAAATAGGCATGATAGGCATTTTAGCACATGAAGGATTGGAGTCTATAACCTTTGAAGCATGGAAGAAGTTTGTAGCAACATGTAGGTTAGCTTGGATCTCTTTTAGAGGTATCCCTTAAGAGTATACATCATTATCATGAAAATCATTAGGTTCTTGATTTGATGGAGGAATATTGGATAGCTTTGCTACTTTATGACATAAAGGAATCATGGAAGAGGTGGAGGTTATAAGAGAACCATTTCTATACATAGGTTCATAAGTTTTATCTTGCTTGAGAGTAGTATCTTCATTAGATGAGTCATTAGGATTTTCAATTTCAATTAAGTCATCCTCAATAAGATCTTGGATTTTATGTTTCAACTCCATGCAATCTGAAGTTTCATGTTCATTATGTTTATGATATGCACAATAGTTACTCAAAAAGATAAAACCACATGAAGTGATTCAAGGCAACATCATGAGATTATTTTCAAGGAGTTTTTCCAAAGCTAATTTGTATGACTATCCCAAAGGATTAAATGATCTATCCCATGTATATTTAGATGTATTTGTGTTATCCAAAGATATGTGATATTCAAGATCCCGATGATCCAATTTTTTCGCTGTCATGTGATGAGGATTGTTGAGATAGGACTAATTCCTCTTTATTTCCTTGGTCAAAGATGAGATTCTCTTTATATTTTGAAATAGGTTCATGATCAAAGATTTGGTTACCATTAAGATGTTATTGCTCAAATATAGGTGTTCATGATGTTATTCTTGGTAAAAAATTGGGTTATCAAAGATAGGATGTTCATGATGTTCTTCTTGATCAAAGATACAATTGATCTGAAATTTTGGAGTATTCATTTTTTTAAAGAATATGAAGACATTGATGTAGGATTATGATCATAGAGATAAGGAAACATTGCTTTTAATGAGGATTCATTGGATGATGTATGCCTTTCTTTTTCCATGTCTTTAATTCTTGTGAATAGAATATTCTTTTGAATTATTGTTGTTAATTGATTTTTGGATATTAATGGATGTTTTCCTTTTGTATTCATAGACCTTCAAGCACAACAAGCACAAAAACAATTGTTTTTTAATTATCATAAGAAAATCTTCCAAGAAATCTACCTAAGGTCAAATTTGGAATTTAAAACATGGATCTAATGAGGTAGGCTTGCTAATTTATCAAGGAGCTAGTATGGATTCCATTCAAAAGAAAATCAAGTTTCATCCCCCATTATAGGGGCCTCCCACCACTGGTATGTTGGTGTTTTGCATAATCCCGAAGGACTACTTGAGGAGGTTCAATTCATGATCTTCATTTGTCAGTCACCCCATTAAGGATGAATGCATTTTATTTTATAGTGGGTTAGATTTGAAAAAAACTATTGTATCCCACTTTGGGATGTCCCTCTCATTGGCCTCATTAAGGCATGTTCTCAACAGACGAGCCCACTAAATCTCTAGCATGTTTCATGAAAGAAAATGAAATGAAATTAAAGAGTAGGTTTGGGAATTTGATTCACCAAAGGTAAAGAGAATATCCCTAATACTTTCCACTTCCAAACATGATAAACATTGTTCAATTTCTAAGCCTCTTTTAATCTAAGGGGATTTGAGTACTTCTAGCTTTCTGATTCACCTAAAAGGTGAAGAGCATAATCACCTAATACTCTTTTCCACAAAAAATAGGCTTGATTTAGTGTTTGTTCATTCTTTGACCTTTCTTTTAATTGAAAGATTTGATAGGTTTGGTGTTTTGATTCACTAAAAGAAGTGAAGAGCATAGGCCTACTACCAAATCCAACAAACAATAATAGGTCTTCTAATTATGCTAGATTCAAATCAACTTAGCACAATTTAATCAAATGCATAGGGCTTTAGGCATACCTTTTTCGAAGCTAGCAAAGGCTAGGAGCATTTTTTATTTTATTTATACATTTTGATACTCACCTAGTGGCGATTGTTCCAGCTCCTTAGCATCCTCTTCTCAAGATTGTTAGTCCAACACAAATTCCAAGCAAAAGTGAAGAAATCCAAGCAAATCAAGTTTTTACTTTCTTCTTTAAAATGATTAAAATGAACAACCTTAAGGAATAAAAATCCAATTGAGAGAGACAAATTTAGATTTATAAGCTTCAATTATTTGTAAATATCTCTCATAAGCTTCACCTTCGTGCTTTGAATCCTCCGAGAAGTTGTTGAGATGAAGTATTTTCTCTCTTTTCAATCTTCTCCTTATTTGTTTATCCTCTCTGTTGGATTTAGATTTTGGTTTTCAGACCTTCTTATGTTTTGTCATCTGCAAAACATAGAAAATTTATCATTAGATTTGCAAAATTTAAATTTAAAAATAACCAGTACTACGCGCTATAGAAACTATTGTACGCATCATTCTGTCTATTGTACATGTCAAAAGAATTTGTGTTCACATCACATAAAGTATTATACGTATCACAAAAAGTATTATATGTGTCATATAAAGTATTGTACGTGTCACAAAAATTATTATACACATAAAAAAAATATTGTACGCATCACATAAAGTATTGTATGCATCACAGAAAGTATTGTACACACTAAAACAAGGTTTGTACACGCTACGTGGACAGGGTGCAAGCATTGAGTGAAAGTAAGATAGAATATAGAAATTTTGTACGTGCTAAAAGGCTATGTAAAGGAATTGAAGTTCATCATGCACGTATCATTTCACTATGTAAAGGCGACATACTTTTCTTTATACATGCTATTCCAAGCCTTGTGCGCACTATTTTATCTATCTGACAGAGATTTAAAACACAAATTCATGCAAATTTAGAAAATAAACATGAAATTTAGTTAGTAGATGCAAGATGCCCCATGGTGGGCATCATTTTGTGTATCTGAAATACCTTCATAGGATTAGTTTGTCAATATATCAATTTAATTATGAAATATACAATAATTAGGAAGTTATTGAATGAAAATAAAGACAATAAACATCCTATGGCTCTCTAATTAATGATGCTAACTAAAATGACAAGATTCCATTAGAGACAACTCTAAAATGAGAAATTATGCTAAATGATGAATGATTATGCCTATCTTTGCTCAAAACATGCTAAATTAAACTTCAAATCAAATTTACTATAGTAACCTGATGCAATTCTAAAATGCTCTTGGGATCGTTTTCTCCTTATTTTTTACTTCTATTTATAGTGTATCATCTTAAAATGGAAGCTCTCCCATGATAAGAGTGTTTAGCCCTCCAAGTAGGTGGTTTGGGGTCATGTTAGGCACCTTGATCAGGTCTTTGCATGTATTTGGCTTTTCTCCCTGCTTTCCACTTCTTCCCCACACTTGATTTCTTCATTCTAGGTGAAATTAGGGTTAGGATCTTAAGGATTCTCCTGAATTTCTCTCTTCCATGGCTCTATTTTCTAGGTAGGATTTAGAAATGGATCCTCCTAGACTTCATCTCAGTAATCATAGGATTTTATGTCTATTCCTGACATTTTGTCATGTTCTGGCATTAGTTTTTAGGTTTTTGGACATCCCTAGGACCTCTTGACTTGATTCTGAGTCAACTTAGGATCAGGGTCAATGTCTTAGGTCAACCCTGACTAGGTCAAGGTCTTAGGTTGACCCTGACTAGGTCAGGTTCAACCTCGACATTAACCCCTTTCTCCAAATTTTCAAGATCTTTAATTTCTGAGCTTCGGGCTTTCAGGAAATTTATTTTCCCTCCTCTGGGTTGGCCATTTCGGGTTTCGGGATGGTAAATCCTTTAATTAAATTTAATCTAGGTATATTTTCTAAAGGTGAGGACCTAATTGGGATTTAATTCTCCAAGGTGGCCCATCTAGAGGAGTGTGCCCTAGATCACTATAAAAGGAGGCCTTCCTCTCTCATTTTCACATCACATCTCATCCTAGAAAGCTATCATCAAGTTTTGCAATCAAGCTCTCAAGTGCAAGCAAGTGAATTCAAGTCTTCAAGCATTCAAGTGTTCAAGTATTCATTCATCAAGAAGATCCATTATTAGCTATTGAAGGATTCAATCTCTTTGGAGCTCCCTTTGATGATCCATCCTTCTCCATTCATTCAAGCCTTCTCATATGCAAAGATCAATTCAAGATTGGTGTTGAAGATCAAATACCATTGATTGGAGACATCCTACATCCTACATTCATTCCTACTTGTGGATTTGAGGATTCGAATCCTCTACAAGGACTTCAACATAAGCGAGGTGATTTTTTTCAATTACTTTGTTTATGCACAATACATTTCAATTCAATTTCAAGGTTAATTCCTAAACTGGGGTTTGACCAAGGCAAACCCCCCATACAACAAAAACCCCCCATTTTCTTGCAAGTAAAGGTGCAGAATTTTGGATCTGAGAGCGAATTTGGATACCCTTTTCGACAAACTTCTTGGATTTGCGAACATAATTCAAATCGGACTTCAAATAAAGAATGTGGTATTTGACCTTTTATGAGGGTCAAACCTGAGCTGAGCCATCTTGAGGAAAGATTTATGGGTTTTCTCTATCTCGGCATTTCCAGTCCAAGCTAGGTTTTAAATTTTCCCGAAAATGCACACAAACATCAGAATTCAACATTTTCCAGATCTGCCATAATTTGAGGTTAGTAGTTGTATTTCAATTATTCTATATTCTAAACATAATCCTCCACATTAGGGAAATATTGGATTTACTCTCTCTCTTCCTACTCTTTTCCATAAAATTGATTCGATTGTGCATTAACCTTTTGGTTGATCAAATCGGATCTCTTCTTTGGGAAATTTGGGTTTTGAGAATAGATCTCATATTTCCCCCTTTACATTTGAATAGAGATGAATCCATTTTACATCTATTCATTTTGGTGAACCCGACTAGCTTACTCTCTTTCTTTTTGATGTTAGATTTCCCTTTGTCTTATTGTGTGTGTTCACCTTCACTATTCATTTTGGTGAACTCAACATACTTACTCTCTTTTCTTTTGTGAAATTGGATGTTTTATTGTGCTTTCCTTTTATCTTTTTAGTATTAGATTTGTCCTTTGTGATTGATCTTGCATGCTAATTAGATTTCATATTTAGGATTTATGTGTTCTTAGTTTAGTTCATTTGCATTACTTTAGTTTATGAGCTTTACTACCACTAGTCCTACTTATAACATTCCAGTTAGAAGAAGTCATAGACTCATGGGTGCCTTTGATCCTAAATCTTCTTCTCCTTTCCTTAGGATCCCCGATGATAACTTGATTCTTCATGATTCCAATCCTCCTATGGAGCAAAACTCTTCTCATTCATCTCATGATGAGGATGACGCTTTAAGAGTTCCTCCTGAACAAGTCCAAAAACTTTCCACTGAACTTGATAAAATGGGTAATTGGCTTCTTCAAGAAAACCATAATCAAGATTCCATTCAAGCTATAGAGGCTCTTAAGAAATTTCTCCATGATAGTGATCAAGGTATTAACCTCTTGCGTGGTATTACTCATCTTGTGCATTCCAATGTTAAACCTTTAGATCAAGAAGCTCAAGATTTAGGGTTAACTCCTCCTATCACTAGTGTTGAACCTCCTTCTAATCCTTTACCTAGTATTCCTATCTATACTCCTTCTGTGGTGACTGTGATGGTTCCCTCTATTCCTATGAGTGTTCCTCCTATGTCCCTTCCTATATCACAACCTTCATATCATAATGTTCCTTTTACTTATTCCAACCCGCTCCCAACTATAGTTCCTAGTGTTCCTCCAGTTGTGTCCTCTATTCCTATAGCTTCTTACACTTTACCAAGTGTGTCTAATGTTGCTACTCCCCTATTTCCTCTAATGATTCAACAATCATTGGTTTGGCTCAGACTGTGTCATCCTTACAACAACAACTTGCTTCCTTAACTCAAAACAAGTTTAGTATTCCTACATGTGACATGGGAAGTCCCTTGTCCCAGGATATTATTCATACTCCTGTTCCTCAGCAAGGTGAGATGCCTCATCTTGAGAATTATAATGGAAAAGGGGATCATGTTCATCATGTTAAAACATTCCAAATCCTTTGTAGTGATTATGCTCATGATCATAGGATTTTAGCCAAACTATTTGCTAGAACCTTTCATGACAAGGCTTTACAATGGTATTGTTCCTTGCCTCCTTATTCAATTGATTCCTTTCCACAACTTGCTAATGCCTTTATTCAAAAATTTCAAAATAATATTGGCCCGCAAGTGTCATTAACTGATTTAATGCATTGTAAACAAAGTGCTAAAAAAATTGATTGAATTTATTGGTAGATTTAAGCATTTGCATGCTCAGATTTCCTATCCTGTTCCTGATATTGATATTCAATGTATGTTTATTTTAAATTTGCAAAAGGATATTAGAGATAAGATTCTGCTTAGTGAATTTACCTCTTTTCAACAACTTTATGCAGCACTTCATCATTATCAATTACAAGTGATTCAATTTGTTAGCACCACTCCAATGGCTCCTGTTCTAGTTGATAAGATTGATGCTGCTCCTAATCCAAACAAGTTTCAAAAATTCAATAATTATGTCAAGATAAACAAACAAGTGAATGCAGTTGCTGATCAAGTTGTTGTTGCATCTCATAATGCCACTTCTTCATCCAATTCTTTTCGATTAAATTGTATGTTTACTCCTCTTTCTAAAACTTTACATGCTATTATGAATAGGTTGTTAGCTGCTAATATGAATACTTTACCTCCTATTCGACCTCTTTTACCTACTACGATTGCATCTAAATCTTTTGATCAAAATGCTTTTTGTCAATATCATCATCAGAATGGTCATGATACTTAGAGATGTTATTCTTTAAAACATAAGGTTCAAGATCTAATCGATTCTAAGGTTTTATCTGTTGATAATCTGGATAGTAGTGGGAATCAATCTGTCTCTCCTCCTAATCAAAACCTTCAAATCTATACGAACCCTTTATCTACACATGATACTAATACTATTGCTCAACCATCTGTTATGGAAATTGTGTATGATTCAAAGATGGATGATCTCAATCATGTTGTTCATCAAGTGGAGCATATTGATAAGTCTATATCTTCTCCTCAACACTCACCTCAAGTTCACTCTCAACATCGACCAAAACCTAAACCTAAAGTGAAACCTCAACCTAAACCTCGACAAAAATTCAAGAATAAAAGACCTCAGGAACTTTTGATTACCTTTGATGACTTTGAGATTATTAAAGCTCCTGATGGTCCCCTTTACATTGCTGCTAGGATTGCTCAGATACCTACTCGTGGTTGTCTTGTTGATCCTACCTCCTTAGTCAATGTTATCACTGAAGAAAATCTTTTTTATGAAAATTTTACAACGTGACTTCTATGATACATCAGATGTGTGGATTCAAACTTGCAATGCTTTTCTTTATCCATCATTTGGTTCTATTACCTTGTCGGTTGAACGTTTTGGAAAAATTGTGAACACTAGCTTTGTTGTGGTTCCTACTTCTGATCAATTTCAAGTTAAGCTAGGTTTGCCTTGGTTGAGTGCTATACATGTTTCTTCCCCTATCCATAATTTTCTTAAGTTAATTCATGATGGTGAAGTGAAGACAATCAATCATAGTCTATATCAACCTTCTAGGCCTAGAGATTGTGTTGCTTTAGATTTCTTTTGGCCTTCCTTACCTAATTCATGTCCTCCTAGACCTGATAATCTTTTTCGATCATATCAAGCTTATAAACATTATAAAATCCTTGAATTAAGTTCACCTCCTATGGATCTTAATCGTGGTCTTTTACCTACACCTTCTATACCTCCTTTAAATATGGCTTCTAGTTCTGTTAATCAAGTTCCTTCTACCAAACCTATCGAAGATCCTGTGATTGTTCCTCCTAGTTCTCAAACTATTTCAAGTAAATCAAAATGTAACTAATCTGCTAATGAACATCGTAAAAAGCATTGTGCTCATGCTAAAGCTAAAAGATCTCTATCTTCTTCGGATAAACCTATGCATAATGTGTTAGAAGATGTTGTTACTAATAATGATATTCACATGCATGATTATGATGATTCTATTCATATCTTAGATCCTATTTTGATTAATTTGGATGAAGAAGATACTCTTGAAGATACTGATGATGTTAATGATGAATATGAGACTATTGACATTGAAATTGATTTACCTAATATGCTTTCATCACAATTAACTCGTACACCTAGTGTCGAACATAGTGATTCTCAAGAGCATCCTTGTTTGGAACTGGCTATCATTCCTACTATGTTGGATATAGTCCCTCTTGCGATTTACCCACCTTCCCTAAATGATATACAATGAGATGGAGGAAGTAGGTGGCATGCTTGATCAGCTTGTCCTTCGTGGTATCTTTGTTGTGTGTTTGCTTGATGTACTGTGCTTCTCCCGTAATGTGTTTGCTAAATATTGTTAGATTCTTTTACATGATCCTTGTTACTCACTTGGTGCAAGGAGATGAAGGAATCGAAACTGTTGTTCAAAATTCTTCTATATGTATCTCTATTCTTCTATGCGTTGGTCAATGTTATGTTGTAACTATGCTATTGTTCATAAATGTTTCCTTCTATAATCTGCTTGGATTTGAGATACGGTAGCACTAATTCTTTTTGGTCTCTGTGTCATGGTCTGAAAAGATTCTCCTTTGTATATCTTATGTGATCTTTCCTCCTTTGTGATTGTAGTTCTACTATCTTTGGGGAATGATGTCAATTCATTTGCAATAATATCATATATATATTAACTTATGATCATACTGACCCCACGATAGGTAGATCCCTTCTGTGTTCTCTATATGTTTCTATGATATTTCCCTTGATTTGTCTTCATCTGAGGGCATCTCGATGTGGAAACATAATCAATGGTGTTGTTTATGTTTCTGTTAAAGCCATTGCTCCTGTTAAAGTGTCAGCAATGACTTTAACGTGGGGGCATACACTATGCTCACCTATTGCACACACACACTTTTCAATACAAATATTTTTCAAGATACTTCTTTTCCCTTTTTGGATTAGTAACTAATCCTTAAAGCACGGATTTATATTTTAGGATCTCTTGATCCCTCCAGTTTCAAATACACATATATTGTGATCCCTTAAGGTTGGAAGTGTCCTTAAGATTGGATCTCTTTTTCTTTTTTTTGGGTTTTATTCTTATGGAATAGAATATTCCTAAGGATAAATCCTTGATGGGTTGACTAGTGAGTAGCCACATTCACTAGGCAGTTCAATTCTATCTTTCTAGTTGCACCATTTTCTTGTGTGGTTCACAATGGGACACAAGTTCTCATTGGGTGAGGTAATCACACCTTCTTTCTCTCTCTAGAGATGTCTCTCTTATTGTGATCGAGGAGTCGATGAAGACTTGAGTCCTTGGGGGCTTAAGGTTTCTCTTTGTCCTTTGGATTATGATAAGATTATCTTTTTATTCTGATCTCCTTTACCAAGAGTTTGCATCAAGTCCATACTCTTGCTAAAGTGGGGGCTTAATGTATCATCTAAAAATGGAAGCACTTCCATGATAAGAGCATTTAGCCCTTCGAGTAGGTGGTTTGGGGTCATGTTAAGCACCTTGATCGGGTCTTTGCATGTATTTGGCTTTTCTCCCCGCTTTCCAATTCTTCCCCACACTTGATTTCTTCATTATAGGTGAAATTAGGGTTAGGATCTTAAGGATTCTCCTGAATTTCTCTCTTCCATGGCTCTATTTTCTAGGTAGGATTTAGAAATGGATCCTCCTGGACTTCATCTTGATAATCATAGGATTTTATGTCTATTCCTGACATTATGTCCTATTCTGGCATTAGTTTTTAGGTTTCTGGACATCCCTGGGACCTCTTGACTTGATTCTGAGTCAACTTAGGATCAGGTTCAATGTCTTAGATCGACCCTAACTAGGTCAAGGTCTTAGGTCGACCCTAACTAGGTCAAGGTCAACCTCGACATTAACCTCTTTCTCCAAATTTTCAAGATCTTTAATTTTCAGGCTTCGGGCTTCGGGCTTTTGGAAAATTTATTTTCCCACCTCCGAGTCAGCCATTTTCGGATGGAAAATCCTTTAATTACATTTAATCTAGGTATATTTTCTAAAGGTGAGGACCTAATTTGGATTTAATTCTCCAAGGTGGCCCATCTAGAGGAGTGTGCCCTAGATCACTATAAAAGGAGGCCTTCCTCTCTCATTTTCACATCACATCTCATCCTAGCAAGCTATCATCAAGTTTTGCAATCAAGCTCTCAAGTGCAAGCAAGTGAATTCAAGTCTTCAAGCATTCAAGTGTTCAATCATTCATTCATCAAGGAGAACCATTATTAGCTATTGAAGGATTCAATCTCTTTAGAGCTCCCTTTGATGATCCATCCTTCTCCATTCATTCAAGCCTTCTCATATGCAAAGATCAATTCAAGATTGGTGTTGAAGATCAAATACCATTGATTGGAGACATCCTACATCCTACATTCATTCCTACTTGTGGATTTGAGGATTTGAATCCTCTACAAGGACTTCAACATAAGCGAGGTGATTTGTTTCAATTACTTTATTTATGCACAATACATTTCAATTCAATTTCAAGGTTAATTCCTAAACTGGGGTTTGACCAAGGCAAATCCCCATTTTCTTGTAGGTACAGGTGCAAAATTTTAGATTTGAGAGCAAATTTGGATACCCTTTTCGGCAAACTTCCAGGATTTGTGAATAGAATTCGAATTGGACTTCAAATAAAGAATGTGGTATTTGACCTTTTATGAGGGTCAAACCTAAGCTGAGCCATCTTGAGGAAAGATTTCTAGGTTTTCTTTGTCTCGGCATTTCCAGTCCAGGATAGGTTTTAGATTTTCCCGAAAATGCACACAGACATCAGAATTCAACATTTTCTAGATCTGCCCTAATTTGAGGTTAGTATTTGTATTTCAATTATTATATATTCTAAACATAATCCTTCACATTAGGGAAATATTGGATTTACTCTCTCTCTTCCTACTCTTTTCCATAAAATTGATTCGATTGTGCATTAACTTTTTGGTTGATCAAATTGGATCTCTTCTTTGGGGAATTTGGGTTTTGAGAATAGATCTCATATTTCCCCCTTTACATTTGAATAGAGGTGAATCCATTTTACATCTATTCATATAGATTTATCCAAGCATAGGGGGTGGAGTCAAGTTAATCATGATTGAGTTTGGGTTAAGTCCATGGTTTCAAATATTGAGATAATTTAAATATGTTGTCCTCAAAGCTTGGGACAATGAGACAAAATGAGTGGTCAAGATGCCTTCTCCAAGTGAGTGGGTGAGATTAAATGTGGATTTGATCCATGCGAACTCCATTCTCAATTCCTAATGGTTGAGGTAATTCCTTCCCATGTGGTATGTGAGAAATTTTAGGAATTAATTAATTGATTTTATTTAATTCTTTAGCCATGTGTACCCCTTGAATGAGTTGGATTTGATTGAATTCAAATTTACAATTGATTTGATTTAATTACATAATTAAATGATTTATTTGATTTATTTAATCCTTTTTTTGTTTGATTTCAATTAATCTTTTATTTTGTTTGATTGCTCACTTGGATCAACTTGACAAGTTTTAGGTGTCTACACATTTGTAGAAGTGGGTCTGCAAATAGGACTAGCACTTTTGATGGATATTGCTATAACTGCAATAAGTATGGACATACTGCTCATGATTGTAGATCTAGATCTAGTAGCTTTGATTGTCACTATTAAAACTGCAACAAACATAGTCACAAAGATGATGAGTGCAAGTCAAAAGTGAGCAATCAAAGGTTACCTATGAACTGGAAATCACCTTACCAAAGGGAAAGGCAATTTTATGTCACATGCTCAATTTGTGGAAACTATGGACATATCACTAGTACATTTGAGGCCAAATTCCAATTTCCATTTGTCGAATTTGCAACATGTATTTGTCAACATTTTGACATATGTGTCCATTAGCATTTTTGCCTTACAAATTGAGATGCAAGTGATCACCATCAGTCTTCCAACATCATATTCCATCAGAATATAGCACATGAATACCATCTTTGTTATGGAATTTCTTATGGTAGACCTATCAAAACTCTGACAAACCATGCGGGCATCCCATCGGAACGTACTGTCAGAATAGCGACGCCTATGCAATGATTGTCTGACATGAAAACTCATCGGAGATATAGCATGCCTGTCGCAATTATCTATTGAAAAGGAGTTCTCTCCGACATTATACCTATTGGAATAGCAATAGATCTATAGTGAATGTTTGATAGGCAAACCTATCAATGGTATAGCATTCTTGTCACAATGATCTGTCAAAAATGAATTCTCTCCGACATTGTACCTATCAAAAGAGCGACGAAGATGCAATGATTGTTCGACAGGTAAACCTATCGACAGTATAGCATTTTTGTCACAATGATCTATCAAAAATCAATTCTCTCTGGTATTATAGTTGTGGGGATAGCGACGGTCGGTAGTAAACTTCTGATGGGAAACCCTGTCGGAGGTATAACACCACCATCGAAAGAGTTTTCATTCGTGTTGAAAAAGTGACTGATATGCACATTAAAGATAACAAAGCTCAAGAGACCATCATAGGTTGTCTCTTTCTTCAGTCTATATTATTGACAAAATGTTTTACCTTTCATTAGCTCATCAAATCTGGGGATTTGAAAGAATTTAATAGAATATTTTCATGATAATGTATATTATTTAAGTTGACATTGCACAAATTTATCTACTTCACACACTTGTAGACTATGAGGACGATGATAAAGAAGCATCTCCTCTCATGGCCTACATTACTCAAGCCACAAGAGGGGATGCTTCTTTATGGCCATCCTTGTAGTATACAAGTGCATGAAGTATATAAATTCATTCACCGTCAAACTAAAATAATGTACATTATACATGAAAATATTCTATTAAATTCTTTCAAATCCCCGCATTTGATGAGCTAATGAAAGGTAAAACATTTTGTTAATAATATAGACCGAAGAAAGATACCAACTATGATGGTCTCTTGAGCTCTGTTATCTTTAGTCCTAGCTACTGGGTAAGGCTTGGAAGATTTATACTTGTCAATCATCAAGAATAATCACTGCCTTGCCTTTATGTACACTGCACAGTATCCAATATAATTGATCCCAGTCTCGCAAAAACATTTTACAATTGTGCATCTCATCAATACTAGAGGCTTGAAGTAATTTTACATGATCACTAGCACATTTCGTGCATGGATGAGAAACAGTATCCAAAGTTTCTAGATTATGAGAAGAGGTATGAGTGGAGGCCAATGAAGGGATATTTGTGAAGGTTTTATAGATGTAGGTTACTGAATCATCATCTCTACACTAGTACTCAATCTAGAAACCCACATATATATATATATATATATATATATATATATATATATCCACTCTAGCAAATCTCCACAAAAATCCCTTTTGGCCTCCACTGCATATATGTCTTCTCAGAATCTAAAAACTCTCCATAATTGATTCCCATCATTTTTTTAGCATCTCTGTGGACTGACACCTTAAATTGTTGAGCTTCTCTTTGTTTTGAGAATAGTTTAACATTCTCTACTTAACAGGGCCAACCATGTGAAGGTGGAAACTCATCTAGCCCCTCCTAGGAGCCTCTTATGACCCTTTACGATATTTTAAGACCTCTAAGATGTATTCTTAGGGATCGTAAAGGGTTGTAAAGGGTCATAAGGGGTCCTAGGACATAACAGCTGAGAAACATAAATGTAGGCATCATGGTCACAATTTTTTGGAGACACAACATAATTGAGTGGTATACCCAGATGATGCAAAGCAACCACTACTTTGGTTCCAAGTCGACACTGCGGGATCCAAAAACCATAGATAAGAAATAAATTTAGAGAGTGGAGGAGGGCCATAATGACAAAAATAATACATGACCCTGTATTATTTTGGTCATTATGGCCCTCCTCCGCTCTCTAAATTTATTCCTTATCTATGGTTTTTGGATCCCATAGTATCAACTTGGAACTGGAGGAGTAGTGGTTGCTTTGCATCATTTGGGTATACCACTCAATTATGTTGTGTCTCCAAAAAATTATGACCATGATGCCTACATTTATGTTTCTCAGCTATTGTGATATCTACATCGTAGTCTGTAGTTGTTGCAATAGCAGAGCATCAGGTGCCACCTTTAGCACAATATGATCACTAGACAGGTCTCTTTGTTTTATGAAACACCTATCCACAACAGAATGGGAAGACATCTTTCTAGCCTAGGCTTGGATCCTACCCCAATTGTCCAAGGATCCAAGCCCAGGCTAGAAAGATGTCTTCCCATTCTGTTTAAGCCATATTCCTTGTTCTTGTCAAACTTCCTTAGTACGGTAGGCCCGCTCTCTGCAGCACTCTTCTTCAATCTGTATTCAAAGATAAGCATATTATTCTTCTTCCTAATTGTAGCCAGAGCTTCCTTTTCATCAGGATTCAACTCCACTTCCCCCATCTCATCATCCTCATCACCCTCAACTGCCATCCTAAGCCCTTCTTCCCTCTCCAGTTCTTCAAGCCTCTACAAGATATCTGGATCAATAAAGTCTTCAACATTGTGTCCATCCATGATCTTAGGAATATCATCATCTTTCCACTCTTCATTTACCAAAATATACTGCTTCTTCAAGCTTGCAAAGAAATCTTATTAATAAAAGAACTCTTGCCAACATTAGGGTACCAACATATCAAAATAGTTGATGTTATTGGTGCTTGTGCTCAAGGATATCGATTCACTATTTTGAAACGGCCAAATCATTTTTATTTCAATTGTAGAGAAAAGGAGTGGGAGAAAAGGAGCAGGTGAAAGCTGAGTGTGAGAGAAGGTATGTGATTTCTTAATCTTTGATTGGTATCTTTGACGAGAAACATCTTTCAAGCCTCTGGCATCATATTCGACTGCAAATTTCAAATGCATTTCATTTTATTTGATCATGAATGCTCTCTGAAATGACCAATCATGTTTTCTATTCGCTTATATTGAGCTACAATAGAACACGATTCTTTTTTTTTTTTTTTCCCATATTCAGTAGATAAAAATCATGATGGCAGCCACTTAGCCATCTTTTTGATGTTCTGGGTATTTTACAAAGATACAAGTATGTGGATTTATCATTCAGTTGCTTGCAATTATTGGTCAAATGCAAATATTTTGTCAAGTTGAAAGGGCAAGAAATCAGTTTGGTGTTTTCGGTTTATGTTAAAAGTTGATTTGGTAAAATCCTCAGAAAACACACTACATGTTCTAAAATGTAAAGAATTTGAATGTTAAATGTAAGATATATATCTCATCCATAGTAATCAAAAGAAAGGACACAAAACTAAGGAGATTTAACAATCCAAAAATATGAGCGAATAGAAAACATGATTGGTACCTTATGAATTGGTTTTTGAGGTGCACAATCTTCATCAATCTCTTTAGAAGACCCCTCCTCACTACTACCACTTTCTTGTTTAACAATTGGTTTGGAAAAATCCATTTAACATAAATTAAAAAAAAAATTACAAAACTGAACCAATTGCATGTTTACATCAAAGAAATAGAATGATAATAATATGCTGAAAATTCCATTATGTTTAATACACGCCAAAGGACCAGTCCCAACAATTCTTAAACATACTTTATCTGATATGATGAATTGTTAATAAAGGTCTAATTTTGTAGACTTCTAGCACAAAGGAAGATTTGACCTAGCCAAATATTCCTTGTACCACACAAAAAACTGTGTGATAACTATGTCTACTCCAACCTTAATTGTTTAAGAATTCATCATATCAGATAAAGTATGTTTAAGAATTGTTGGAACTCATCCTTTGGCATGTATTAAACATAATAGAATTTTCAGCATATTATTATCATTCTATTTCTTTGTTGTAAACATGCCATTGGTTCAGTTTTGTAATTTTTTTTTGTGTTAAATGCATTTAAAATAAAGGTCTAATTTTGTAGACTACTAGCACGAAGGAAGATTTGACCTAGCAATCTACAAAATTAGACCTCTATCTGTAGCTTTGTCTAATTTTGTAGACTGCTAGGTGTGATGTAATTTGAAGATTTGTCTGACAAATAGCAGGTCTTCTTTAGTATCTTATAATAACATGCTAAACTGATAAAGGTGTTATCTGCATTTAATCTGCCAATTACTAATAGATTAAGCATATTATTACTATGCTTAATGTTCCATTTAAATACATTTAACACAAAAAACAAATTTACAAAACTGAACCAATGGCATGTTCTTCGTGTGGTACAAGGAAGATTTGGCTATCAAATCTTCCTTCGTGAAAGCTGAGTGTGAGAGAAGGTATGTGATTTCTTCATCTTTGATAGGCAACTATTGGAATTGGGAGAGATAGGGTACTGAGAGGGGAGGGGTGAATCAATGCCCACAAAAACTTTAACACATCAACCTTTCAAATCTACAACAACAAACAGTAATAACCTTCCAAAATAACTTGTATATAATGCATGTATCATTCATCCATTCAACTTGTGAAAGTAAACAACATGAAATCAACAATATAATAGTCCCATAACACAAGTATTTTGGTAACATAAAAACCCTTTTTAGAAGGTAAAAATTGCGGTGGGGATGACACCCACAAATTCTTCACTACTATAGATAGAAAAGGTTTTCCTATTAGGGCTACAAGTTTTGATCACTTCTAGTGATCTTGCCCTGTTAGGAGTAACATATTAGATTAGCTAGATCTACCTAGTTATAGGATTTTAGCAACACTACTTGAGTGTGCACTCGGTTAAGAGATTTACAAAAAGACTATCAAGTCTACTCTGTTAAGAGATTTTACAAAAATCTATTACAATGATTAGAAAGCAATAGGTAACTATCTGCTAATGATAACTTATATTGTCTAATATAGATCAATAAAGTACTAAATATATATCACCTTTACTGTGATGAATCTCTACTCTGAACTACTCGGTTAGCTTGCTCTAATTCTACTTAATCTGATTTCCTCTCAATATTGATCTGCTCTATCAATTGATAATCTTGAAGGTTGGCTAATGCTTCAATTGCTTCTTCTCTCATACATCAGTTCACATTAGAAATGATGTAACATACAAAATATATAGCGTACTTCTTTATGTCACTTATACAAAATTAGGTTTACCAGTCTTAGACAAAACCCTAAGATCTACGGTGTACAAAAATAACATAGATCAAACTATTACATAAGATCTTTATCATATCTCAACAATAAATTGTTCTCGATCTTGGTAAAACATTTTCTAATCTATTGTAACCAATGCATAGAAGAATGTGCCATTCATTATTACTATTTTGTTTCCTGTGATCCTAGATAAACACTGTATAAACTTCTCAGTGTTTATTTTGATGCTCGGTGTTTACTGTCACTCGGTATCGGTGTCTATTGATGCTTGGTGTATATAATTAATTGACTAGCATGTTTTGCTTATAGTTATCGACTAAGTTCATATATGTAACTGACCGATATCTTTGATAACCTTTTATACTAATGACAAAAATTAATTCTCAATAGAGATAACAATCTCCCCCTTTGGCATTAGTATCAAAACTTGAATGTATATAGACCTTATGTCTCAAAAACTTATATCTATGCCATATACATATAGATATCAAAAAAATTCTAAATAGTCCCCCTCGGTGCATGCTCCGGTAATGTGTAGTATACTTAGCAAAAATGTACATATTTGGCATATACATTGATTTCCCCCTTTTTGATATTAATACCAAATACAAAAATTGTATACTTACAGCTTGTCAAAAATGTGTTGATGGGTTTTCTTTAGTGACTCCAAGAGGTTTTCCCATTCCTCTTTCAAGTTGGTGAGAGAAATGTGCTCAAGACCAACTTATGCATGCATATCAAATATGTTGTCCAACACAGAAATTTTTGGTGTTGCAACAAGTGATTGTGCCTTGACAATATGTTTCTCAAAAAATTTCAGGTATGGAAGGAGTTCTGTCTGCAACTCAGTAACTTGATCAATTATGCGCTCTTCTTGCTTCTTGAGATCTTCTATCAACTACCTGAATTCTTGAACTCTGAGTATATGCTTTGAAAAAGCTTGTGGCTCAGTTGTAGCTTCTAGTGCACTGACTGAGATTTCATTCTCAAACTGTTTAATCTTTTCACTGATCTCTACAGTGAAGGTTCCGACAGTGCATAGCTTATACAAGATTTGACAGATTAAAGTTGTAATAAACTGAATTTTAGTTATTACCTATGAAAGCTTAACCTTGTTGATTGCCACTTCTTAGCTTATTCTTTCAGCTAATTTATCTTGTCTCTTTTATTCTAGCCACTCTTCAATTCTTTTGTCAGCATCGACATCTGGGGCGTTGATTCCTTCAGCAAGAGTAGCAAGTTGGTCCATAATTGGTCTATCCTCATCTACATGTATCTCAAGGATGACTTGTTGTAAGATGTCTCTTACATTTTCCAGTATTTCCTTGCTCTTACTCTCTTGTCTTAATTTCTCTTGTGTTGCTTTCCTTGTACATAATTCCCCATATTTTCTCAATTCATCGAGGCTAAGGGTCCTCGGGTCACAATCAGGTATCACAATGACTTCATCTAGAGTGACCAGCCCTTTTCCTTTCTTCTTTTTCTTCTTCTCCGGTGCAAGTGGTGAATTCTTAACAATGGTGACAATAGCTTTGTCTTCTGCCCTTAGAGTGTTATGCCTAGTAGACACACTATCTTCCTTCTTCTGCTCCTCGGTAACCAGTGTGTCAGTTGAATGAGGTGGAGCCTTGGATGTGGTGTCTGGTGGGGTGTTCTCAATTGTCTTAGGCTCTTCTTGTGCCTTCGGTTTTGTTTCAATAGCCTCTTTTCCTTCAGTTTCTGATTTATCAACCTCTTTTCCTTTAGGCTTGTTTGTCTCTACAGGAAGTGCATTGCTTGGTTCCCCTATTGTGTCTTTAGGTTTCTCGGGGATAGAGCCTTCGGGTTGTTCCTGAGATAGAATCTCTATAGGTTCAACAAGTACAGGAAGCTCACTCGGTAGTGATGGAAATGCACACTCAGTAACTTGTGCTTCATCTTGTGTGTTGTCTTGTGCATTATTCACATCATCATCATCCCTGTCATCAGGATCACTGCTTGTGATGTCCTCAATGATTACATCCTTGTCATTTGTATCCTCAATCTGAATCACTTCTGGATTTAGTGCATCCTATGAACTATTCTTAATTTCTTAACTAATTATTGTATCAATTACCTCGATAAGAGATACCTTTGACTCTTTATTCTTCTTTGCTATATTCTCTTCAATAAATACTCCTTTACCTTTTGAATTCTATCTCTTCTTAGACAAATTTTTAAATGCAACTTTCTCATTATGTTCTCTGACAGCTAAAAGTGAACTCTAGATAAGTTGACAAGACTCATCAAGATCTGCCAGGTTCTCATCTATTATTTGTATCGCTCAGTGCTTGACTTTGAATCTCTGTACATAAGTATCCATAAGCTCTTTAATCTCATCAAGAGATAAATATGGTGCAATTGCTACAAGGGCTTGTTCACTCATCCTCTTCTCGGTGTCCAAGGCATATGACCACTTTTGATTTACTTGGTCCTTTAATGTCTTGGGTAGCAATAATTCAAACTCTAATGGAACTCATTTGAAGTGGATCATCATCTAGATGACGGCTTCCTCAATTTTGTTTTGGTCTTCATTTGACATATTGTCAAACTTACTAAGTTCCAGATCTACAAGATTCCCATTCTCAATTATTTCTTCAGCAATCTCATCAATTGACCTATTCTTATTACTGAAAACCTTGAATTGATTGTTGTCATCTTCTTCATCCTCAAGGTCTTCTCTGTTTCTTATCAATTTTCTCCTTTTTTTTGGTGCCTCTGCTACAACCTTGGGTCCTTTCTTTGCATAAGTCTTTGTCAGTGTAGTAGCCTTTTGTTTTATTACCTTCTCAACTACTTTCTTCTTTGGTGGTGAAGCTATAATTGATGACCTTGTGTGTGCACCTGTTTGCACTGGCAACTGCCTCTTCCTTGGAGTTTTAGGTGGAGGAACTAGTGTAGCTTCTTGTTCTTTTTCAGATTCGGTCTCCTCACTGTCATATGGTTTGTCAGCCAACATCAACTAACCTTCAGTTGTAGGTTCAACTAGTGACTCCTCATATGAGTTTGATACATCTCCAAAGTGCTTAGTTAGAACTTTCTTCATTTTCTTTGACTTGTCATTTTACCGATGACCAAATTAGTTTTTATTCTTGACTTAGCTTCCTCAAAGGTTCCAAACCTTGTAGCCTTAGGGTCCTTTGTTAATGCTAGCAGTGCCTTAACAGATTTCAAACTGAAATCATAATTCATTTCATAGCCCATAGGTGCTAGCCATTTTGTCCTTGGTTCTACAGCTTTTATCATAGTGTGGTCAGTGTTCACTAAGAAACAAATATCCATTGCATATTTTTTTACCAATTCGTCAGGAATTCTACTTCTTAAATTCATCTTCACTTTAAAATCTTAAAAATAACTATTTATCACATTCTTAGCATTATCTCCCAGACCTTTCATGATATTAAATATTTGTGAAGTGATCGGTGTATCATCTATCCAGTCAGTGTGACTAACGGAGGGAAAGAATTTCTGGAGATAGAAAAATAAGCATACTAGGAGTGATCCAAACTTATAGGTATTGGACTTATGTGTCCTGATTGTCTTCATGTTTTCCTCAACCTGTCTCAGTAGTAGCTCAGCTAGGTCAATCTGATGACCCTTCTTTATTAATTTGTGTGCCATGTCCACTGCGCTACAGGGTACGTTGTTTAACCTGCTTGATTGATATATCTTGTACCCAATTACATGTGTTGCGAACTTAACTTTGAGATCCACAATAGACAAAATTTTCAGTGCTCTATTGTCCCATGTTGCGCTAGTATTATTTTCAACATCAGCTTGGTTAACACAAGACTTCTTTTCTCGGTTGATACTATTATTCGGTTAACCTTGAATAGTGATTACCAATAGGTAACCAATGCTCGATCTAACTTTTACCAACTGTATAACTTTGTTAGCTCAAAACATATAAACCATAATGCATCTTCATTCATGTAGATTTGGTATGTGCACAACATATATAAGAAACTGTATGTAAAATGTGATCATTTTGAAATGTCAGTCCCATACATACCTATATCACCTTAAGTGGAGGTACCGATGTCACCCAATCCAATGGATGAGGTTTCACTGATAGCATTACTTGACTCTGCATTCTCATTAGATGCCTTCTTCCACATGTTATTCCTTATTCTCATGATATCTTCAATAGTGTTTCCACTCTCAAATACATGACCTTCTTCTGATGCTCAGTCTTTGCAGTCCTTGCTTAAATGACTGACCTTATGATAATGCATACATGCCATTCCAGTGCTTCTCCAGCTTCTTGATTATCCAACCCATCTTTTCCTATTACAATTCACTGCAATGTGCCCATATCTTCCACATGCAACATAGTTAGCCCATGTGTTATAATCCCAAACATAAGAATTACCTTGTCTCTTTAGTTGATATGGCTTGCATTGTGTCTTTTTCTTAGGAGACCATACTTATTTCATCTTAGCCTTACACTCTCGTGCAGTGTGTCCATGTTTATTACAAGTATAGCATATTTTCTCCACAGTAGTGTTGTTAGCAATATCATTATGTTTAGCTCTACATTCATAAGATTGGTGACCATACTTACCATAATAATAGCAATATCCATTGAACTTAGGAGTGACAGGAGGTTTACCTTGTGCTTTGCTTCTACACACATTAGATGTATGTCCCAGTTTGCCACAGTGATAACATGTCAACACTTTAGGTCTCTAATTTTGATTGTCATTGACTTGTTTAGCTTGTTGTGATGATTCTCCTTCGACGGTATAGCCTAGTCTAGCTCTACTCCCAAATCTTCTTTGATTAACCAGAAAATCATCAATCTTCTTGGAATTGTTCCTAGCTAGTCTCATCATTTCATTATGCTATTTTTGTGTCTTTGTTTCATTTATCAATTTTTCATTTGCTTCTCTGAGTATTGCAACATCTTCAAGTCTTCTAGACAATTCTCCATTCACTCAGTTTACTTCTTGATTCACAGTCATCATCTGATTAGATACTTGAAAGTGACGATTGGTGAGTCTTTGTATCTCACTTTCTTTAGCTTGTAGTTGTTCAGTTGTATGTCTTCAATCTTCAATAGCTAGATTCCTTTCTTGTTCAGCTTGTCTAGCATTTTTCATTATTTCAACCATTATCACCATCTGAGATTCTTGACCGATTTGTAGTGCTTTCACTTGTTCAGTTAAATGTTTATTCTTCTCAGACAAATCAGAGATCATGCTTTTAGATCCATCAGAAATACTTCCAGAACTAGATCCAGTATGATCAAATATATCATCAATTTCTTCTTCATGGTAGCCAATCTCATTTTGCAGAATAGCTAGGTTCTTCCTTTCAACCAGTAATTTCTCCAGTCCTTCCTTGGCTTGCTTATATTGTTCAACAAACATCTGCATCTGAATTTTATGATTCTCAATATACTTATCTAACTTATACCTCTCCATGACTTAGATCTTTACCCTTCATTGGTTAAACTATCTAATAAGAGAACTGGGCTCTCATACCAATTGTTGGAATTGGGAGAGATAGGGTACTAAGAGGGGAGGGGTGAATCAGTGCCCACAAAAACTTTAACACATCAACCTTTCAGATCTACAATAGAAAATAGTAGTAACCTTCCAAAATAACTTGTATCTAATGCATGTATCATTCATCCATTCAACTTGTGAAAGTAAACAGCATGAAATCAACAATATAACAATCCCATAACACAAGTATTTTGGTAATGCATAAACCCTTGTTAGAAGGTAAAAACTGTGGTGGAGATGACACCCACAAATTCTTCACTACTGCAGATAGAAAAGGTTTTCATATTAGGGCTACAAGTTTTGATCACTTCTGGTGATCTTACCCTGTTAGGAGTAACATATTAGATCAGCTAGATCTACCTAGTTATAGGATTTTAGCAACACTACTTGAGTGTGCACTTGGTTAAGAGATTTACAAAAATACTGTCAAGTCTACTCTGTTAAGAGATTTTACAAAACTCTATTACAATGATTAGAAAGCAATAGGTAACTATCTACTAATGAAAATTTATATTGTCTGATATAGATCAATAAAGTATTGAATATATATCACCTTTACTGTGATGAATCTCTGCTCTAAACTGCTTGGTTAGCTTGCTCTAATTTTTCTTAATCTAATTTCCTCTCAATACTGATCTGCTCTATCAACTGATAATCTTGAAGGTTGGCTAATGCTTCAAGTGCTTCTTCGCTCATACATCATTTCACATAAAAAATGATGTAACATACAAAACATATAGCATACTACTTTATGCCACTTATACAAAATTAGGTTTACCAATCTTAGACAAAACCCTATGATCTACGGTGTACAAAAATAACCTAGATCAAACTATTACATAAGATCTTCATCGTATCTCAACAATAAATTGTTCTCGATCTTGGTAAAACATTTTCTAATCTGTTGTAACCATTTTCATAGAAGAAAGTGCTATTCATGATTATTATGTTGTTTCATGTGATCCTTGGAAACACTGTATAAATTGCTCAGTGTTTATTCTGATGCTTGGTGTTTACTGTCGCTCGGTATCAGTGTCTGTTGATGCTTGGTAAACTATCTGATGCTCGGTGTATATACTTAACTGACTGGCATGTTTTGCTTATAGTTACCAATTGATTTCATATATGTAACCGACTGATATCTTTGATAACCTTTGATACTAATGACAAATATTAATGCTCAATAGAGCTAACAACATCTTTTGAGCCACTGGCATCATATTTGACCACAAATTTTAAATGGATTGCATTTTATTTGATCATGAATGCTCACTGAAATGACTGCATTATACTGGTGTTGTGCCCTAGCCCATGCTTTATCTCCATTATTTGATGTTATTGGTGCTTGTGCTCAAGGATATCGATTCACTATTTTGAAATGTTTGGATTCACGTTTGTTGATATTACTGGCATGACCATTGTATATTAGACCTTTATTAACAATTCATCATATCAAATAAAGTATGTTTAAGAATTGTTGGGATTGGTCCTTTGGTATACTAGATCTAATTCATAAATGGATTTAATTTTATTTTGTATGTGAAATTTTGGGAGTTGCATGAGAAGTTTTACTGTCTAAACACTCAACTAATCCCTCTAACTGATTAGGAGTGGTTGGGGAAGTTGAGAGGAAAGTTTTCAAACATTCATATTCACTTATTGAATGCTTTGGAGACTATTGGTTTGACTATCCATGCGTTACCAGTGACTGAGACTCATTAAAGGATACAAAACCCTTCATTTTGGGTTATTGTATGTGGATTCAAATGTAGGTTTGATTTGGTTAATGTTTAGAAGAGATTAATAAAGTATTTAAAGACAATATTACATGTTTGGAGAGGTTTGAGAGGCACTTATCATGACTGTAACCTCACAAACAGTGGCATAGACTAGTTTTACTAAGTTTCCTTTCTCTATTTTGAGGTTTCCTTTCTCTGCCATAGGGCTATAGTCAGAGGGTTCATTGACAAAATGATTGTTTGAATGGTTACTATGAATATGAATGATTTGATATAGCATATTGCTCATTTTACTTGAAGTTTGGAATAGTTTGTGCAAGGGTGAAAGTACTTTTGATCATTTTGGTCGTGATTGTTCCTCTACACAGTCAGGAAATGTAACTGTCTAATGATTATATGTAATGTTGAATGGATTAAATGCTTTATTCTTGGTAGAAGTGAATTGAAGGAATAGTATTGGTGTTAGGTTTCATTTATTATTGAATTCAATGGTTTCCAAGATGTGTTGAGGAGTTTCTCCTTGTTTAATGTTAATTGTTCCTGCACAATCCACTGATACAACAGTGAAATTACAAAACTGAACCAATGGCATGTTTACAATAAAGAAATAGATTGATAATAATATGCTAAAAATTCTATTATGTTTAATACACGCCAAAGGACCAATCCCAACAATTCTTAAACATACTTTATCTGATATGATGAATTGTTAATAAAGGTCTAATTTTGTAGACTGCTAGCATGAAGGAAGATTTGACCTAGCCAAATCTTCCTTGTACCACACAAAAAACCATGTGATAACTATGTCTACTCCAACCTTAATTGTTTAATAATTCATCATATCAGATAAAGTATGTTTAAGAATTGTTGGGAGTTCTATTAGACCTTTGTTGTAAACATGCCATTGGTTCAGTTTTGTAAAAAAAAATTTGTGTTAAATGCATTTTTCGTGAGGACGGGTCTTCTTCTGAGGAGATTGATGAAGATCATGCACCTCAAAAACCAATTTATAAGGTAGCAATCATGTTTTCTATTCACTTATATTTTTGGATTGGTAAATCTCCTTAGTTTCATGTCCTTTCTTGTGATTACTATGGATAAGATATATATCTTACATTTAACATTCAACTTCTTTACATTTTAGAACATGTACTGTGTTTTCTGAGGATTTTACCAAATCAAGTTTTAACATAAACCAAAAATACCAAACTGATTTCTTGCCCTTTCAACTTGACAAAAAAAAGTTGAATGTTAAATGTAAGATATATATCTCATCCATAGTAATCAAAAGAAAGGACATGAAACTAAGGAGATTTAGCAATCCAAAAATATGAGTGAATAGAAAACATGATTGGTACCTTATGAATTGGCTTTTGAAGTGCACAATCTTCATCAATCTACTCAGAAGAAGACCCCTCCTCACTGCTACTGCTTTCTTGTTTAACAATTGGTTTCGAAAAATGCATTTAACACAAAAATTTTTTTACAAAACTGAACCAATAGCATGTTTACAACAAAGAAATAGAATGATAATAATATGCTGAAAATTCCATTATGTTTAATACACACTAAAGGACCAGTCCCAACAATTCTTAAACATACTTTATCTGATATGATGAATTGTTAATAAAGGTCTAATTTTGTAGACTGCTAGCATTAAGGAAGATTTGACCTAGCCAAATCTTCCTTGTACCACACAAAAAACTGTGTGATAACTATGTCTACTCCAACCTTAATTGTTTAAGAATTCATCATATCAGATAAAGTATGTTTAAGAATTGTTGGGAGTTCTATTAGACCTTTTTTGTAAACATGCCATTGGTTCAGTTTTGTAAATTTGTTTTTTGTGTTAAATGCATTTTTCCAAATCAATTGTTAAACAAGAAAGTAATAGCACTGAGGAGGGATCTTATTTTGAGTAGATTGATGAAGATCGTGCACCTCAAAAACTAATTCATAAGGTACCAATCATGTTTTCTATTCACTTATATTTTTGGATTGGTAAATCTCCTTAGTTTCATGTCCTTTCTTTTGATTACTATGGATGAGATATATATCTTACATTTAACATTCACTATTTTGAAATGTTTGGGTTCATGCTTGTTGATATTACTGGTACGACCATTGTATATTGCTAAGATGATCTTTGAAATGACCGCATTCTATTGGTGTTCGTTCTCTAGCCCATGCTTTATCTCTATTATTTGATGTTATTGGTGCTTGTGCTCAAGGATATCGATTCACTATTTTGAAATGTTGACTATGGTTATCAAATGGACAACCCCTGAGCTTCTAGCTAGGCGTCATTTGTATTGATAGCTTAGGGCATCAAATGTATTGTATCATTGATAGTTGAGACTTTGTTAAAAGGAAATAGGACAAAGAACGATTTTGATTTATTTTCTCTATTTTGATCCCTAAGTGGTTGTCACCATGATTTTTATTTTGAGTGCAACTTTGATAGAATCTTAGTTGGGTTTTCACTAGGGTTTTTAGTATATTGAGCTACAATAGAACATGATTCTTTTTGGTGCTTTTTTTTCCCATATTTAGTAGATAAAAATCATGGCGGAAGCCACTTAGCCATCTTTTTGATGTTTCAAGTATTTTACAAAGATATAGGTATGTGGATTTATCATTCAGTTACTTGTAGTTATTGGTCAATTGCAAATATTTTGTCAAGTTGAAAGGGCAAGAAATTAGTTTGGTATTTTTGATTTATGTTAAAAGTTGATTTGGTAAAATCCTCAAGAAACAAACTACATGTTCTAAAATGTAAAGAAGTTGAATGTTAAATGTAAGATATATATCTCATCCATAGTAATCAAAAGAAAGGACATGAAACTAAGCAGATTTACCAATCTAAAAATATAAGCAAATAGAAAACATGATTGGTACCTTATGAATTGGTTTTTGAGGTGCACGATCTTCATCAATCTACTTAGAAGAAGACCCCTTCTCACTGCTACTGCTTTCTTGTTTAACAATTAATTTGGAAAAATGCATTTAACACAAAAAAAATTACAAAACTGAATCAATGGCATGTTTACAACAAAGAAATAGAATGATAATAATATGCTGAAAATTCTATTCTGTTTAATACACGCCAAGGGACCAATCCCAGTAATTCTTAAACATAATTTATTTGATGTGATGAATTGTTAATAAAGGTCTAATTATGTAAACTACTAGCATGAAGGAAGATTTGACCTAGCCAAATCTTCCTTGTACCACACAAAAAAATATGTGATAACTATGTCTACTCCAATCTTAATTGTTTAAGAATTCATGATATCAAATAAAGTATGTTTAAGAATTGTTGGGAGTTCTATCAGACCTTTGTTGTAAACATGTCATTGGTTCAATTTTGTAAATTTGTTTTTTCTGTTAAATGCATTTTGTGTGAGGAGGGGTCTTCTTCTGAGTAGATTGATGAAGATCATGCATCTCAAAAACCAATTCTAAGGTACCAATCATGTTTTCTATTCGCTTATATTTTTGGATTGGTAAATCTCCTTAGTTTCATGTCCTTTCTTTTGATTAATATGGATGAGATATATATCCTACATTTAACATTCAATTTTTTTTTGTCAAGTTGAAAGGGCAAAAAATTTGTTTTGTGTTTTCAGTTTATGTTAAAAGTTGATTTGGTAAAATCCTCAGAAAACACACTACATGTTATAAAATGTAAAGAAGTTGAATGTTAAATGTAAGATATATATCTTATCCATAGTAATCAAAAGAAAGGACATGAAACTAAGGAGATTTAGCAATCCAAAAATATAAGCGAACATAAAACATGATTGGTACCTTATGAATTGGTTTTTGAGGTGCACGATCTTCATCAATCTACTCAAAAGAAGACCCCTCCTCACTGCTACCGCTTTCTTGTTTAACAATTGGTTTTGAAAAATGCATTTAACACAAAAAAAAAATTACAAAATTGAACCGATGGCATGTTTACAACAAAGAAATAGAAAGATAATAATATGCTAAAAATTCTATTTTGTTTAATACATGCCAAAGAACCAGTCCCAACAATTCTTAAATGTACTTTATTTGATATGATGAATTGTTAATAAAGGTCTCATTCTATAGACTGCTAGCATGAAGGAAGATTTGACCTAGCCAAATCTTCCTTGTACCACACAAAAAACTATGTGATAACTATGTCTACTCCAACCTTAATTGTTTAAGAATTCATCATATCAGATAAAGTATGTTTAAGAATTGTTGGGAGTTCTATTAGACCTTTGTTGTAAACATGACATTGGTTCAATTTTGTAAAAAAAAATTTGTGTTAAATACATTTTTCCAAACCAATTGTTAAACAAGAAAGTAGTAGCAGTGAGGAGGGGTCTTCTTCTAAGTAGATTGATGAAGATCGTGCACCTCAAAAACCAATTCATAAGGTACAAATCATGTTTTCTATTCTCTTATATTTTTGGATTGGTAAATCTCCTTAGTTTCATGTCCTTTCTTTTGATTACTATGGATGAGATATATATCTTACATTTAACATTCACTATTTTGAAATGTTTGGCTTCACGTTTGTTGATATTACCGGTACGACCATTGTATATTGCTAAGATGCTCTTTGAAATGATTGCATTCTACTAGTGTCATGCCCTAGCCCATGCTTTATCTCCATTATTTGATGTTATTGGTGCTTGTGCTCAAGGATATTGATTCACTATTTTGAAATGTTGACTGTGGTTATCAAATGGACAGCCTATGAGCTTCTAGCTAGGCACCATTTGTATTGATAGCTTAGGAAATCAAATGTATTGTATCATTGATAGTTGAGACTTTGTTAAGAGGAAATAGGACAAAGAATGATTTTGATTTATTTTCTCTATTTTGATCCCTAAGTGGCTTCCCCCATGATTTTTATTTTAAGTGCAACCTTGATAGCATTTTAGTTGGGTTTTCACTAGGGTTTTTAGTATATTGAGCTACATCAGAACATGATTCTTTTTGGTGCTTTTTTTCCCATATTAAGTAGATAAAAATCATGGTGGAAGCCACTTAGCCATCTTTTTGATGTTCCAAGTATTTTACAAAGATACAGGTATGTGGATTTATCATTCAGTTACTTGCAGTTATTGGTCAAATGCAAATATTTTGTCAAGTTGAAAGGGCAAGAAATTAGTTTGGTATTTTCAGTTTATGTTAAAATTTGATTTGGTAAAATGCTCAGGAAATACACTACATGTTCTAAAATGTAAAGAATTTGAATGTTAAATGTAAGATATATATCTCATCCATAGTAATCAAAAGAAAGGACATGAAACTAAGGAGATTTACCAATCCAAAAATATAAGAGAATAGAAAACCCGATTGGTACCTTATGAATTGGTTTTTGAGGTGCACGATCTTCATCAATCTGCTTAGAAGAAGACCCATCCTCACTAGTACTACTTTCTTGTTTAACAATTGGTTTCGAAAAATGCATTTAACACAAAAAAAAATACAAAACTAAACCAATGGCATGTTTACAAAAAAGAAATAGAATGATAATAATATGTTGCAAATTCTATTATGTTTAATACACGCCAAAGGACCAGTCCCAACAATTCTTAAACATACTTTATTTGATATGATGAATTGTTAATAAAGGTCTAATTCTATAGATTGCTAGCACAAAGGAAGATTTGACCTAGCCAAATCTTCCTTGTACCACACAAAAAACTGTGTGATAACTATGTCTACTCCAACCTTAATTGTTTAAGAATTCATCATATCAGATAAAGTATGTTTAAGAATTGTTGGGAGTTCTATTTGACCTTTGTTGTAAACATGCCATTGGTTCAGTTTTGTACATTTATTTTTTGTGTTAAATGCATTTAAATGGAACATTAAGCATAGTAATAATATTCTTAATCTATTAGTAATTGGCAGATTAAATGCAGATAACACCTTTATCAGTTTAGCATGTTATTATAAGATACTAAAGAAGACCTGCTATTTGTCAGACAAATCTTCATTGTCCCCCACAATGAAGACAATGAAGATTGACCTGCTGCCCCACAACAAAGAACATTGTAATAAGACCTTTTAATCCTAGTGATAAGAACATAGAAGCATTCTAACTCATTTGTAATGAAAATAAGCTTTCTATAAAATGAAAGGTTCAACCTAATTAATACTATCACTTGCACTCAAAGGATAGTGATCTAGCTGAAAGACTTAAGAGAGACTTTAACCCAAGAGCTTCATCATCAAGCTTTACAACCTCTTGTAGCTATCTTCATAGCAACAAGAGTCATTGGATACGTCAAATTTCTTCGAATTTTGTACTTAGTTTGTAGGTTGAATTTGTACAAAGTAGATTGTAATTGAAAATTTAAAAACTATTTGCATCTATTCATTATTCATGCACCATGCAATATATATTGTGCAACGCAATGAAATCAGCAATGTGTATAGAAATGACAAAAACTATATTCCACAATTCTTGGGCTAAACTCTAAATTTATTTTCTTTTTATATATCTATGCTATTGAGACCACTTCCATTTTATTAAACACAATTTTTCCCAATTAAAAATCTCAATTAGAATAAGATATAATATAGTGTTAGAATAGACTTTGAACAAAGACATGTAATGCTTATGTTAATGATTTAAAATGCTGCAAATATAGGAATTGAAAAAGAAGATAGTGCCAAGAAACATTTTCACAAATATGAAATGTGAGGAAAAGTAATTGTATAGTATAAAATATGGATGGGGTCCTAGAACAATGGTTTGCACATAAAAGAGACCCCAAAATGAATATTTTACACTTACATTTGAATTGTATTGATATGGAAAGTAAATGTAAATGACTAATGTTGAAATGAAGAGATAAAGGTACTTAACTCCAAAAAAGAACCTGCTGAAAACCCTGTCAAACAGTCTCAGAAACTGTTGATTTTCAAATTCCTAGATTGAAATTGCCAGATCTACAAAACCCATAAATCTTTTCCAATTCTAAGGGAGGTCAAGTTTGACCCTCATAAAAGGTCAAATACTACATTTTTTGTTTGAAGGTCGATTCTAACTTTGTTCGCAAATCCCAGAAGTTTGCCGAAAAGGGTATCCAAATTTGCTCTCAGATCTAAAATTTTGCACCTGTACCTGCAAGAAAAAGAGGGTTTTTGTTATTTGTTTGAGGGTTTTGCCTTGGTCAAACCCTGGTTTGGAATTAACCTTAATATTGAAATTGAAATGGAGAATGCTAGCAAGTAGTAGAAGTAGATCTAACAATGAAGCTATGACATTCAATAGATATGCAATTGTATTTGAAATGTAATCAAGTATGTTAATATGAAAGCTTGGACATAAATGTAAATCTAAACCTCCATGTTTGTATGCTTGGAACCCACTTTGAGGGAAGGATGAATGGATCTTGAAGATGAATTGAAGGATCTTGAAGGAAGATCACACCATCATGATGGCTAGATCTAGGGTTTGAATGATGAATCTTGAATGCTTGAACCAAATCCCTTCAATGGCTTGAATGCTTGAATCCTTGATCTTCAATGGAGAACTTGGATGGAGAAGAGGACTTGAATGCTTGAATGGATTCTTGCTTGAATGGAATGCTTGCTTGATCACCTTGAGAAAATCTTGAGAGCTTGATCATGAAATTGCTTGAAGATGAGATGGATAAAATGAGAGAGGAAGGCTTCCTTTTATAATGAACTAGGGCACAATCCTCTAGAGGGGCCACCTTGGAGAATTAAATCTCAATTAGGTCCTAACCTTTAGAAAATATACCTAGATTAAATGTAATTAAAGGATTTACCATCCCGAAACCTAAAATGGCCAACCTGGAGGTGGGAAAATAAATATCCCGAAAGCCCGATGCCCGAAAATCCAAGATTATGGAAATTTGAATGAGGGGGGAAAAATTGAGGTTGAACCTGACCTAGTTCGGTTTGACCTCAATCTTGACCTAGTCAAGTTCAAGCTCAAATTTGACCCTGGGCCCAGATTCAGTCAAAGTTAGGTCAGGAGGTCCCGGGGATGCCCAAAAACCTATAAATGATATCAAAACATGACAGAATGTCAAGGATAGACATAAAATCCTATGATGACTATGATAAAAGCTAGGAGGACCTATTTCTAAATCCTACCTAGAAAATAGAGCCATGGAAGAGGGAAATTAAGGAGAATCCTCGGGATCCTAACCCTAATTTCACCTAGAATGAAGAAATCAAGTGCAGGGAAGAAGTGGACAATGGGGAGAAAGCCAGATCCAAGAAAAGATCAATTCAAGGCATTCAACATGACCCAAAACCACTTACTCAGAGGGCTAAATGATTTTAACATGGAAGTGTTTCCATTTTAAGATGATACATTAAGCCCCCACTTTAGCAAGAGTATGGACTCGATGCAAACTCTTGGTAAAGGAGAAGAAAGAGAATATCCAAGTGGATTCACAAAGAGATAAAAGAACACTTAGTTAAGGACACAAGCCCCTAGACTAAGGATTCTAACTTGACATACATGCATGAGGGTGTCAAAAGAATAAGGGTTAGTACAAACAACCCAAATCAATTAGCACAAGAAATCTCACTAAGAAATATTTCTCATACTAATATCATATTTGGAAAGTTATCATAAAAGCATAAATGATTACATAAGAAAGACAAGAGCAACACTATAAATAACATAGCTTCATGATCCAGTCCTACTAGCATGAAAATGAAAAGAGAGAGAGGGAAAAGAGTGATTACCTCGCCTAGTAAGATGCCCACCTTACCATGAAACACCCTAGAGGGAGAGCCCAACAAGTTCACCCATAAACTGTGCTTGCAATTGTAATGCATCTTCTGACTCATAGATCCACCTTCTTGTATCACTATGAATATAATATGTGTGTCTCCTCAGGATTTAGCAACTTATGTGCATTACCTTCGAAAGATTTAGTATATAGGTGTGTGTATTTTTAGGATTTAGCAACTTATGTGTGTTACCTTCCAAGATTTAGCATATTTGAAATTGGAAATGTGTGTCCCTTTAGGATTTAGCAACTTATGTGCATTACCTTCAAAGGATTTAGCATATTGAAAATTTTGAAAAATGCGTGTCTCCTCAAGATTTAGCAACTTATGTGCATTACCTTTGGAAGATTTAGCATATAAATGCGTGTCTTTTCAGGATTTAGCAACTTATGTGCATTACCTTCCAAGATTTAGCATGTAAAAATGAAAAACTATAGTACAAGGGAGGCCCTATATATGCCCCCCTCCTTAACATGGAAAAAACATACTATTTTGACATGTTAAGGAAAGAAAAGAACAAGGATAAAGCCTTCTTCAGCATCAAGACAATATCCACAAACAACACCCAGTCCAAGCCAAGAAGGTCACAACTCCTATGAGGCCATGGAAGGGATGAATGCAAAGAGATATCATGCAAGAAGTGAAAAGAAAGTAACCCTTATGAGGGATATCACACTACTCAGTTTCCAAGGTGAGAGATATATCAACCATGGAAACCCAATGTCAAACAACAAAATAGGTTGTTATCAAGGACATATATCCTCAATGCAAACCAAATTTTTCATGTATGATTGGATATCACATAATAGATAGATACTACTTAACCAAAGAAAGAGGTGAATCCTGGAAAGACAAAAAAAAAGGAGATGGCATCCTTGCCCCCCAAGTGTAGGATCAAAGATGGAAGAGGATACCTACTTCACAATTCAAGGAGATATCCTGTTTAGCAACAATGTATACCATATTCTTAGTGAGGGATATTGACCCCTAGATCCAAGAGTATAGATAATCATGAAAAGGATATGTCACTCATGGAAAAGGATCCTCAAGTGAAATAGATCTTATCAACAAGACCCCCACAAAAGATGAGTGCTTTAGGTAAAATATCATCTTTCAAAAGGCAAGAACAAAGATTCAATCATCAAGCCCCCTGCAAACAAGAGGAAAAAGGAATCTTTGGAATGAGGGAAACAACTCCAACACCAAGCAAGGGTGAGAGTTTATAAAGAACATAATTTGCAACATAGAGAAGAAGTGATGACTTAGGACAACAACTTCTCATATAAGAAGGTTATCCATAGTCAAAACATCTGTCAATATGATGAAATAATATTGCAATATAAACAAATACCACTAAGCTAAGGAAAGTGGTTCCCTAGATAAAGAGAAAGAAGGGAGAACCTTGCCCCCCAGGATGAAAGGCAAGGGATACCTTTGCAAAATAAATGTCCTAGAAAAGATATCTTGAATAATAGAAAAGAGCAATGGATGAAAAACTATCATAATACAAACCATCGAGATAAATGAAAGAATAACCAATTAAGCTCAAAGCAGGAATATAATGGATTCTAAAAGATAGGAAGAAATATACCTCTTGCCCCCCAGTCTAGAGGAGAAAAGAGAGTGAGGGGTAAAATTATGAATAAATTTCAAAGGATAAGTTTCTTTTCTTTTATCTTTATGGATCGAATAATAAGGAGAAGGTACTTTGAAGAATATTTGCACATCTAAATCATGAACCATAGTTTGAACCTCAACATAAGTGTAGGAAGCACTAGGAATAGTAGATGGAGAATTAGGAATTGAATTAGGAATTGGATTAGGAAAGATAGGATTAGGATTAGGAAGATTAGGAACACTGGTAAAAGTGTAGGAAGTGATATGAATGGAAGACACAACCAGAGGAACTCTTGGAACAACAGTTGGAAAAGGATTTGAATAGATATGAGTAATATTATGGTAAGAAGGTTGTAAGGTAGGGTCTTGATTTCCCATAAGATCACCACTAGGAGGAAGAGCATTAAGGGAATTCTTATCTTTCTCTGCTAATGCCTCAACACAAGAAGAAATCCTAAATGGAGGTGAAGGATCTATAATGTCATCTTCTTTCGGATAAGGGAAGTGTGTTTTAGAGAATATGTCATCCTTTTGTATCAAAAATTCTTCACAAGGAGGGGATAAATCAATGTATTTATCCAAGGGTTCACCCCAAAAAGTAGAATTATCCACAATGGTTTCATGAGGAAGAGAGTAATCAACATCAAAATCCAAAGGTTCATCCCAAATAGGAGGATTATCCATAATGGTTTCATGAGGAAGAGAGTAATCAACATCCAAATCCAAAGGTTCATCCCAAATAGGAGGATTATCATCCCTATCCATTAAGCGCATTGTAGGATCATCCAAACTCATTAAAGTTTGATCCCTAAAGGAGAAAGAAGGTAAATTGTATTGTAAAATAGGCTCATAGAAAAGACATAGATTAGGAGAAAAATTAACATCAATCCCTAATTCATCTTTGTAAAGGTCAATTGAAGAGGTTGTAGAGGAAGATGAAATAGGAATAGGATCAATGGAGATCTCATTCAAACAATTTTCATCTTCACTTCCATGTACCTCGTTAAGGTATCTATCATCTTGAACAACAAAATCCTCATCAAAGTACTCAAAACAAGAATCATACATGTTGAATACCAAAAGCATGAAAATGTAAATGTTTTTGTATTTTTACAGAAATTTTACAATATTTTTTGGATTTTTGAAATATAAATGCAAGGGCATAAATAAACCTAATCTTAATGCAAGAAAAGATTAACCACAAATCTAACACAATAGGGCATCTAAATCCACAAAAGAAAGGAGAGTAAGTATGTTGGGTTCACCAAAATGTAAAGGATAAAATATGGATGGGGTCCTAGAACAATGGTTTGCACATAAAAGAGACCCCAAAACTAATATTTTACACTTACATTTGAATTGTATTGATATGGAAAGTAAATGTAAATGACTAATGCTGAAATGAAGACATAAAGGTACTTACCTCCAAAAAAGAACCTACTGAAAACCCTATCAAACAGTCTCAAAAACTGTTGATTCCATATTCTTAAGCTGAAACTGCGAGATCTACAAAACCCAGAAATCTTTTCCAATTCTAAGGGAGGTCGAGTTTGACCCTCATAAAAGGTCAAATACTACATTTTTTATTTGAAGGTCGATTCTGACTTTGTTTGCAGATCCCGGAAGTTCATCGAAAAGGGTATCCAAATCTACTCTCAGATCCAAAATTCCACACCTATACCTACAAGAAAAAGAGGATTTTTGTTGTTTGTTTGAGGGGTTTGCCTTGGTCAAACCCTGGTTTGGAATTAACCTTAATATTTAAATTGAAATGGAGAATGCTAGCAAGTAGTAGAAGTAGATCTAACAATGAAGCTATGACATTCAATAGATATGCAATTGTATTTGAAATGTAATCAAGTATGTTAATATGAAAGCTTGGACATAAATGTAAATCTAAACCTCCATGTTTGTATGCTTGGAATCCACTTTGAGGGAAGGATGAATGGATCTTGAAGATGAATTGAAGGATCTTGAAGGAAGATCACACCATCATGATGGCTAGATCTAGGGTTTGAATGATGAATCTTGAATGCTTGAACCAAATCCCTTCAATGAATGCTTGAATCCTTGATCTTCAATGGAGAACTTGGATGGAGAAGAGAACTTGAATGCTTGAATGGATGCTTGCTTGAATGGAATGCTTGCTTGATCACCTTGAGAAAATCTAGAGAGCTTGATCATGGAATTGCTTGAAAATGAGATGGATAAAATGAGAGAGGAAGGCTTCCTTTTATAATGAACTAGGGCACAATCCTCTAGAGGGGCCACCTTGGAGAATTAAATCCCAATTAGGTCCTAACTTTTAGAAAATATACCTAGATTAAATTCAATTAAAGGATTTACCATCCTAAAACCTGAAATGGCCAACCCGGAGGTGGGAAAATAAATATCCCGAAAACCCGATGCTCAGAAATCCAAGATTCTAGAAATTTGAATGAGGGGGGAAAAATAGAAGTTGGACCTAACCTAGTTAGGTTCAACCTCGATCTTGACCTAGTCAGGATCAACCTCGAATTTGACCCTGGGCCTAGATTCAGTAAGAGCCAAGTCAAGAGGTCCCGGGGATGCTCAGAAACCTAGAAATGATATCAAAATAGGACAAAATGTCAGGGATAGACATAAAATGCTATGATGACTGTGATGAAATCTAGGAGGACCTATTTCTAAATCCTACCTAGAAAATAGAGCCATGGAAGAGGGAAATTAAGGAGAATCATCAGGATCCTAACCCTAATTTCACCTAGAATGAAGAAATCAAGTGCAGGGAAGAAGTGGACAGCGGGGAGAAAGCTAGATCCAAGAAAAGATCAATTCAAGGCATTCAACATGACCCTAAACCACTTAATCAGAGGGCTAAATGCTCTTAACATGGAAGTGCTTCCATTTTAAGATGCTACAGTAATAACATTAACAATGCCAAGATTCACAACATTAAATTTCACCTACTGATGAGTTTCTACAGTGGGTTGCCTAGCATCAAAAATATGTTGAGTTGCATTTGAGTTGTAACTAAGAGTATCATGTAGAATAGACCCTAAACTTTGAAAGCGTTCTCCAGCCTGGCAATTCAAAATTCAATCTAGACAAGCATTAGTAAGTGAAATAAATTATAGACATCAACATCAACATCAACATCATCATAATCATTAGAAGCATTATAAAGCACCAATGAGAGAAGGCCAATTCCAAACTAAACCAAACAGTTAATAACTAACTGTTACCAGTTACATGGAGGTTGTAAACCGGTTGGAGAGGCTTATTAGAGCATATTAGTTTCTTGTGTTCTAGGTGTATAGGGGAAGTTTCTTAAGGAGAACTGTTCATAGTCAAGAATAGGATAGGGAATATTGAAAATTTGTGAAATTTTTGGCAGAAGTATTGTTATCAAATATGAACCATTAGGAGGGTATTTGTTTTGGATAGTACTATGTTTCTTGAAATTTTTTATGATGCTTATAAACTTTAAAGACATATTTTATGGCTTAATGATATTATTGATTAGTGTTTTGTTTTCTGATGTAAAATCTTTTCAATATAATCATGGAATGTTGTTGATCATTCATGGTCTTGAAGAAACTTTTCTTCTATTTGATGTATCCTAAATTCATTAAGTCCTAGTACAGGTGAATTGGCCGGATTGAATAATTTACAAAGTTAAATTTTTGGTTACCTATGTAAGCTTCACATTCATTCTTTTCTTATTTTAATTCTCGAGTCTTGACGTTGTTTCTCAATGTGATATAGACTGACCACAAGATGGTTCAGTTGGTCCTCTCTTTCCATTCAATCATTTGTGTTCTTCATGGTGTAAGTGTCAATATGTTATAATCCAACCAACATGTCATACCCCCACTTCTGACAAACCTCACATAATGCAAATCATAGCCAAAGACTTGGGTGATCATCATACATAAACAACAATTACCTTTAGGAAACAATGATCATTAATATTCATTAATGGTAGGCAGTGATTCCTTGGTAATAAAGGCATTGACAACATTCATCATCTTAACCAAGTCATGGGTGGTGATCCTTGAAATAGAACAATTAGTCAAAGGAAATAACAACATAACTAATAATCATTACCTTTATTAATAAGTATAAAACAACACTTACAGTTTAAATAGAAAGCCACATCTCTTAGAAAAGAGATCTTTGTTCAAAGGGATGCATCACTTCATTTAGATATAGAGGCATAGAAGGAAAGACATTTTATTTGGAGTGAGGAAGAAGGAAAATTGGAAAACAAAATATGGAATAATCAGGTTGGAATTGGAGAAGAATTCAGAAATAAACTTGAATTAGAAAAAAGCTAAGTTATCTGGTTCTTTGTTTGAGGTCGGGTTCCGGTTCTACTTTTATTCTTCTTTGAGTTTGACTTGGGTTCCTTTGGTAGGAACTTGGGTCAGTGGGAGATGGACAAACCAATCTTAGTATACCACTTGAAGCCTTGCAATGTTGAGAGTGGGATAAATGCTACACTTGAGACCCTATATAACGAACAACCTTATTGAGCTTCACTTTGTTTCGAGAATAGTTTTATATTCTATACTAAATAGGGCCAACCATGTGAAGGTGGAAGATCATTTGCCCCCCCCCCCCCCTAACATCACGCTAAATTCCCCATTAACATCCATTCATTCATTATTTCATCCATTAATAAAATGTAACATTCATTAACACATTAATAAAATGTAACATTCATTAATTATCACACGATAACATTCATTAACACATTATAAAATTTATGAACATTCAATAGCACATAATTAAATTCATTGGCATATAAAAATCAGTCATCATCAATTAAGGTGCATAGATGACAATCATTTCTTTTATTTCTTTTGATTTCTCATTTTTAAGAAGTAATCGCTAAGAGGAGCATCGATATCATCATGATCATCTCCCCTCTCATTAGATCTCAATACACACCTAGTTCTCTATTGATGCAAAGGGGGGTCATCTACAATAACATATAAAAGGGTTAAATTAAAAACATTTTATTATAATTAAAAACATTAAAAACATTTTAAAGTATTTCAGTACTTTAAAGGTCATAATCGTATGTATAGCTCTTTACCTGATCTAGTCAAATCATCAACATCAAGATCATTTTGTCTGGTCTGCCTCAACCTTAGCTTGCTCATTAATAGAGGCCTCTACACTCTCTACAGCTACAATACAAATTGTTACATTAATCCAAACACCAATTGCAATTAAATTTGTATTACTAAACCAATCAATTTAAGATGTTTACTTGTATTAATAGTTACATATAAAAAAATGAATAGAAAATGTATACCTCCATCACTCTAATGCACATCCTCATTATCATCATCACGCACAGGTTGTGTACAGCCAGAATTGGTAGGCTGCATTTCAATTTCATACGCATTCATGTTATCATTGTTTTCTTACTTAAAACAAATTTACTCACTTTATGTTGGAACTTAACATCAAATAAACTAATTGATAAATAATTAAATTTGAAATATCATCTATTTAGCTTACTTACCATAATGGATCCATCAGTAGAACCTTGTGCACTTCTTATTCTTTATGCCACAGCTTTATAGCCTTGTTGGAAGCCAATTCTCTTGTCCTCTTCTGTGAGACTTATATTGAACTCTGCGCCCTACATTTTTCTTGGTATTGTCAAATTTTATTTCATTGTTTCATCAAAATAAAAAAGATTGCAAATTATAAATAAATATTATAAAGACCAAATTATTATTTTCAGTGTTAAAAGCCATCTACATATTTTATTTTTCCTCTTTTAATTTTGACAATATTAACACTTACAACTCGTGTATCAAGTTTGGAATAACTGCCAGATCCTAGCTTGTGTTGCTTGTGCTTTGTAGTCTTGCCTTTGTTGCCTTTGATGTGTCAGGGAATCTATGAAGAGATTGAAATATGTTAGTTCATATAAATATGAAGAGTATTTAGTACACAATTACATTCTTAACAGTATCACATACCTTCTTCTATTTTCTGGTGGTGTATTTCCTTTTTTTATTTCATTTTTCTCGTTCACATCCAGAATACATTTTTGCCACTCTAAATCAAGAATGCAAGGGGGGCACCAGTACTTTGGGTTTTTGGATAATGTACACCTGTACTGGTCCCTAATATACCTCAAACATAACCCAGCTTTCTGAAGGAGCTTACCCTTCTCAAATGCACGAGGTCCAAATAAGTTTGTCATACTCTCTACGAGAGGATCCTTTAACTTTATATCTTGGGTTTTCCACCTTTTAAGAAAAAAAATAGTGTTAGATTAAAAAATGAAGTGAAATTACCTTTAATATAGTTTAAGAAATGGATGTAATGATAACTATCCTAGCAATGATATAAAATCAAAATAGTGGATTGGGGTTTTAGTTCGGATATGATGTTCCACCCTGTATAGATGGTGGGCCCGAATATTCGCAAACACTCATCACAAAGTTTATCATAAAAAACATCATTCCCTGCAAAATAATCATGGGATCATTAGTCGAAGGATATATTAGTATAAAATAAGAATATAATAGATGTAAGCTTCTCATATTGAATGCAAGGTGTAATTAACATACAATAGTATAGTAAAAGAAAGGTCCAATCTTTAAAGTACTTGGAAGTTTTTCTATTTTCAAGGGAACTCCTTCTTCACTGCTCACAAGAAATATGCAATCCTTCACCATTCCCGTACTAGGAATATGAGTACATCCAAGAAATTCACCGTCAAGTGATGCATCTCCTATTGAATCCATTACGAAATTCCCCTAAGAAAGAATATTTCAAGGGAAATAAACATATATATAATGATAGAGAAAATAAAATCCATGTACGAGTAGGTGGTGCCATGGCATCTGTGGCCATGCTACGCGTTGCCCACATTGCAGGACACAGTACATTTGAGCTTGCCACGTATGAGGCGGCGATAGTAAATGATCATTGACATGTGCTGAAGAATAAAATTGTTAGAGCAGAATAAAAGCAATGATTAGCATGGACAATATTGTTAGAGAGTAAAAAAAATAGTTCAACATGTGATCTACCTGAAGCAGCTACAGTTGCCTCATCATGGCCGTGAGGATCAAAATTACGCAAAAAAAGTTGTAAAAGTAACACATCCGCTTATTTTTTAATGACATAAAAGACTAGTATAACATAAAAAATATTATTGAACTTTTGTTATAATTAAAAATTACATTAATACTTACTCTATAATTTTGAGATAGGTGCATCAATTTAGTTGCCCTCTTTTGTTACTAAGGAGTCGGAGGGAATATAGATGCCAATTTGGCCACTCTTTTTCCAATTTTGTGGAGGCATTTTTTAATTATAGAGGTCGGGTCATCACAAGTAGTGAAATCAATAGCTAGGTCCTCGTCAAAGGACTCCTCTTCAGGGACTGTGGGTTCCTTTCCCTTTCTCTGTTGACTACCTATCTGTGACAATAATATTACTAACACTATTAGAATTAATCTGAAACAATGATGAAAAGAATATAATAAAAAACACTATTTAACATTTTGCTTCTATCTAATTTGTAGTACAATAAAAAAGAGGTTTACCTATTGGGAAGAAGTGCATGCAGGATCATCATTGTCCCCTCTACATGGTTGCTCCATATTGTGGCCCTACGTTATTATTTAAAGTTAACCAATAATTAGAAAGGACTAGATTAATAAATTTCATTAGAAGATGATGATGGAGATGAGGTGGATGGTGAGGAGACTCTCTAAATGTGGTAGGCAAAAAAACTCAATTATTTAATGGTACATAGTATGTACCTACACCCCCATGATAGTGACATTTTTTGTATCTATGAGATTCAAATTGTAATCAATAAGCAGCTCTTCCCCTACACTTATTGATTTTATCGCACATACAAATACATGATTTCCCTCACACGCCTCAAATATGCAATTGGGTTGCTTAATAGTTGACAGAGGTTGCGTGCTATTTATAAAACCTACAATATTACCTGATGCTTTTGGCCTTCCGTCAATGTATATAGCCACTCTTTTACTTTGCTCATTGTCTTTTTGTTGAATATAATTTGCCAAGAGTGCATACCTACACATACTTTTTTTATATTGACCAATTTGCATCCAACTTTTGTAATCGTAACAAGGTCCAACATACTCCATCAATTCGAAAACTTTTTTGCAAGAGACCTTTATGCCATCCATGGAAAATAGGCCCAAAATATGTATTGACGATGGTGCAATGTGATATATCTTGCCTTTAACACTAAAATCGGTGTTTATTGGAGGAAGTTCCTTGGGGACCCATTGTTTCTGTAGATATTGGTACCTAGAGGTCACCTCGATGTCGCCTTTTCTCTCATCATGATAAGAACATGACCCCCCTTGAGAAAGGAAAATTTTCATGCATTTATTGAATTTTCTTCTAGTCTGTTGACCTCTAGTTGATCTTCCTAATTCATACATACTACATGACTCACTTTCTTCTTCCATTCCTATATTTCCTTCGCTTGAGGAAGACACATTTGACAAATACCTATTTGCTGCTACCTGCACTCCATCAAATGAGAGAAATAGAAAGTAATGCGAGATATTTTGCAAATTGTGAAATACATTAATCTCTATAGGGTGTATTGACTTATACCTGTCGATCCATGAGACTATGTGAGATGATCATGAAAGGGGTTTAGGTACCTACATATGTAATTCAATTATCTTATGTTAGCTAAAAAATTCATGATAAATATACTCAAAAACACATAGTAAGTACATTAAAAACCATAAGCATCCCATACGAATTAAAAATATTAAAAGGTACATCATGAATTAATTAGATTAAGCATTGATCGCACAACTGCACATTTCTATCAAGAAATAAATATTAAATAGATTAAGCAGTGATCATGTAACTATACAATTCATTCATGTCATTCATCTTCTTCTTCATCCAACTCATCACCATGATCATCATTGTCATCGACATCATCACCACCACCATCATTATCATCGTCATCATCAACATCATCATCATCATCATCATCAGTAGCATCATCATCATCATCATCATCATCTTCTTCTTCAAGAAAAGTTGCGTCAAGAACATCATCGACTAATTGTTGTTTGTGATCATCATCTACATCATCTTCTATTTTTTCACAATCTTCTTCTTCCATCACATTATAGCTCATTGGCCTTCCTATTGGATCATATCTAACAAAAAATGACCAACCTAATTTATGTGAAATCTCTGAGTAAAATACTTGCTCACATTGGCTTGGAAAAACATAGGGCTCATCACCAACTGGCTCAAACCACCTTGTATTAATCATTGGAAATACATTGTCATGCTCAATAATAGTTCTATCAAGATCATTTTGATTAAGTCGTATCCTGTACCATCTGATGATTAAGAGAACTAATCTTAAGGAATTAAAGTCACACTCAAGTATATCATCCAAAATGCCATAGTATTGATTTTTAGACTCTCGAGGATGTAAGTCATTTCTAGATGAAATATTAGTCACCTGAGAGACTGCACTTATCCCAGAATCACAAGTTTTCTTTGTGTCATCCAACTTTTTGATGCTAAATTTATGACCATTGCAAAACATAGCCTTGTAGTGTTTGACCTGCAAAAATATGTCAAACATGTATAAATTATTGCATGAGGAGTTCATAAATGTACAGGTGATTAACAAATTTATACGTACTTGGAAATCTCTTAAACCATGTGCTAAATCTATTTCCCTTTGTGTAACATTTGGATCTCCATTACAATGAGCTTCATTAACCAATGAAGACAACTTCCCATGTTAATGTGCGACCTAAATGATGACATCGTTCAATCTATACCGTCATCCAATTTAGATTTTTTGCAATATACAAATGTATTGCATCCCATTCTTGAGTAGTTGTACAAAAAATAAATAGACAACTTACAATCGATTAATTTTGAAGATTAAGAATTAATTAACAACTACAATAACATCTTATAATTTATTACCTCTCACTTTCCTCATTCTACCTTTTCCCACCAAGTACTCCCCTTCAAATTTTCTAATGGTGTCGAGATCCCAAATGCGATCTATATGGATCTTTGTTGCAAGCTTAGGAAGATATTCAGTAGTGTACACCATAGTCTGGTATACCATATATCCCTCCACCATAGAACCCTCAGGACGTGCTCTTTTCCGAACCAAAGCCTTCAAAAATTTTAGGTGCCTCTCAACCATCCACATTGATCGAGTGTGTATGGGTCCACACAATTCAATCTCCTCAACTTGGTGTATGAGATAGTGTTCTTGTGCATTGAAAAAGGTTGAAGGTAGACACTTTTCATTTCATACATTAGATGAAGAATTCTTCTCTTCCAATATTTTATATCTGCTTTATGGATTTCTTGAGACGACAACCACCTACAAGACATTCAAGACACAAAAATATATAAACATGAGATTTTACAATATATACAACAAATTGAACAGATATCATTGCTTACCTCATGTATTTTCCAAGATCATATATCACTTTTTCGATGTTACTGTCGAAGTTCTCTGGGAGAGATAGGGGTAGCATGTACTGCAACAATTATAAAAAATAATCATGTCATTCTTTTCTCACATAATACAATGAGAAGTATATGCAGTTTACAAATATATTGTAAATACAAAAGAACATGACTTACCTTGATGAAGGTATGCCAATCATGCATTTTCAACCTTGGCCCAAATTCACTTTTCTTTGATATGGTAGCGCTTATGTTCGTAGCAAATCCAATGGGAAATCAAATTTTTCGTATGACTTCTTTTATGGCATCACTTTGTTGCTCTATTAATAACCAAGGAAGGGCACTTATATTAATCCATTCTCCATTTCTATTTGATTCAATGAAATTTTTCATTGCAAGATTGGATTCATGAATGTCGCTACAAATTTTGATAATTTTTTTTTTGTCACGCCTTCCATCCAATATCTTCCACAATGTCTCCATTACATTCTTTCCAATATGCATAGTATCAAAAAAATGCACAATTTGTAGTTGCTCGTAGTAGGGAAACCTACTAAATTGTCTGGGATAACTTTTTAGTCCCTTTGGAAGGTGCTCAGCAGTATTGCCTTGCCGACATTCATGGTCATCAATTACATAATCAGCAAACAAAACACAATATAAATATACAAATGCCAAACATAAACCATTAGGTAGAACAGTAGTACCTTGACAATTAATTCTATTATATTCCAATTTCCATAGTCGAGGTGTCATTCTCCGTGACTTAGATGTAGTCTCTTCTTTCCCATTGAAAAGATATTTTTCAGTAATTTGATAGTTATGATTTTTGTGGAGAAAGTGTCTATGCTCATCAAACACCTGCTTTCCTAAACTTTTTGAATGACAAGATTTCATCTTTGGACCACACACTGGACATGCAAATTTTCCCTTTGTTTGAAGACCTACAAGATAATGATACAATTGAATTAAATATGTTAATTTTATATTTAGAATTATCATGTGCAACTTGAATTCACCATAACATACCAGAAAAATGTGTTAGCCCTGGGGCATCATGTATTGTCCATACAAGCATTGCATGTAATTGAAATTGTTTGTGTCCTATTGGTCTAGAGACGTCTTACATAGTGACACCATTCCATAACTCCACCAAATCGTTGATAAGAGGCTCAATATATACATTCATATCTTTAACTTAGTATTTACCTAGTTGAATGAACACCAACATTACATAATTATTGTGACCATTTTATTGCAAGATTTATAATTACATGCAGATAACTATTAAATGATCAAATACTTGAAACAATCATTGTCAACATAATGTACTCCCTCTTTATTGACATCCATGGAGGAATGTTATTGTTGATGACAAAAATACGCTAAACAGAGTAAATAGATCTTAGCTCTCCAAATGGATTGACACCGTCCGCTGCCACTGAAAGCTTGAGATTTTGAGGTTCTTTGATAAAGTGCGGCCACTTTTCCTTTATGTCCTTAAATGAAGAACCATCAGTAGGTATTCAAATAATGTCATCTTGACTCCTATTATGTGCATGGTAATCCATAAATTGTGTCAAGCTACTACACTTGAAAAATCTTTGCAAACATGGTATAATGGGGATGTAACGAAGAACCTTGTGAGGCACCTTTTTTGTTATTTGATCTATTCAATATCTACTTGTATGACATTCAGGGCATTCTGTTGAAAATTCATATTCTTATGATAAATAATATGATCATTGGGACATGCATCTATTGCTTGATACTCTATTCCAATATCTTTCATAGTGGCACATAATTCTCGGTATGAGTGAGGGAGAATATTCGATGGTGGTAACAAAAACTCACTTATCAACCTATAGAAAAAAATATAAGTTGTTAATATTAACAATATTAATTATGGTATATGTTTCATCCTTTAATTACTATAATGACATATATGACATACCTTAGCATACGTGACATTGTTATGTTGGATAAACCCTTCACAACCTTCAAGTTCAACAACAACAATACAATAGAGAGAAGAGTTTTTTAGGAGCCTTTGTAAAAGGTCGTGGCTACCTTCTCAAGTAGAGGTATATCATGGATGCCATCAACATCATCCTGATCATCATCATCAGTTGCGCTAGTACCAAATGTGTCATGGATCAATGTATTAGTACCATCATCTTTAAATGTGTTATATGGCACATGATCGTCATCTTCCATGGGATCATAATCTTCAACTTCAATATTTGCACCTCCATGATCCTCCACTTCCAAAGCCATATTCTCCATATTCATACCTCCATGGTCCATATTACGTACTCCCCTGGGGAGGTCAGCCTATATAAAAATGATGAACAGAAATAAACCATGATAATGATCTCATCATCAAGTGTATTATAGATATATATTAATTGTTAAATAAATATAATGAAAAAATTACCGATTGATGATAATCAAACCCCCCTTCAATGTGACCATTATCTCTACAATGTCTCTTAGCTATTTTGATTAGCAATCTTCTAGTGTTTAAGCCCTTACAAATATTGTAGGGACGATAACATTTTTTCATCGCCTTTTCTTTTCAAGTTAGACCACAATCTATTGATTGTATCCCCATTACCTTCTTCACTTGGATTGTCTAACATGATTCTTCTTCACTTAGATTATCTATAACCTAATTATATATAGAAATTGAAAAGTTAGTTATGGAATGATGTTGTAGTAAAGTATACCAAATTGAAACACTTCTGTTATTGTATTCTTCCACCTCAAACTCTTTCCTATTGTGGCAAGAAAGAAAGATATTCAAATAATATAGTAGTTTGTAAATCAAAATAAAATATCATATATATTATACATAAAATATATCAGAAGTGCATCAAATTTAACCAAGCACTACTGGGAACTAGACCCGGCAACAAATGGACTTGTGATTATTTTCACAATAATACATTTGTTGTAGGGTAAGGTCCCAGTAGTGCTTATGCAAATCTGCATTGTGAAGGTTGTATATGTTGTATATTTTGTGTGTGTGTGCGCGCATAAAAAAGGGGGCCTTTATCTTTGATCTTAAAATGAAAAATATGCCTATCTAACACTTTTTGAGGGTGCAGGGAACAACAAATGGAGGAAACTTGAGACCACAAATGGAGGCAAGTTGTTGATTGAGAGTGCAGGGAACAACACCCGTCAATACTTTTATTGAATTGTAAATTTCAATTTTCAACCATTCTATGAATATAGAACATGGATGTAATCTCTGAAAATAACAAAATGTAGACACATGAAAGATTACTTATTTTGTTATTCTACATTACTTACTAGTTGAGTGCATGTTCCACCTGCAAATTGATCAAGTCTTGTTTGATGCTTCAATTTTGTGTTGACTGTCCTGTAGAAGTACACAGTTTTGTATTTCCCCAATATGTTATTCAAAAAACAACAATAGAATAAAATACTTGTTGAGAAAGATCATCATAGGAGTATCAAAAACTCAAGATCCAAAGGTAACTCAACATTATAAGACTCTTACATTCAACCTTCATCTCATGCACCTAATAAATAAGAGATAAAATACATGAAATTGAAAATTTACATTACAAAACAATGAGCTAAAACTACCTACAAAAGTAGTACCCAATTTATATACAAAACATTTAACTAATGAATTATGTTTTTCTTCTCATCTTCACTACCAAAATCACCCCTTTAATCTAACTGCACTATGAAAGTCCACTTTAGTGACCATGTGCTTGTCATCCTCAATCAAGACTAAGGAACACTATAGGCAAATACACTATCTAAATTGTCTACATTAAAAGAAACTATACTGCAAGCTTCTTTGAATAAGAAAATAAAATTTAAAATTCATTACTTGCAACTACAACATTAGAGAAAAGTTGAATTTTATTTATGCCTTGATGGATATCTATACCATATCATAAATATCCCATTTTGACATAGGATAAGAGCATAGTGATAGAAGATAGATCCATTTTGTGCATAACCTGAAGTCATCATATTCCATGAGAGTGCATCTTTTGAGAATTTTTTTTTTAATGTTTCAAGGGACCAGTAGTTCTACAATTAAATCATCATAACTTTCCCATTACTTAACAATCACACATGGCACAAACTCTCTTCAAACTCACAATACATTGCATGTGTAGTACAAAACTCATGAGATTCTAAAGAAGGCCTCACTCTTAATCAACCAAATCTTCCTTGTACCACATAAAAAACTATGTGATAACTATGTCTACTCCAACCTTAATTGTTTAAGAATTCATCATATCAGATAATGTATGTTTAAGAATTGTTGGGACTAGTCCTTTGGTGTGTATTGAACAAAATACGATTTTCAGCATATTATTATTACTCTATTTCTTTGTTGTAAACATGCCATTGGTTCAGTTTTGTAAATTTTTTTTGGATTAAATGCATTTAAAATTATCTTCATTGTCTTTTGATTGTCTAAATGGTTCTTTATTTGTTAGCCAATTAATACATGCTAGTATATAGAGAAGACAATCAAAAGATAATGAAGATTTGTCTAACCAATAGTCTATAGAATTAGACCTTTATTTGGCTAGGTCAAATCTTCCTTTGTGCTAGCAGTCTACAGAAATAGACCTTTATTTTAAATGCATTAAACACAATTTTTTTTTTACAAAACTGAACCAATGGCATGTTTACAACAATTATCATAACTCGCAAGCAAAAGTCCACTGCCCTCTTCCCTCTTCGCGCACAGTACCCTCTTCACAACTCACAAAAATTACAAATGAACATTTCGCTGATTTTGAGTGACTTTAATTGAATATAACAAAATAAAATTTAAAATTCATTATTTGTAACTACAACATTAGAGAAAAGTTGAATTTTATGTGGTACAAGGAAGATTTGGCTGATTAAGAGTGAGGCCTTCTTTAGAATCTCATGAGTTTTGTACTACACATGCAACATATTGTGAGTTTGAAGAGAGTATGTGCCATGTGTGATAGAACCTACTTTATCTAATATGGTGCATTGTTAAACAAATTAAGGGTAGAGTAGTTATTACTTAGTTTTTTGTGGGGGACAATGAAGATTTGTCTGACAAATAGAAGGTTCATGAAATCATTATACTATTTTTATTATATTTACATGTTCATGAAATCATTATACTATTTTTTTTGTTAATAAAGTCAAGAAATTGACTGGTCTTGGTGACTCTGACTGGTAAAGGGGTACAATCAACGGATTAAGGGTTGTAAACCTCTATTATGTAAATAATGAACTTTGAATCTTCCTAAAGAGTTTTCCAATGTTAAAAATCCCAATATTTATGAACAAAAATGTAGGCATTAGGGTCATTCTTATAGTTTATGTCACTTTTGTGTGAGAGTATTCCTTTTTTATTCCCATTCAATGACACCTATATTTGTGAGAAAAAATGCTTTAATCTTTGAAGATAATGGTTCTTGGTTTTCCTTGCATGAAACTTAAATGAATGTTGCTAACTTGAAATTTGTCTTTGAACATTAAGTGTTTATTATGTATGCCTATACCTCATATAATCCAAAAAAATCTTCAACATGAGTATTTTGGCAACTTAAAGGGCCTTAGTGACCGACTTTGAGTTGAGAAACTTCGGTGTCTAAAACTACATTATTTTCAACCAGTCGGTTGATTTTAGTTTGTCTTGATGGTTTTCTTCCAAGATTTCACCCATTTTTGTCTACAAAATTTTCATTGGCTATAGATTCTTGGGATTATATGCACCTCAAACATGGTAGTGGGCTAAGCTTTCCTATTCCTTTTGTTTGGTCTAGAAGAATCTACCTTGGAAGTGAATTGGATATGTTAGATCCTTAAGGCATACCTTTGTGTTTAATGCCCTACATCTTCCTTGTAAGTGAATTAGATAGATTAGTTCCTCATGATTTATCTTTGTGTTTAAACTTTAAAGTGCTTTTTATAGGGTTCTCTCCCAAGGATTAATGATCGATCAAAGATCATATGAAACTATGTAAACCACTTTTAGTAATAAAAAATGTAAATTTCATGTATATTTCCAGTCTCTGCCCCAGGGGTACAGTCAGAGGGTTCATTGAAAAAATGATCCTTTGAATGGTTACTATGAATATGAATGATTTGATATAGCATATTTCTCATTTTACTTGAAGTTTGGAATAGCTTGTGCAAGGGTGAAAGTACTTTTGATAATTTTGGTCATGATTGTTCCTGTACACAGTTAGGAAATGTAACTGTCTAATGATTATATGTAATGTTGAATGGATTAAATGCTTTATTCTTGGTAGAAGTGAATGGAAGGAATATTATTGGTGTTAGGTTTCATTTATTATTAAATTCAATGGTTTCCAAGATGTGTTGAGGAGTTTGGTCCTTGTTTAATGTTAACTATTCCTGTACAATCCACTCATACAATAGTGAAATGCTATGTGGAAGGGATGGTTGATAGTGTTCCTTGAGGGAAGGGGGATTGTGAAAGACTTGTTATCATTATATTATGTATTTCCAATATCTTTGGATGCAGGGCAGACCAGGACAATGAAGGATCACTCACTGATTGCATGATAACTTGGTTTTGAAGGGTCACTGGTTGAGGGGATAGTCAAGGTCTGGATGATTGGGCCATTAGAGGACCCTATTTCTTTGTATTAATTGCTATTCAAATTGGATGCATGGATTTCTTGTGAATTATCGACTTCTATGTATCCTGCAACTGCATCTGTAAATCTACATATACTTCTCTAGGGTTGTAAGCCACTCAGGGATCAAAATAGAGAAAATAAATCAAAATAATTCTTTGTCCTATTTCCTTTTAACAAAGTCTCAACTATCAATGATACAATACATTTGATGCCCTAAGCTATCAATACAAATGGCGCCTAGCTAGAAGCTCACGAGCTGTCCATTTGATAACCATAGTCAACATTTCAAAAAAATTGACATCCTTGAGCACAAGCACTGATAACATCAAATAATGGAGTGAAAGCACAAGCTAGGGCACGAAACCAGTAGAATGTGGTCATTTTAGTGAGCATCTCAGCAATATACAATGGCGTCATTAAATGTGCCAGTAATATCAACAAACGTGAATTCAAATATTTCAAAATAGTGAATCGATATCCTTGAGCACAAGCACCAATAACATCAAATAATAGAGATAAAGCATGGGCTAGGGCACGACAATAGTAGAATGCGGTCATTTCAGAGACCATTCATGATCAAATAAAATGTAATGCATTTGAAATTTGTGGTCGAATATGATGCTAGAGGCTCGAAAGACATTGCCCGTCAAAGATACCAATCAAAGATGAAGAAATCACATACCTTCTCTCGTGCTCAGCTTTCACCCACTCCTTTTCTCCCACTCCTTTTCTTTGCAATCAAAATAAAAATGATTTGGGCATTTCACTTCTTTTTTTTATCTATACCCCGAAACTGTCAAAATTTCGATGGTCTATTTAAAACCCATCAGAATACTGACACCATCGGGGCCTATTACAAAAAAAAAAACACCAAATTCATAAAAAAAATTTATCCGTCAGAAGTTTCTGTCAAAATTTGGCCCCAAATGTAGTGTATGGTTATAAATTGTAGAATGAGGACTAAAAGAGGTAATGATGGACCATGGAGATCAACTGGTATGGCATGTTTTCATTGTCACAAGATTGGACATCTAGTAAAAAATTGTAGGTTCGGGAACCAATCAGTAAACCGATCAAGCAATCGTAAAGGGAAGTGGATTGTGAATATAGAAGAGACTAGGAAAGAGATGAAGAAAACTTGGAAGAAGAAGAAGAAAGACAAAAAGACATCAGAGGAATCCACATCTCCATCAAGGGTGGGAAATTCATCATCAAACTAAGATTTCATGTGGCTTAGGGGGAGCAAGTATTGTTGAATCCATCTTTGGACCCCCCCTCTATAGATGTGTGGTAAGATCTATTAGTATTTTAAGATGAAATAAGTTGTTTTGGAGTATATTGTGAAGTTTTGACAGATTACTTGATGTTTTGATAATTGGTAATGAGATTTTGAGTCAACCGGTGAAAAGGTAATTTCTATTGGTTAGTGTATTTAATACACACGTGCTAAGGTGGATAAAAAGGCATTTTTGGATTTTATTTTTCACCTTGCACATTTTGAAAGTTTTTGTGGAGAGAAAGAAGCATTATTTGAGCCATTGTAGAGATCCAAGCAATAAGAAGAAATTATTTGTGGTGATCAATAAGAGCAAACCAATCAATTTTTGTCATGTTTTTTGGCAAGAAACCTAGTTGCGAACTATTTGAGGTATTTATCTAATATCTACATTTGTGGCTGCAAGACAGGATGGCTACTCCTAATTTTATTAATATAACTGAGAGACCTAGACCAAAAGTTAAGTGACATCCATTCAAATTGATAGAAAATGACCTAGTGGGTGCCCTAACTAGTGTGCCCTATGGTGTTATGGACATTGAGGATGTTAGAGCATACATTCACTACAAGTTGGAAGATCTAGGATCAATATAAATATATTAACAATATAATAAGTTGTGTGATGATATGTTAGTGTTTTGATTACGTAAAAATAGGTTTTGAAAGGACCCAAAACTTTATACAAAAGGATTACAAATAGGCATTTCAGCTCCAAAAGGACAAGTGCATCAACACCAAAAAAAACAACACAACCGAGTCCATAAACAAAAAGAACAGCCAAAAGACAAAGGACAACAAAAAAGGAAAGCAAGACAGCAAGCTGTTGTCTAAACACATTTCATCAGTTTTGCAACCTGATCAGCAAGAATCTGCATGTTTGCAGTAGACAATTTCAGATCTTCAATGTCATTCTTGTTGCCATCCTCCATCTTCTTGAACCTAGATCTTGTATGCCTACTAGGTGCCTGATCCTCTTTAGTCTCTATGATCTCTTGGTTCCCTTTCCCATTGTCGAGCTTGTCCACCAGGATCTTCACGTGCTCATTTGAAGCCTTAAGGATAGCAAAGCTCTATTCTGCAATACTCCCCATGGTCTTCTCCAGCTTGTCAATTCTCTTTTCCATAGTCTCAACTTTCATGGTTATAACATTATTGCTTTCAATTTTCTCCTCCATGGTAGTAATTCTGTCATTGAATATAGCAACACCCTTAGCTCTAGCGACAATGTCAGTGAGCTCATCAATTGTCTGGCCCAAAGTCTTCTCCCCTAGGTTCATCCTTTTAAGCACCCCCATCTCTTTTTGTATCTGGTGAATGTGGGTCTTCATCGCAGTGATATCATTTTTCATTATGCTGAGAGTAGACAAAAAGGCCAAGCACCCAAGATTCTCAAAATCCAAATTCCTTCCCTCAGTTTTATCAGAACCCCTGTTCCCTTCCTCCATGTTCTCCTTAGGACTCTCCACATTCTCCTTCTCCAAGTTGGCCTTATCCTTCTCGTACCCTTTTTTCTCAATATTATTCACAGCCTGTGCAACCTCATGCAGGATATTTTCTTCAACCCACACATTTTTCTCGGTTCCCACACTCTCCTCCATAGCAGGATTGTTGTCCACATGGTTTTCCTAATTAAGATTTTCCTAGGAAGAAGAGCCCTCATTAGAAGATATAAAAACCCTTTTCGCAATTTTCTTCTTCTCTTTTTTTAGCTCTAGTTCGTTTGCCAATAGGTTCCAATCTCTTTTTCTTTTTCCCCTATTTCTTAGAACTCTCCTCCCTACTCTCTTCTTCCTCTAACTCCGTCTCTGTTGTCGATTCCTCCATCTTCCTTTTCTTTTTATTTTTCTTAGGACTGACCTCCTGGTACTCCTCAGAATCCCCCTCATCATCTTCTGTATCCTTCATAAAAGGCTCCTCAGACTCTTTCCCATCAGTGTCATAATCCTCTAGGGCTTTCCTATTAAGCTGAATTCTTTCCACCTTCTTCGACTTCAACACATCATAGATGAGGACCATAAGCCCTTCATGGAAAGCATGATCACCCTCCGGATCCCTTTGCCAATGGAGGAGGGAAGCGTTCAAAGAACTCAGCAAGTAGAAAGGAAAATTAATCTTAACCCCATGCCTAAAGTGATTCAGAAGGATAAGGTGATGGTTGTATATTTTAGTATGTCGACCATCAAGGGTAATGTAGCCTATTATAACAAATAAAACAAGGCGCCAGGGCTTGGAAATGAACTTAGGGTTAAAGTATGAATTGTCCATCTTAACCATACAATTTCTCTCCTACTCCGTGGGTGCAAAAGCCTCCAAAGATTTGTCTGAAATCTTCCCATCCTTGTAGAAGTTGATGCCCTCAATCATCAAGCCAGTCACTTTTGCAATCACCTCCTCAGTAACCTCCATGCTTTGTGTGCCAACCAGAACACTCCCTTTGTTCCAGGTTTTGATGAAGTTTCTAGTCATCACAACTTTCCCTCCATTTAGTCTCTCCAAAAAATCCATCAGACCCCCTTCTTTGACAATTTTCCATATCTCCTTGTTCTGTTTCTAGTCACTACAGTTCCCTGGCTCGCACCTCCTCTTCTTGCCTCCCATAGCTATGTTAGATAACAGAAAGCCCTTGTCCAGATGATTCCCCACACTCTGCAAATTAGCCTTTAGATTGTAATAAAAACTATTAGTGTTATGAAAAACCCATAAATCATGCCAAAGGACCTCATTAATTATCTCAGAATTAGGCCATTATCCTTCATGATTGTCGCACAGATTGTTGCACTCAATACTCATTAATAATCTCTTCATTCAAAACATGTTTCTTACTCATCATCCTCTCCTTACTAATTAATGATGATCCTTCACAAGGGATATCCAAACCATCATTCCACTCAATTTCCACCTGGCTTTTACAAGCCACATTCGCAGCCCAGTCAGCCACCAAATTGGCCTCCCTGAAAATGTGGGTTATCATGCATTTTTCAAAAGTGTCAATAACATTTTTAGCCTTACTAATAATATTAGCTATGGTCCATGAAGGGGTCATAGTATTCTTCAAACAATTAACAATACTTAGGGAATCCCCTTCAATCCAAATTTTAGTATAGTTCTTCCTTTTGGCTAATAGAAAACCATGAAGAGCAACATTAGCCTCCACCACCTGATATGTTAGTGTTTAAAGATAGACATAAATGCATAAAAGATAAAGGATTTCATCACGCGGTCAATTATCCTGATGAGTTTGAAGAGGATCAGATCATAATGTCTTAAGTAGAATCTATGATTAGTTCATGTGGCTAGACCAACCACATAAAATTACAAAAGAAGCAATCCATGTTGTAATCAGTCTATGTTCAACCAATGATGTACTTGTTCTACACACTATTTCTAAAGAAGAGGTAATCAGTTTGACTAAATCTAAGTGGGATGGTCATGCAATGACTATGAATGACATTACAAATGAAGAGGTGAAGTTTGCATCTATGGTCATTGGTTATAAGGTCTACCATTCTAGTCAATTGAATAGCATACCCGGTAGTGCTATTCATACAACATATGAGATGATTAAGGAAAACACTGACTATGCTCTAACTGAAGTGATGAGAGAGAAGATAATGTTGAATCTTGAGAATATAAAAAAGGATAAGAGACAAAAATTCAAATATAGATGGGTGATTACGTGTTTATTTTTCTATTTCCAAAATATGTTCCCTGGCATCGATAATATTGCATGGACTAGAGGTACTCCAACCTTCATTCAGATTAATAATAGTATCAAAATCTTAGGAAGTGATTTCACTAGCAAGGTTTGGAGATATTTCAAATAATTTTAGAAGATGATGCATGAAAAAGAGAGGATACCTTCTGAGATTATTGATAAGTACAAGGATACTATTTATTTTATGGTTGATATTGACACTTGTTGGATGGAAGCAGTTGAGTTGAGGACCTCATGAGTGATGCCTATGGGCTATGAGGTAGATGGAGATATTATGACCATGTATGTTGAAGACCTATTAGCTCAACCAGTAGATTCAAAGACTTCAAGGTTTCAGACATTTGAAGAGAAGTCACTCCAAGTGCACAATGACTTGATGAAACTAGTTATTGAGAAGAAAGTGCGAAAGGAAGTTAAATATTTTATGATTCAAAAAGGCTTTACAAAAGAACAAATTGAGAAGGCTAGAGACAAACATGTTGTAGTGAAAGCTAGCATATTGGGTACAACAAAATATGAAGATGTTAAAACTGTTAGTGAAATTGGAAGTGCCTCAACTAGCTAGCAAACAAGAAGTGCTACTACAGTAAAGGAGGCAAAAATAACTTCAGTAAAGATTCCAGTCAAGAAGACAAAATCTGAGCCTACAAAATCCAAGGAGGCTATTGTTACAAAAGTTGCTAGAAAGAGAAAGAAATAAAAAACTAAGTGATACAAAGAAGAACATGAAGAAGCTAAAGGAACAAAATTAGAAGAAGAGAAGAAGGAACTTAAGGATCAAGTTAAGAAGTCCAAGGTGGTAGGTTCCCCCACCACTAAGTCAGTTATGCCTTAAATAGACTTTAAATTATTAGTTTCTATTGATAATATTCTCAATGAAGTGATAAAGTGGGGTATACTTGTTGGAGTTAACAAGTATTATGATAAATTTAGGAAGGAGGAACAAGAACATATTGAAGATGCTATAGTTTACAGTATGAATAAGCTTAGCAAAACTTTGATGGAGTTACAAGGACAAATACCAACTTCCTTATATAATAAACCTGATGCTAGGTGGCATACTGTTATTAGATAAGATAAGGAGTTAATTCAGTATGTTTTACTGCAACTACAACCAGAAATTTTAGAAGTGGAAATGAAGAATATTATTGTAGAGACAAGACCACTCTTCAAAACTAAGAAGAGATTAACAAGAATCTTATGTGGTGAGTCTCTTGGAGTTTATAATGAAACTGAAGTGATCCTGATGAAACACTTGGGTATGATTAAAGATGAAAGGGATGAATAACATGAAGAGGAATTGGTAATAGAACAAGAAGATGATCTGGTGGTTACTCAAATAGATGAGGGATTTACTATTGATGGTGTGAATGTCACACTTGAGGAACTCATATATGAGATAGACTATTCAGGTGATATTCCTTCTAGAGAGTTACAAGATGAGCATCAACATGTACTTGAGGAGAAAAAGGAAGAAGAACCAGTAAACATAGGTATCGTTCAGGATATGATCAATGGTGAACAAGTTAAAGTTCCTATAGATGATGAGAAATAAGATCAAGTGAAAGAAAAGGAGGATACATATGATGTGATGTAAGAAAAACACGAGGAGGTAACTACAAATAAAGAACAAGATAATACAACACCTTCCTCATAGTCCAAGATGAGTATCAAAACTTGATTTAGACATTCTTGGTGAGTGTCGAGGCTTGATCAAGAGACATTCTTGGTGAGTGTCAAAACTTGATTCATACGTTCTTGGTGAGCTTCGAGGCTTGATCAAGGACATTCTTGGTGAGTGTTAGAGCTTGATCAAGAGAGATTCTTGGTGAGTGTCAAAAATTGATTTAGACGTTCTTGGTGGGTGTCAAGGCTTGATCAAGAGACATTCTTGGTGAGGGTCAAAACTTGATTTAGACATTCTTGGTGAGTGTTGAGTCTTGATCAAGGACATTCTTGGTGAGTGTTAGAGCTTGATCAAGAGACATTCTTGGTGAGTGTCAAAACTTGATTTAGATGTTCTTGGTGAGCATCAAAGCTTGATCAAGAGGCATTCTTAGTGAGTGTCAAAACTTGATTATGACATTCTTGGAGAAAGTCAATACTTAACAAAGGAGAACATAAACACTACAATAGATCAAGGTAAGTTTGTCTTTTCAATTATTTCATAAGAATTCAAATTGCATATTATGACATATCTTTAGATTATTTAAGTGTATATTCATAATAATATTATTGCAGTTCTCACCTCAAGTTGAATTTGTGTTTCAAGGTCATTCAATCCAAATGTGTAAGGCAAGATGATATCAGAGGAGCATAGAAGAAATCACTCACATTGAAGTGGTAATTGCTTGGGGACAAGCGATTTTGGGAAGGGCGGACTGTAATGTCCCCTTTCGAGAGAGAAATTTGATGATAATAAGAATTGAATATAAGATTAAATAATTAAATAATGAAAAAAATAAATATAATTATAATTAGATTACAATAATAAATTATAATATATAATTAATTAAATTATTATAATAATAATAGAAGAATATATTATTAATAATATTATATACACACACACACATATATATATATATATATATATATATATATATATATATATATATATATATATATATATATATATATATATATATATATATATATATATATATATATATATATATATATATATATATATATATATATATATATATATATATATATATATATATATATATATATATATATATATATATATATATATATATATATATATATATATATATATATATATATATGAGTATTATAATAAAATATTAATATGAAGATGATAATATTAAAATTATATTATATATTATATATTATATTAATATATAATTATTATAATTTCAATATTAATATTATACATTATAATATTATGCTAATTATATTATTATTTAATATTCTTTATCAATTTATATCTATTATTATTTATTTGGGAATTATAATATTATTTATTTATTTTATAATTATTATATTTATTTATTAATAATATTATATATAATATTATTAATAATATATTCTTACATTATTATAATAATAATTTAATTAATTATATATTATAATTTATTATTATGATTTAATTATAATCATATTTTTTTTCATTATTTAATTATTTAATCTTATATTCAATTCTTATTGTCATCAAATCCCGCTTTGGAAAGGGGACATTACAGAGGAGAGGATTTGTAGGTTTTGCAAAAAAGGTGTGATTGATACTAAATGACACTTTCTCATTGAGTGCACAACATATTAAGACATCTAAGCTCAGTACGAGGTCATCCTGAAGGTTGACAACATGCACAATTTATTTGAGGAGGATAAGATCAAGGAGATTGATAGTTTGATTGTCAAGATTCATAACAGGAGATCAACTATGGAAAATAATATGGAGTTAGTATAAGGTTGTGATTCGTGGTCCCTTAGATTGATGGTCTCATGGATGTCATTAAAAATCTTCATTCATTCATTCTTTCCAGAGCACTTAAAAAAAGTTTCAAAATGATGTGCTAGCATGTGGCATGGCCAACCTTTAATACAATAAAGAGAAACAACATTGATTGATTTTATTAAGATGCTAGAAGCAATGGAATGGGCCATGTGTCATCTATTCTAGGTGGCAATATCATCATGTGAGAATGAACATAAATGATTGCTCATGGTTAGTTGCAATGATCTTCATGATGGCGATTCACAAATGGCGAGAAGGAGAATCTTTTTTTAGTTGCGACCACCCTTCTCATGGAAGAGGGGTTTTTCTTATAAAAGCAAAAGTTGACATTTTAAAAGGGATTCACCATTTTGATATCACTAAGAACATTTAGAAGGAATCAATAGCTATTCTTACATTTTGAGACCTTAGCATGATATGTTCTTGCAAATAATAGAACCAAACATATCAAATTGTGCCCTATTTACCTTGTTGTGTGTTTGTTTATCTTTATTTTGAATTTAATGCTACTTGTTGTTATAATATGAATGTGGTTATTGGCTATTACAAGTTTCAACTTTTATAATTGCTAGCATAAGCTCGTAGAAACTTGAACCATGTTAAGTACTCTTTCATTGATGCACAACTTATGATTTGAAATTGTATTATGTTGTTTACTAAATGAGATTTTTGAAGTGTTGTAAAAGTTTGACACCGCATTAGATATATTTGTTTGTGTTTTATTTTCTCTCTTTTTCCTCTCCTAAAAGAAAAATGAAGAGCCGACTTCTAAAATTTCAGATGTTGTTATGTAGAACACAATTTGTCCCCATTCACAAAACTTCCTATAAAAGTTGTTATTTTGAGCACACACATTAATAATTAGTATTAACCATCAACAAATTTTTAGAATCTTCCCCATTTTAACACCCTTCAATCATCAAATTAAATAGTACTTTTTCATTACGTTTACTTTCATAGTTTAATGTATATAAACTTATGAGTCACCTTAAAATATTTATACTTATTTAGTCACACTTAGTTAAAAAAACTAAATTAAGTCCAAAGCATTATTTTTCTTTACACCCACCATTGCACATTATTTAAAAACTCTTAATTATTTACACCCACCCTTTTACATTATTTTAAAACTCTTAATGAAAGGTGGTGATTTGTTTTTGACAATACGTTTCCTAGTTCAATTAATTGGAGTTTGTTATCCTTTAATTATTGGGAAAAAGTTCCACCTCTCAACTTCTTTGAGAAGATAAACATCAACAGTGGTATGTTTGACATAACAAAAAAATTAGTGTTGGTCCACCCTCCACATGGTGACACTATACAAGGTGGTGTAGAGAGAGACAGCCAAGAAAGCAAAGGAAGAAAATAGTGAAAGATGCCTAAAGAGAACATCTCATGGAATAATAATAATTAAATTAAATTAAAAAGCACATCTCATGGAAACATTTATGCCAAACAAAAATCAAATCAAATTAAATAAAAAGATTCTTAATACAATGAATTCAGGTCGGTGTTCCCTTTCCGCGTTGTAGTGTTGGGATGCAATAATTAGTTGAAATTTGAGGCAACCGTGTTACGTGACAATAAATGGACGTCGACTTGTTGGATATTAGCGCAAAATAGTATAAATAAGTCGAGGGACAGTTGTAGGCTGGCTGGCTAAGGTAATCCGATGCCTGTCGTCAGAAATGTGAAGAGGACCAGTGAAAACAGGGGTTGAAAGCGTATTTATTTTATATCCTCACTATTTTGAGGCAACAGTTTGTGGGAAAATGAGGTTCGCAGATCTGGCAAAACCGGAGCTAAATCTGTAGAAACAAGTTCAAATGCGGCGGATTTGGTGGAGGTTATGAAAGTGTAAGCGCCGCTCCTACAACGTGAAATCTATGAGTTTTAAATGCTCTACATTTGGAGTGAAAAATGGTCTACATTTGGATCCCAAAGACGTTTCCTTCGACTTGACGACACCCTGGCAGTACGGCTCCAGCTGAGCTGGTAGAATTGCATGTGAGTGATTCCCGATTTAGCAGTCAGCTCAGCAGCCCGGGCATTTTCGTTTTCATTTTACCGGGGGATTAAACAAAGGCTGTGGTGTTATTCTTTGCTTATATTGACGGTAAATGTGGAAGCTGTGATCTGGTTAAGTTTAGCAATGCGAGTGGAGATTGGGAGTGGGAGTGGAGCTTGTTTTGTTCAGCTGCAGCCGGACATTTGTTTGTTCAGGAAACAGGAGTGCGCCGAGCTTTTTGGAATTGTATTTTGTTGAAGGAAGCCCTGTGAAATGGCACAGGGCACTTTTCAGCGCTTGTTTCTGATTGTGGCCATTTTGGCGGCGATCACTGGGGGATTATACGGGACTACTGATCAGCAAGACGGTATCTTGTTTTGTTCCCTTTCTTATTACTCGATGCTTATAGTTGTTAGCAGACAGACATGAAATGTTCTTGATATTAAAGATTTTAGATTTTCGCAATAAAATAAAGTCACGTATCTGCATTACTCTGATTAGTGTGGCTAATTCCGAGATCAGTCTTCGGGGTAACTTACAAGATCAATAATGTGGTTTTCCAGATCCCTCTGGAGGGAAATTAAAAGATCAATAATGTGAGAATTTGGGGGAATTTGTCTAAACAGAAAGCTTTCATTACAATCGTGAACTGAAACAATATTGCGGTGTTTGGCCCCGCAAATTCCGGATTTACATTTTCCCTTTGATTCTTTAAGATCGACGAACTAGTCTTATTGAATTATGACCAGAGCCTTATTTCTTCTCCTCTAGTCTATGAGCGCAACAATCATCTCTATTCTATAAGTTGAACAATTATGAAAATCCTGAGTAGAATTTCAATTGAAATCATGGTAGTACTGTTTCAGAATCTGGGAAAATATATGGGACACATCACATAATATAAATGCAGATTTTAGCGTGTTGTAGCTGAAGCAAAACAAACAACAAACACAATTAAGAGAAGCAAAACAAACAACAAAAAGAATGCAGAGAAAACATAGATTCAATTACACGTAAAGAGCCCATTCTGCCATAAAGAATTGCTGTATCCCCTAGGAGGAGATATACAAGTTGAGTTGACATGGGATAGTCATCAGGCGCCTTCTGATGGTGGCTGGCGTATCATACTCGCTGTTGTGTTGACATCTTTGACCTGAAGTTGTTTGGAGAGGAGGGCACAAAGTTCATTTCCCTTCACTTAAGAATTGGAACAGGGATTAGTAGATTAAGTCGGGGCTATGTACTGAATAGCAGTGGTATGCTGACCCTCTTCAAAACATCAAAGAACCTTAGCAGTAACATTTTACGTTCAATTTATCAAAAGTTCTGTAAAAAGGTAAATTTTGTTTCTCAGTTGATCACTAGAGGTTTGTTAAAAATAATATCCATTTGCGTCTATGCCAGTTGATTTTATTGCAAGACTAGCCTTCTGAAATAACTACATTTAGCTGATTTTTGTTTAACATTACGTTTTCTATTAAACTTTTTACATTTAATTAGGCAAGCAACCACCACTGATGTATGGGCAGTTTATTTAAAACAAGAGGTCAGAACCGGAGTCTATAATCGCAATGAGAGAATACCATTGTAATTCCTTAGATCAAACCATGAATGAACTGGTTTTCTCAGACCTGAATACTACATATTATCAGAGGTTCTAAAAGACGCAAGGAATTATAAGAAATCTTCAACTTCATTAGTTTTGAGTTCTGCGAGTTCCACATTGTTAAGAGTGTTGAAGTAAAAATAAATTATTAGCATTTGATTTTAGTGGTTAACCTTATCTCATTCAGTGTATGATCTTTCCAGTTACTGCACTTCAAGGCATCTATACCAATCTAGGTTCTCCACAGCAACTTAATGGTTGGAGTGCGAATGGAGCTGATCCATGTGGTCAGTCATGGAAAGGGGTTTCCTGCTCTGGATCTACGATCACTTCAATGTAGTATTTTATTTTAATCCTGCTCTATGGTTGTCCTCTCTACGAGTTCTTAAGTTTAACATAAAGCCTAACAGAATTTTTCCTTTCTTTTTGTAAATTGAACAGAAATTTGTCTGGCTTAGGATTGTCAGGAATACTATATTACCAGCTTTCAAGCCTTCCATCATTGACGACTCTGTAAGATGATCAGACTTTTTCCTCATTAATTATTCTTTTTCATTACAGTCAGTGCAATTTACATCCACTTATATTTCCTTCTTAATTTCTAATTTCATAGGAAGTTTAATGCACTTATCTAAATTATCTGAGAATCGATATATATTCTTATATGCCTGTGTATCACGTCTGACTCTGATGAAGGGATTTGAGCAACAACAACATTCATGGCAACATTCCTTATTCACTTCCTCCAAAACTTCAGAATCTGTGAGTTAAAGGAATATTGGTAAAATATTTTCTTGGATTGCTTAGGTTTAGTTCATTCTAGCTAGCTCATGTTTTCCCTTTGATTGAAATAACATTGGCAATGTGATGTTGACTGGCAGAAACCTTGCTAACAATATTCTCGATGGTAGTATACCTTATTCCTTTTCAAGCATGACTGCACTCAATTCTGTGTAAGTTCTAGCGAGATGGTTATCTGATTCCATTCATTATAACATATTTGAATTGCAATAGTTGACATAACCCTCCTAATCATGGATGAGGTTGACTGCAGGGATTTGAGTCACAATCGCCTTTCAGGTCAGATCGTAGATGCATTTCAGCAGCTTTCGAGTCTCTCAACCCTGTAAGGTTCTTTAAGTATAATTACAGAATCAGATGATGCTGTTCCAAAGCACATTGCAAAATATGTTTTTCATTACGTAATTTTACATAGTGGTTTCATCAGATGTTTCTCAACTATCTCTAAAATGCAGACAGGTGATATTTCATGCTTGTGGACATTAATATTCATAGAAATGGTTTTTCTTAAAAGTAGTCAACATATGATACAATCATACAGATCATATCCAGTAAAGTGGATGTGTTCCATCTACTGTAGTGCAAAGGAAAAGAAGTTAAATCTCCAACACATGCAAAGGGGCCATCTAGACCTTGATATTAAACAGTCTAAATTCTCTATACACCTTCAAAAAATCTACTTCCATAAGGAAAATTTCCAGGACTAACTAAGAGTGATTAAGAAAAGGAAAAAGGTCTATCCTTTGTCACCCCTTTGGTATAAACATGTGAAATTTGTTGCAGCGTGATAATAGATATTATAGGGTATGTTAAGAATATTCGGCAACAAACATTATTCAATTTTTATTATTTATACTTACAGTATGCCAATTTGCTAAAAAGTGTTGACTGTTTCAACCGCAAAGAGCGTATGGTCATTTGTTATGCAGTTGCCTGTTTATATATACATGCACTATTGTAATGGTTAGACTTAGACTGTCTTTTGGGCTGAAGCTTACATTGTATCATAGTGATTTGATTGTTTTTGTGCTTAATGTGTGAGGGAATTTTCGCTTCAATTGCAAGGAAACAAATACTTAATTCTGGCTGGTGAGGGTAGGGTCTTTGGGATTTTATGTCTAATCTGATACCACAACTCTGTAAAATTATACATTAGCACAGTTCATCTGATGAATACATCAGTATGGGAACAATGTTGTATGTGGTTGGAATGGTGTTGTACTTTGTTGTTTGTGCTTGCATATCTCAAGTAATGTTAAATGTAAAGACTGTATGGAGATTATACATTGGCAAATATTATCTCTAGCTGGGAGGTAGCAGATCTGAAAATGGATAATCAGAGCTGACAACCATTTGATACTGGTAAATCATGGCATGTCAAAGGAGTCCTGGACCAAGTACTTGCTTGTCTGTGGGGTCAGAGAAGGCATCTAATATGTTTGGAAAAAAAGTATCCTTTTACTATTTATTGATGATTGTTGTAGGAAATTGTGGGTCTGTTTCCTAAAGTACAAGTCATAACACTTTTATCAGTTTATAGTTTTCAAAATGTTGGTGAAGAAACAAACTGGTGAATAAATCAATTCTTAGGTCTGAAAATGGAGGTGAACTTCTTTTCTAACAGTTTCAAGAATTTTACAAGAAGGAAGTTATACATTGACACTACCAATCCACATAATCTACAACAAAATGAATTTAAGGAAAGGAGGAATAGGATGGTTATGAAAATGGTGTGGTGCATGTTTCCTAACTGGAATGTGCTGTACTAGTACAGGGAAGAAGCAGTGAATACACTAGTATATATATTCTTAATTGGAGTTTATCTAATGCATTGCAGATCCCAACGAAGCATGGCCAAGTAGTAGACAATCATTTAGTGGATTTTCTGTATTAGGTTGTGTTGCATTTGCATTAAATCTTGCAGATAAAAGAAGCAAATTAGATACAAACAGAAAGGCATATGTTTGAGTGGGTGTGGTGCATATTCAAAGGCATATAAACCACTAGATGTTTCTACGAGCAAAATTGTCATTAGTCTAGATGTTCTAGTAGATGAAAAGGCATTTTTATTCTCAGATAATGGTAAATCTTGTAATAGTTCTGTAGAGCTAATTAAAACTGCTCGCTATAGGGACACTTTGAGATCTATCAGAAGCACATTATATAACTGCTGAATTCCTGTTAATCAAAGGGCCGTTTGTCTTCATAGCTGAAAAGAAAAATGAACTTTTCAGATTAGGGCATCTTCTTCATAGTAGATGATGCCATTTACCACAATGAATGCCATCTTGAAACAGAGAACAATAATTTAGCCTCAAATACACTACAAATGGCTTACTTTTGGATTTTTTTTTTTGACTTCATTCAAAGCACATCAAAAGTTGTAGTAGAAAAGAATTATGAAGTATAAACCTCTAAATTGGAAAACAAACCACATTTTTTCATCTTTTCAGTCTTAAAACCCTTGTCTTTTGGAGAGAGTGGGTCAACTTTGATGCTTGCACTCTCTAACCTTAATTGACTTCATCTTTTGACTTTAATGCTGTTCCTTTACATCGTTTTGATAAATTTTCCTCGGATTTTTTGTGCTTGAACATATTTCTGGCTTAATTGAATTGCTCTTGTTTCATTTTTCAATGACTTGTTTTGACTTATGTTTACTAGTACCCTATATCACTTACTAAGACATAAGACGATTCCATTTTATATGATAATTTGTTAGTTTCAAAATCTTGTTAAGGACTAGTATGTTGTAAAATGCAAGCACTTGATATCTACAAGATAATTTACGTTTTGAAAATCTGGCTTGTTAACTGCCTATAGGGACACTTTGAAATCTATCAGAAGCACATTATATAACTGCTGAATTCCTGTTAATCAAAGGACCGTTTGTTGTCAGATTAGGGTATCTTCTTCATAGTAGATGATACTGTTTACCACAATGAAGCTATCTTGAAACAGAGAATAATAATTTAGCCTCAAATACACTACCAATGGCTTGTGTTTGGATTTTGTTTTGACTTCTCTCAATGCACATCAAAAGTTGTTGTAGAAAAGAATTATAAACCTCTAAATCGGAAAAAAAATCACCTTTTTTCATCTTTTCAGTCTTAAAATAAAATTCTTGTCTTTTGGAGAGAGTGGCTCAACTTTGACATTTGCACTCTCTAACCTTAACTGACTTTATCTTTAGACTTTAATGCTGTTTTTTTTAATTGTTTTGATACTTTTTCCTCAGATTTTTTGTGCTTGAATATATTTCTGGCTTAATTGAATCTCTCTTGTTTCATTTTTTTTCAGATATAATAGTAGGGGTTCTATAGGAGTCTCCCCCCTCTGAAATGAAAAGCTTTACAACATAAAGATCATAAATCTGGGAGTAGTCTACAAATAAAAAGCTGCTATGTTGCTTATAATGCGTCTATGGAGGGTTCTATAGGAGTCTCTACCCTTCTGAAATGAAAGAGCTTTACAATATACACATCATAAAGCTGGGAGGAGTCTACAAACAAAAAGCTGCTATGTTGCTGATGTATATATATTAAATAATGAGTTCCATCTGTGAGTTTAGATAAACAAACGAAAAATCTACACATAGAATAGCACAAACTAGAAACCTCCAGAGTAGAACACTCCATATGTAGAAGACTCCAAAACCTGACCAAACCAAAGAACCCCAGCTAAAGCACATTTTTTCATGACTACCCCCTTTAGCTGACACCCACAACGTTCATAGGAGATTGACATTGCATGCCCCTATATCCACTACTTATTGAATCCCCACCTCATCCTCCACAGCCCTTATGTACCTTGCCAATGATTGGAATTGGACATTGTAACAAGTTTCTTGCTACCTACAAGATTTTTGAAGAGGAGGATCATTGAAATGCAAAATGGTGTGATTGCTCTACACCATTGACACCCTTTGTAATGATGATCATGCAAAGCTCATTGGAATTTTTTCAACATCTTCACAGTAGAACCTCAGAACCCCTACTTCATTTCTCAATTTAAAAATTCAAAAAAATAGATTCTAAGTGCCACATAAGAGTAGAAGCAAAGCCAAGACCCTCTACACCCAAAAGCTTTGTTTCTTGGCCTTCCTCCAAAACTTCAGGTGGGACCTGATAGTAGTGAACTAATCAGAAATAAGTCTGGGTATCCAATTAAATGAGATACTTTAATTTATAATCAATTTTGTCTTTATTCAACTATTAGATCGTCAATTTGACTTCTAATAAGGACATGTATGTGCTGACCTTTCAGCTTCTTTGAAAATGTATTAATGGGCTCAACTCAAAGCCAATAGATTGAGTGATAGGCACACATCTCTTAGGACAAGTTTGTCAAGTTCTGACAAACATCTCATTTGACGAGTTTGCCGATTTGTATCTGCTCTCTTAAAGAAAGTCCCATGAACATGCATCTCTCCCACGTTTTTCCCAATTTGGATAGTTTATGGGCATACATTCTTTTACGAGTTTGTCCATATTCTGAATAAAATTAATTTTCATATTGTTTATTGTGTTTTACAATATAACCAATCTTTCGCTAGTTATTGTCCCCCAAATTCACAAAATAATTTGGATTAGTGGTATTGGAGGCATGTTCGATCATTTTAGGTGCATTTACAAGCAAGTCACCTGTTTATTCGACTTATGTTGATAAACAGTCCAGTGGTGTTTTAGCTGAATATGGGTGCAATTGTGAGAATCATTTAGGAGATAAATGTAAATGGTGCAATGTCAAGAATAATTACAAGGTTGAGAACACTCCAATGTTTTGTAATGGCAAAGCATGCATTATTTACAAGAAGCCTCAAGGACAATCTCCTAGTTCGATGAGCAGGCCAATCCACCTATTATAATCACTTGTGATAGCAAGAATGCCATGTAGCTTCTCCTCCTAGAGGTTGTTGAGGTCACAATATGGTCTAGACCATGGTACACTCTACTCCTAGGAGACAGATCAGGGGTTCTGCAGGAACAAAATCATCTCCAATGTAATGCTATGTTAGGCAACCAGCCCTTTTATTAATTCTTCTCTAGGTATTGTCCATTGAGTTCACAAAATGATTTGGTAAGTGGTATTAGAGCCATGTGTGATTATTTTAGGTGCATCTACTAGCAAGTGGCCTATTTATTCTCCTTATGTTGATAAATAGTCCAGTGGTGTTTTTGCTGAATGGTGCAATGTCAAGAACAATTCCAAGGTTGAGAAAACTCCAACATTTTGTAATGGCAAAGAATGTCTTATTTCTAAGAAGCTTTGAGGACAATCTCCGAGCTTTAAGAACAAGCCCGATCCACCTATTATTATCACTTGTGATAGCAAGAATGCCATGTAGCCGCTCCTCCTAAAGGTTGTCAAGGGCTACAATATGGTCAAGAGCACGACACGCTCTACTTGTAGGTGACGGTTGGGGCTTGCAACAACATCTTCTCCAATGTAACACTATGCTAGGAGACCAACCCTTTAATTAATTCTTCACTAGGTATTGTCCTTTGAATTCACAAAATATTTTGGATAACTAGTATTCGAGCCATGTTCAATCATTTTAGGTTCATCTACAAGCAAGTGGCTTGTTTATTTTCCTTATGTTGATAAGCAGTCTAGTGGTGTCTCAGTTGAATATGGGTGCGATTGTGAGAATCATTTGGGAGATTAATGTAAATGGTGAAATGTCAAGAACAATTCCAAGGTTAAGAAAGCCCTAACATTTTGTAATCGCAAACAATGTGTTATTTCCAAGAAGCCTTGAGGACATTCTCTTGGCTTGAAGAAAAAGCCCAAGGCACCTATTATTATCACCTATGATAGTGAAAATGCAATGTTGTCACTTCTCTTCGAGGTTGTTGGAGGTTATGATATGGTCAAGAGCATTGCACACTCACTCATAGGAGACATCTTAGAGTTTGCGGAAACAAAATTGTCTCCATTGTAATGCTATGCTAGGCAACCAACCTTGAAGGAACATGTCAGTCAAATTATAGAGGAAATCATGATTGTTGCCCCTAAAAAGGTGCTATTACATATATATCCATCTTTGTGGTCCTTACAAATTTTTCTTGCCTTGTTGAGTCCAAGGGTTTCACCTTGGTTATTTTTGTTAATGGTTGCATTGTTACTTGTGTATTTGATTGTAGGTTCAATGAGGTTAAGTACTTAAAAATTGGATAAGAGAAAAATCATGGCATCCATAAGAGCCTTGGGCTCTCTCGCTACCACTCTATTGAAATTATGTTACCCACTCAACCTTGAAAGTGGTAGAGAGAGAGAGGGAGTTAGAGTGAATGCAAGTGTGAGTGCAGTATTTACAAGTCAACCTTTGTTCGTTGCTTGGGGATTCTTCTTCCATTGTTAAGACCAAGGTTAAGACTTACATGAAGGCTAAATAGATCTAAAAGGACACATATTTCATCAAGACCCTTTGTGTAAGGGCTTCGATTTGCAATTTGTGAAAAATTTGATAGGAAAGATATTTTGGTTCTATCGCTTCTTGCTCTTGCATCTAGCTTCCTTGATCTCTCTCCTAGAAAGTTATTCCACAAAAAAGATGAAACAAGTTGCGGCTAAGACAACGTAGTTCCCTATGAGAAAGCCTTAGGGAGTCTACATTCTCTAATTACATTCTTAGATGAAATGGTTGAGTTGCTTGAACTTCTCGGCTTTCTTGGCTGAAATTTTCAGCACGTGCAATGGATCCCATTTCCTCTCAAGGGTGGAGGAATGGTCAGATATAAGTCCGGATATCCTAATTAAATGAGATTTTTTAATTTTATAATGAATTTTGTCTTTATTCAACTATTAGATTGTCCATTCAACTTCTAATAAGGACATGGATTTGGTGATCTACTGATCTTTTAGCTTCTTTGAAAATGTATAATGGGCTCAACATAAAGTCAATAGATAGAGTGATAGGCATACATCTCCTAGGACGAGTTTGTCAAGCTGTAAAATTGAAACATACCAACTATAATTACCCAATAAAGAATGAAAATAAATTAACAAAAGAGTAAAGGAAATAATATTTAAACTAAGCTAAGAGAAATGACTTCTTTCCTTCTCCTATGAACATGAATAATAGAATTCTGTTAACTAATTGAAAGAGGATTTACAACTAACTTCACATGAAAAATTGATTAACTAACTTATTCCTTTTCTTTAATATTGAAAAGAATTATACAATTGATTTCACATGAAGAGGAAATTAATAATTTTCCATTTCTTATAATTGAAATAAAGTAAGCATAAGCTGAAATAACTGACAAAATATAAACCATGGAACTTGGTAAACTTGATGGTCCAATCTCGATTATCTTTCTTTGGCTCCTGACCTCCTCAGGGGAAAAAAGAGTATCATGAGGGGTTTTACCACCCAACCGTTGATCTTATGATCTTGTCCTAATGGTCACCCGCTCATCTTCCACACGGAAGTGGCCCAACCCCTCCCAAGGGATTGGAAACATGAGATTCACTTTTTCATGCCATCCAAGACTTGGTGCAGAACCCATCATTGTCTTAGCCAGCCAACATACAAACATCTTCGCCTATTAGTTGACCTTTCTACCTACATTGCCCTACTAGTTCTAGTGAGTGATGGTTACTACCCATAGCATAGTACCACCTTGGCCAAGGTTTTAAAGGTACAAGAACTTTATTTTGTGCTGTCATTGTCACCACCAGACTTGTTAAGAGTCATTATGACTTCTTAATCACGTGTCCACGACCTCATGGACTCTTTGTCTGATAGCAATTATATTACCAACATCCCTTGGCCGTAAAATCATATTCCTAAGCCTCTAGGTTGACCATAATTTATCTTGATAACCTATACTGTTATGGTTCAGATTAGGTAGTTTGCTGTTCTATCCAGGATATACAGGCCCTTAAACTCTACCTATGTTAAACAGGCCTTAAGAATTGGGGATAGAATAAGAATCACAAAGGACATTGATCAGATTAGATCGGACTTAGGTCAAGATAAGTTAAAATTTAGATCAGATTAATACTGACTGTTAAGCATACATAAATATAATAGATACAAACTGCCAAACCATATTTTGTATTGGATTAAGGGGTCTCTTCCTTATGGGGTACTGATGTATCCACACACTACAGTATTAGGAATTTTTTATGGTTCTTGCATAAAGAAGAAATGATGTTCATGGAATATATAGTGAAGTAGCTAAACCTTGCTTGAAACAGAGCATATTAATTTTTTAAAAGGACTGATTCATGAGTAATATTTTCTGCTAATGAATGATAATGCACAACAATATATCTTTATCATGATTGTTTGATTAGAAAACAAAGATCATAAGTGCAAATCAATGCCATGACATCAATGGAATTGAATGGCATTCTAATGGATCGATTCTACTAATTAAGAAACAGTGCCATCTCAGCATGGTGATGGAAGATCAGTAACGTACATGATGCATATCAGAAGACAGTACACCATGTATAAATTATAAACCCGAATACAATTCCTATTGCAAGGAGATCAATGGCTTAATTTTATAAATGAATGCTGTCTGCAACTGTTACAAGAATATGACATAATAAATGAAGGAAAAATAATGCCTGATGAAATTGTATTTGATTCCTAGACTTGGTGTGATGGTTCTAGAGGACAACCCCCTTCACAGTGATGAAAACTTTCCTTGGCAAAATCCCAAAAGCAAAAATATGCAGAGCTTCAAAGAAAGAAAATGCAGAGCTCCTCTAAAGCAAGCCACTAACTCTAAATTCATGCAAAGAAAAGGTGGCTCAATTAATACTTGAGTAATCCCTTCTTGCCATCAAGTGGCAAGAGGAATTACTCTGCCACATAAGCAGCCAGCACCAAAAAGGAAAAAAAAGGTAATTATAAGTCAAATAATCTTAATAATATCAAGTCTCCAATGTAGTAGGATGCAATAATGTATTTATATACATATAGCATATGCTTATGCATATTATTTATATGGATTTATATAACTAAATGCATATGTGCTAGGGACTTAGTGCCAATTTACACTTTGCGTACTTAATTGGTCAATCATCATAGAAACATCTACATGGTTGTTTTAGAACATGACTATATGCATGGATCTACACATGGTTCTTTAATTAAGCATTCATACGTTTTAAAGATCATTGACATACATGTATATAGTTATTTATATCTAGACATATATGCTATATATATGTGTGTGTGTGTGTGTGTGTGTACACATACACACTCCCGACTGAATATGAATGAAGATATTACCGTGTTTGTTCCTGTAAATCAATACGAAAGGATCCAATGTACTTAAATTAATTATGGGGTCAATATTCTTTATTAAACACGAGATGCGACAAGACAACCAACTAGACATAACCAAGGCAACACCCCACCCCAGACTGGATGACCATTTATTCAGTATGGTTCCTGCTTGGGTTGCATTTCTGACCTTCACAGCGTGTCCACATCCCCCCACTTTTTGATGATACTCTTTCCCGGGCAAGGAAAGGTAGATTTTGTTATACAACTACAAAGGCTGATAGATAGTAACATCAAGGAGCAACAACCAAAGACCATTTGGACACTTTCTCTTGATGGTGGAGGGGGGAGAAAACTAAGTTTTCCCTCCCATTGTAGGTCAAATAAGTCTACTTTTTTTAGACGGCTACACCCATCCCTAAAAAGAAATAAATACAGCCACTGGATTATTTGTTATCGATAGCACTCCTTAAGGTAGGTATTGGTTTGTATACCGGCCTAGCTTGCTGGATTGATCTTCTCTTGCATCTGCTTACAAGGAAGGATTAGTCACCATCATCATTACAAAATTATAACAATAAACCATTTATAGTATTGTAAATACATTATCCATCCAAGATTAAAATTTCAAATATAAATCATTGACTAAATATTCCACAAATGAAATTTGAATCTCAATTCCTTAACTAAAATAAATGAAATCCTCTTAACTATCATCATACTGTTACAAGTGTGATTGTCGTTGCACCAAAAGATCGACCTTTCAATGCCTGATACAACCACTAGACTTATAGAATCCATAGGAGGTGATTAGTCCATTGTCACGAATCTCGAGGGGAGCACTGGCCATTTTGCCAACAATCTCAACCTGAGGGGATTCGAACTTGTGACCAAGCTCTGATACCACTTGTTACAAGTGTGATTGCCGTTATACCAAAGATTGACCTTTCAATGCCCGATACAACCACTAGACTTATAGAATCCACAAGAGGCTGTTAGTCCCTTGTCACGAATCCCAAGGGGAGCGCTGACCATTTTGCCAACACATACTTTAGATGAAACAATTATTACAGTTATTAAAACGTTCATAAGGAAAGGATGTAACAAACATACATCTCGTCTAATGAGTTTGCCTATTTGTATCAATTCTCTAAATAGTCCCATGGGCATACATCTCTTCCACAAGTTTGCGGCTTGCCTAAAATGGATGGATTTATGGGCATACATCTCGCTTATGAGTTCACCCAATTGTATGGATATTTCATATTTTGATTAAAATGAAATCTTTTCATATTGTTTGTTGTGTTTTACAATACTACCAATTCTTCACTAGGTGTTGTTCCCCGAAGTCCCAAAATATTTTTGCAATGGGGTATGGCATGGACCATGACATTGACCTTGCATATCATGTTGGGGTTGCAAAAGAAGACCACATGAGTTGGGTGCTATTGTCTAGGTGGACCTATTTAGCCTTGGAAGGTGAAAGGTCACTAGGGGCATGTGAATGGTCTCAAAGGCACATGATGGGTCACATATGAAGTTCCCCTATGGGATGTGAACTCAGAGGTTTGGGTTTATGGTTTTGGTAATCATTGGTGGATTTTTTTTCTCTCAACCTTATAAATAAGAGTCTTGCAATGGTGGTTCAATATAGTTGCTTTTAAAATAAAGAGGCACTGTGGAAATCATGCTGGAATTCTGTTAGGATTGGATCATTTAGTGGAGACATTTAAATCTTTTTTCACTTTGTATGTAATACTTTTTTGCAGACAATATAGCAAGTAGTATATTTTTGATGCTAGGTTTTTTTCCAAAATGAATTTCTCATGCTAATTTTAAATTTTGGTGTTATGTGAGCTCTATGTGTTCTTGTTTTTATTTTCATTGTTGCTGATTTACATATATACTTAAGAATTTTGGTGATTATTAGTTTGATATAAAACAGCAAACTAACTTCTAAATTCTAAATTAAATTATCCACATATTTTTCTCAACAATTGTTACTCTTGTAGGATATCATTTTTTGCTGCTTTGCTCCTGAAGTAGAATGTTATTTTCTGCTGCAGGGATTTGTCTTTCAACAATCTGAGTGACAATCTACCGCAGAGTTTCAGTGCATTGTCAAATCTTAATTCTCTGTGAGTGAATTTGCCTTATAAAGCATCTCTAAGATACAAAAAGTTAATTTTATTTGTGAACATTTCTTTTTTATTTCAGTGACATGAGTTTTATCACCCTTGCAGCCAGCTGCAAAATAATCAGCTTACAGGGACTGTTAATGTACTTGCCAATCTTCAACTTGGAGATTTGTAAGCTAAAGTTCAAACTTATTGACTTCATTGATTCTTTGGAATTATCCAGACATAAGAAAAATAAATTGAATTTATGACTTTACAACTTGCTCTTTGTTGGTTTCAGGAACATTGAAAATAACCATTTTAGTGGCTGGATTCCTAATCAGTGGAAGTCCAAACAAAACTTTCAGTAAGTTTTCAATTTGCATTTTTTCTTTTGCTTATTATATTTTTGGATCTGAATAGAAATTATTGCCATACCTTATTTGCTATATTATTTTAAACTTTAAAGTACACACTCTTTTTAGATAGAGGCACACCTGTACGGAAGATGCATTAACTGTATTGGTTGCACATGAATTTGCCTTGCAGATATGGTGGCAACAATTTCTCTGCAGGTCCTGCCCCTCCCCCTCCACCATACACTCCACCCCCTAGCAGGCAATCAAACAGGTCCCCTACCAAAGGTTCATCTGATACATCAGGCAATGAAGGCAGCAATAAGAAATCTTCAAGTGGTGGGAAAATTGTGGGTATAGTAATAGGAGTTTTGGTTGCTGTTGGTGCTGTACTTGGAATTATTGTTTTTGCTCGGAAGAAGAATAAAAAATCACATGATGAAGAAAAACTACATATTGATTCATCTTTCAGCCCACTTGAACCACTCACTCCTAAAGGTACCACTTACACTCATCCACCAATAATCTTATTGTATCAGAGTTAGTCTTTATTTCGTTCTTTGGTTGTTTGTTTAGACATGGTATAACTAAGTTGGATTATGTGTTCACATTCTTAGAGCCTTATGAGGCCCAGGATAACTTTTGTATTTTGAAGAAAATCTCCTTGGATTCCATAATCAAGTACTAATTTTATTTGTGTCCTTCTCTTCCATGATGCTTATGAATTTCCTGACGTCTTTCCTTCCATTGGTTCTATTCATTGCATGGTCTGTCCTTAATGCATTTATTTAGAATTTAAGACAGATGCTTGAACTTTGCAACAATGGTTGTGGTTTTACCAACTAAATCTTTTACAAGGACTTCAGTCTTTAAATCAGTGTACTTCTAAGAAGCTGTCTTGTTTTTTCTACTAAGTATCTGGTACAACAATGCTGTCCTAAGTGAATGCTTTACAAGGAGTCATCATCATTACCTTCAAGTAACATCTTTGATAAAACATTCATCATGCAATTTTGTTGTGCCCTGAAGGCAGTCCACACAGATCGTAAAATTTAATTTGATTCCAAACATGTGCTCAGCCAGCATAACATTCAAAAGGAATGTCACTCATCCTATAAGCCATCTCTCAAGGATGTAGGAAGCCTTACTTTCTTCCAGAACTAGGTTCCATTTTGCATTGACTTCACTTATCATGTTCAATCAGAGATCAATGCCATTATTTATATATAGTTTGGACAAAGTATGGTGTATTTGGGAGTTTGCGAGGTACTCTCCAATCAACTGGGATTCAATTCTTGTTATTATATAACTCACATAATAAAACTCATGTGTGCTATAGCCTTTTAATATATTGCCGCATTAGTTTTATGCAAAATAATCATGGGGTTTGTAACCTTCTAGCCTCTAGGTAATGTTTTAAAAACAATTTGTAAGAGGTAGGACTTGATTCCCTTGTAATGTTCCTGACTTCCGGAGGCGTGCAAATCAGAAGAACAAACCGGAGGCATTTTTGTCCCGGAGGCGTTTATCTCCCAGAGGCAAATTTTGTCCCGGAGGCGTTTATCTCTCGGAGGCAAATTCTGGCTCGGAGACGTTTCTGTCCTGGAGGCGTTTATCTCCCGGAGGCAAATTCTGGCCCGGAGGCGTTTATCTCCCGGAGGCAGACAAGCAGACCGAAGGCAAGCAGGCCGGAGGCAGACAGGGAGGCTGGAGGCAGGCGGGCTGTCCGGAGGCAGACAGGCCGGAGGCAGACAGGTTGTTCGGAGGCAGACAGGCAGGTTGGAGGCAGGCAGGCCGTCCGGAGGCAACAGGCCGGAGGCAGACAAGCAGACCAGAGACAAGCAGGCCGGAGGCAGACAGGTTGTCCGGAGGCAGACAGGCCGGAGGCAGACAGGCAGGCCGGAGGTAGGCAAGCCGGATACCACTGTAATGTTCCCAACCTCCATTACACAGAATAATACGCTTCCAGCTCTCGACCGAATGGGACGGTGCCAAGAAAGGATGTGCGGGAGATCTGTCACGAAGACCGTACGGTGCTGGAACAGAAGCTGGCAGCCGTACGTTGAAGCAACAGAGGCCGTACGGAAAACTTCAAGGCCGTACGACAGTACCTTAAGGCCGTATGGAGGTTGGCTGTGACCCGTACGGTGCTTGGCAGACAGGTTGTACGGTACAGGGGCAGGCTGTACGACAGTTGGATGGGATCCGTACGGTGCTGGGTTATGGCCGTACGACAGTGAAGTAAAGCTGGCTGCCGAGTGGTAGAAGGATGAACAGAGTGTGTATGGACAGTTGGAATGTGCACGAAGTACGAAGTAGCCTCCGGAAGAATTGAATGATATCGCCGAAAACAACACAGAACAATACACAGGCCAAATATATTGCCAGAAAGATATTATTGAAGTAATGGAAGGAAACCTCGGATTTGCCAGATTCGATACAAGCAGAACAAGCAGAGTAGGGTGAGGGTTGAATCCCACCGAAACTGCACACAAACCAAATAGGGAGGGTCTTTCACCTCCGAAATGGCGAACAACAGAATCCCAACAGGAATTCGCAAATACAAATCAAATATAAATCTCAACATATGAAAACTAACCTACACGCCGAGCATAAATACCCGTCGGGAAAACTCCCGAGAGTGCACAAAAGAGCCGACGGCGACAACTACACCTACGCCAACAAAAGAAAATGGGCCCGAGATAAACTAAATCGATCGGGACCCAAATATAATAATTTTATTAAAATTGGGGACATTACAAATCCTCGCTGCCCAAAGATTGCTTGTCCTCAAGCAATTCATCATCAATACTCCAGGATTCCAAACTAGGCGCGGACATTGATAACTGTATCCACTAGAACGCTCAAGCCTCAACAAGACCACACGCATGTGCCTGGAAGTACGCGAGAAAAGTAACTCTCCATCAAGCTTTCGCTGCTCCACTTTGATATAATTATTGCCATGCCCAGAGTCACCAGGATCCCAATGAAACCAAATATCAAACTCATCAATGCTTAAATCCCAAGTCAAGTGTGAACATTGGTAGTGATATCCGTTGAAAAGTCTGTGCTACTGTTGGACCATATGCACATAGTTGGATTTAGTTGGGACGAGTAAACCGTCATCAAGCTTTAACTGCGTCACTCTGGTATAACTATTGCCATGCCCTTCACCAGGATCCCAGCAATGCCAACCCATGAAATTTTTCACATCCTCATGTTCAACAATCTCTTCCAGCATGGACACAGACACAGATGCTTACGCTGACAACACTGTAATGTTCTGAAGGTGGTCTCTGCCCGGAGGTAATTTTGCAAGACGTCCGGAAAGCAATCTCGGCCTGAAGGGAATCTCCATCCGAAGGCAATCTCGGCCCGAAGGGGATCTCCACCGGAAGGCAATCTCGGCCTGAAGGAAAGCTCGATCCGAAGGCAGACTTGGTCCGAAGGGAATCTCGGCCCAAAGGCAATCTCGGTCCGAAGGGGATCTCCACTCGAAGCCAATCTTAGCCCAAAGGGAATCTCGATCCGAAGGAAAACTTTGCTCGAAGGGAATCTCGGCCCGAAGGCCATCTCGACCCGAAGGGGACCTCGGCGGTGAACAGAGTCTCGACGACGAACACAGACTCGGCGATGGATACGGCCCCGGTGACGGACATAGTCTCGATGGCGAACAGAGCCTCGGCGATGAACAGAGCCTTGAAGGCAGACAGAGGCTTGGCGATGGGCACAGCCTCGGTGACGGACACAGCCTCAGTGACAGGCAAGGCTCTGGCAACAGACAGAGTCTCGGCAACGGACAAAGCCTCGGCAACGGACACAGTTTCGGCAGCAAACACAGCCTCGACGGTGGATAGAGCCTTAGTGACAGACAGAGCCTCGGTGGTAGACAGAGGCTCGATGACGGACACAGCCTCAGTGACGGACACAGCCTCAGTGATAGGCAAGGCTTTGGCGACAGGCAGAATCTCGGCAACGGACAAAGCCTCGGCAATGGACACAGTTTCGGTAGCAAACACGGTCTCGACGGTGGATAGAGCCTCGGTGACAGACAGGGCCTCGTGTAAAGCATCACCTTTATCGCCGTCATCAACTTTCTCCCACTTGTGCAAATGAGATATTAGTTTTTCTTCACAATGCTTGAATACATTACTGACCAATCTACATGCTGCCATAGACGGGATACATTCAAGATTTCGAATAGCCAACAACATAGATATGATAGGTTGGGATATTTCATCCATCTCTTCAATGCACGAAATCATAAGGCTCTCCATAGCACCAGAAACCTTACTATCATGACATTCCTTTATTGTGACCAAGAAGGGATGAAACATATCATGGATCAAGTCTTGCAACTCTAGATCTAAGAGGAGGTTACTTTGACATTTGCACAATTCTCCAATATTGTAGCTCTCTTGCCAAAAGGGTCACCATTGAAGTTATCAAGATTTTGAAAGCTGTCAACGATCAAATGCAATATCTCTATCATGGTGTTGTCATCATACGGTTCTCTAGGAGTCCAGATTCTCAAGATCTCACTAAGACAAGCTGTAGCTGCCAACTTCATTTCCTTGTCATGGTGTTTCAAAAGCTTGGGTTGACTTAAGGCATCCTTAATTGGAGAAAGAATCCTCTGTATAAATCTTGAAGGTGATTGGTCAACCTTACTCAAACATACCTCCAATATATCTAATGGAAGATCAATACCCTCGCTGAGCTCTTTGCTAATCCTTTGTAGTGCGTTCAACCACCACTGTCCGTCATTGCTGGGCGCCATGGTGTGATCTGAATCCCAAAATCTCTCAATCATCCCAACAGGCTGGCAAGATCACCAGCTCTGATACCACTGTAATGTTCTCGACTTCCGGAGGCATGCAAATCAGAAGAACAAACCGGAGGCGTTCTGGTCCCGGAGGCGTTTATCTCTCAGAGGCAAATTCTGTCCCGGAGGCGTTTATCTCCCGGAGGCAAATTCTGGCCTGGAGGCGTTTATCTCCCGGAGGCAAATTCTTCCCCGGAGGCGTTTCTGTCCCGGAGGCGTTTATCTCTCGGAGGCAGACAAGCAGATTGGAGGCAAGCAGGCTGGAGGCAGACAGGTAGGCCGGAGGCAAGCGGGTTGTCCGGAGGCAGACAGGTAGGCTGGAGGGAGACAAGCAGGTTAGAGGCAGCAGGCCGTTCGGAGGCAGACAAGCAGACCGGAGACAAGCAGGCCGGAGGTAGACAGGCAAGCCGGAGGCAGGCAAGCCGGATACCACTATAATGTTCCCAACCTCCGTTACACAGAATAATATGCTTCTAGCTCTCGACCGAATGGGACAGTGCCAAGAGAGGATGTGCGGGAGATCTGTCACGAAGACCGTACGGTGCTGGAACAAAAGCTGGGGGCCATACGTTGAAGCAGCAGAGGCCGTACGGAAAACTTCAAGGCCGTACGACAGTACCTTAAGGCCGTATGGAGGTTGACTGTAACCCGTACGGTGGAACAGGGTAGCCGTACGGTGCTTGGCAGACAGGTCGTACGGTACAGGGGCAGGCCGTACGGTAGTTGGATGGGATCCGTACGGTGCTGGGTTATGGCCGTACGACAGTGAAGGAAAGCTGGCTGCTGAGCGATAGAAGGATGAACAGAGTGTGTACGGACAGTTGGAATGTGCACGAAGTAGCCTCCGGAAGAATTGAATGATATCGCCGGAAACAACACAAAACAATACACAGGCCAAATATATTGCCAGAAAGATATTATTGAATTAATGGAAGGAAACCTCGAATTTGCCAGATTCGATACAAGCAGAACAAGCAGAGTAGGGTGAGGGTTGAATCCCACCGAAACTGCACACAAACCAAATAGGGAGGGTCTTTCACCTCCGAAATGACGAACAACAGAATCCCAACAGGAATTCGCAAATACAAATCAAATATAAATCTCAACATATGAAAACTAACCTACACGCCGAGCATAAATACCCGTCGGGAAAACTCCCGAGAGTGCACAAAAGAGCCGACGGCGACAACTACACCTACGCCAACAAAAGAAAATGGGCCCGAGATAAACTAAATCGATCGGGACCCAAATATAATAATTTTATTAAAATTGGGGACATTACATCCCTCCCAAACACTTTAAGCTGGTTACAAATTGGCTCAAGAAGTTGATACATCAAATCATGCAAATATCACCAACTGCATAACAGAAGTGTTTGGTTACAGCCTAAGAATGGTAAGATCTAATACATGGCATTTTAAATTTAACCAAGAATGAAGGTTTTGTTTCCATGTGTAGTAGAAATGAAAGAGGACTACAAGTGAAGCAGTGACAATGATCTCTATGTTAGTATGTTGTTAAGAGTTATTCATCGGTATTTAAAAAAATGTAATTGAAGGTATCTGAAGAGCAAGTGCTGGGTTTCTCTAGAAACTTCTTTGAAATGTTAAAACTGTATGGTTGAAATTGAGTAGGCTAGGTGGTAGCAATAAATTTATCTTTTCCTAAAAGAGATGGTATGGTCATATGGCAGCAAATGGGAGCTGGTTCAATGCAAGGCATTTGTAATTGATATATTGTAAGGGAACTTACTTTTGTATCTCTTGTTAGGTACTTTTATAATAAAGAGATAAGATGCTTTAATGCAAACTCGTTTCTCTTATCATGCTGTACATTCTTGAAAATGCAAAATATAAGGACATATAGATACAAGGATGATTTTGCAGTATTGACAAGAGATAATATACTAGAGAAACGTTCTAGTGGTATGCATTAATTCCATTGTGTATGTCTCTACATTCAAGGGTCAGCTGGTGGATGTATCACAAATGATGAAGGATGCAAAGTTGGGCATCCTGGTAAGCCATTCAGACATATATTATAAATCAAGTTTTACAAACCCTGTTTATGGTAGTTGTGGGCATACTCAATGAATGCTGCCAAAGGAGTGCAAGATTTTTCTTTTCCTATGTTACCCTAAGTTTTGGGGATAGGGAAGAGCTGGGATGGGGGGATATGTCTCAGGGATGGGGATGGAAGGGAGCCATTTTTTAGGAGATGGGTATTAAAAAAGGGGAAAATTAAAAAAATATAGAAAATTTCAAATATTCATATGATAACATTCGTAAGGCAATCATCATATACATCATAGAACCTTAACACATAATATTGGAGTTCAATTGATATTTTCATTTCATAGAAAGTGACAAACAAATTGAGTTTTCACAAAATTTAATTGTATTCATTGACAAAATACATGACATATTATGTGTCATTGGTTTATCCAAATCAGTATAATTGATCATACTCACTATGGGCTTGATGAAACTAAGATGATACTCCAAACGATCCCACCAAACATCATGTACGATCAATTGCCTGATATTTGTTGCCCTCTTATTGCTGAATTGCTTTCGTACCCACCAAAGTTGGTTGATGACTATGCTAGAAAATGCCTCCTAAGCCTTCACGAAGTCAGTTCAAGGTGATAGTGTTGGAGGTGAATTGATTCTCAACAACCTATTGAAAATTAAAACTACAAGAAAATTAAAGACAGAAGAAAACGTAATTTTTGAAAGATAATTTTCTAAAAGTGATACATAAAATTCTATTGTTTCAGTTACCTTCACAGCCCCCATTTGTAGAATGATTTGGGTATGGCTTGTGGCATATGGTGGTTGGTGATGAACATTTAAATCTCTTTAGTCTTGGTATACACTTGTTTGATCCAATCAATTTTGTAGTATAAGGTTGAGCAAATGGATAGTACAAGGTGTCCAAAAGATGTGTGAATAGTGTGCCTCAACAAAACTAGCTGATTTGCATTTTTTTTGTGCTGTGCATTACAGCTTGGACAATGTTATTAGGCATCACATAAGGGTTTGGGTAAAGATCCCTCAATGGTGAAGCCTTCAAGAATACATCCTTGAAATGATACTAAGCACATTAATTCGTCAAAACCTTAATCTTGTATTTACAGTGGTCAACATCCACGCAAATCTATCTCTTGGATGTTTCCTTGATACAATCAATTATTACAATCTAACATACCATTATTACCATCCTTCGCATAGTCAAGTGCCTATAAGAGTTGAACAAAAAATGTTGTAAGCGAGTCCTTGGTGTTGTTACTGCAATTATCTGTGCATGCAGAAAGATATGGAGCTGTTACAACTTACAAGTCCATAAATTGAAGAAACAATTATTGAAAGCCTCAAAAGTTGAAGCTTTATAATGCTAATGGTCATCTTGAAAATGGTAAAGGTTTTTCTATTGCTAAGCTACAGCGATTGTGCTTTAGGTGATGAAATCCCTGCAAAATTTTCAGGTAAAATCCCCATGCATGCATAATTTCAAAGTCTTTATCCTGCAAACTTCTAATATGTCACATGCTATCCCTACGGTTAATGTTAGGGCACGACTACTGCTTCTCAGATTTGAATCCCATACCAAAATGTATTCTTTAGCAGATTTATGTACTGTGAATGTCCAAGTAATACACCCCTCATCCCATGTGCAAAACTGTTATAGGATTCCTATTGGAAGTCACACTCCCTTGACAGTTTTAACCATTGCATCAGGCCATGGAATAAATCAGTTTCATTGAACTTTTTCCTCACCACTTGACCATATGCAAAGTCATCCCTTTGAGTATCATGTGAATAGTGATAGCCCTCCAGTATAGAGCATTAGCATATTAGAATATTGTAATGTTTCTTTAATGGTCATCTTAGTTGCTTTAGGAAGTTTCCTTCTCTGTCTTTAGTTCATGATTGTTTCATTTAGAAACATCTTCTTTGTAAATCTATTTAAGGAGTGTTTGTCTCCTTTGTTTAATACATTGATTTACCATAACATGGTACCAAAGTGGGTCGATTGGATTTCATAAAATTTGGCGAATTTTTAAGAAAAATTTGAGCCTCTTCTTATTTGGAATTTCTTTAGAAATTTGTTTTTCGATTTTTATGAAAAAAGAAATTGTTGGAGGTTTTTTTTGAAATCGCTGGAGCTTTGAGGGTCATATTTTTGCTGACATTTTTGCTCCATCGAAGGAGGGTTTTTGCACCTACGATGACCCTTTTTTTTTCGTGCGACAGTTGTCAGGCAGTTTTTTTCTGGCCCAATAATTCATTTGTGATGGTTTTGTAATTTGCGTGTGAGGGTTTTTAGTTGGCGGATCCCGACTTAGGGTTCTATTTTGGTTTTGAGATCGCGATTTGTCTACACCTTGCATGTTTTCACTTCCATGGATGCAAAGTTTTTTTTTTGTCATATCTTCTTCCCGCGCGATATTCCGATTTCTATCCATGCGACGACAGTCTTTTTTCATTTGTTCTTCAGCCTTTTCATGACAATTTTGCACCTGTTTGCCCTGGTTAGGGATTCTACAATTTAGGAGGTCTCTCTAATTTTTTCCTGGTTTTTCTAATTTTGTCTCCATAAAATAATTAGTTGTGTTTTCTAATTTTTGTCCATAAACATTAGTGTTGGTTTTTCTAATTTTTTCTCCTTAAAAAAATTCTGAATGGGTTTTGTACGATTTTTTTCCACAAAAAATGTTTTGTACAAGAGTTTTACCATTTTTCCTCAAAAAATGAAGTTTTGCATGCTGATCCCTGTCTCCGATTTTGTGTGAGCTATTCGCTGATGTTCCAATGTCTAGGTTTTCTCAAATTTTTCCTAAAAAAGAAGTCTGTAGGTTTTGATTGATTTTTTTCCTAAAAAATCGTATTTGGTTTTTTCTATGTTTTCAAAAATTGTTTCTAGGTTTTCTGATTTTTTCCAAAATCAATTCATGATTGGTGTTGATGGTCTCAAGTTTTTTTTTTTGATTTTTTCCAAAAAAATCATTGGAGGGTTTGGCAATTTTTTCCACAAAAATCATGATTTTTTGTAATTAGTTTTTGTGTCGTAGTGCTCATTTGCAAGACTGTCGTTTTTCGGAAGTAGTGAAGGGTTCAACAGTTTTCTCCTTAAAATCGTTGTTTTAGTTTAGGAAGTTGTTCTTGGTATCTTTGGCTACAGGGAGGGATAGTTTTGTTTCCCAACAATAGGTTGTATGGATTTTGGTTATCTTGGTCCTTTCCAAAAGTTTTGCAGAATCAGGGAGGCTCTCAGTGGCAGGCTCATTTTGCAGAAGTATTGTGAAGAGAAGGGGCAGCCTTCTCTATGCATCTGTGACCATAATTGGGCAACCTTTTATGTATTCATGACCAAAAGACCTGCAAATTGTCTTCTATAGGGTTGGTAGAATGATGACCATTAATGGAGGGTATTAAAATATTGTAATGTTTCTTTAATGGTCATCTTAGTTGCTTTAGGAAGTTTCCTTTTCTGTCTCAGTTCACAATTTTTTCATTTAGAAACATCATCTTTGTAAATCTATTTAAGGGGCCTTTGTCTCCTTTGTTTAATACATCGATTTACCATAACACAACATCATAACATAAAGCTTTAAAATTTCAACAAACAAAGTACATTGTTGAAAAGGACATCTTTTGCTGGTAAGCAACATATGATTTTGGGCTTTATTTACAACAAAATGATCATTTGAATTAATCACGCTGACATGTAGAATCTACCATGACTAATTTCCTTTCTTGGGGTTTTGGAATCCATTGGCCCAAGAACCAATCAAGAAGGATCTTCTTATTGTTGTCTTTATGTTGAAACATGCTTTGTGAGTTAAAATTCTTTCGTTGGTGATATTGGAATCTAGAAACCAACTTTGGTATTTTGATCATGTAGCTCATAGGGCTTTTAGCTTAAATAAGGTTATTAATAGTGTTGCATGTGCATGTAAGCCAAATAGATATAGTTGCTGGCAACTTATGCCATTTTTTTGGCTTGTATTATGAGAAGAGTTTTAGAAATCCAACCACACAAACTACTTGAATCTTTGTAAATTCTACAAAAATATAGAATTCCTTGTCACTTTTGTAGACAAATATATGTGAAGTAAAAATGGAAACTTACAGTTGAAGCTTTAAATGTTAAATTCTTAAAATTTGAAACTAACAGATTTGAGTGAATAGAAAACCAAGATTAAAGATAAGGCATCTCTTGGATTACAAAATCTGAAAGTAGAATAAAAAACTGTCAATTTCTTGACAGTTTTTGGTTGCATGTTCAAGCTAACTTCAAAAGTGGATTAGACGATGCACTTGGTTAGAAATTTGTTCGGTATCATTGCCATGGAGAAAATGCTCTAGATGTTTATAAGAGTTCTATGATGCCTGTTGCTTCGTATAAGAGTCAGAATGATCTTTTTATAGAAAACCAGTGCTTTATATATACACACTGCAACTAGAATCAACCCTATTACTGTCAACCTGAAACCCATTTGAATGCTAGAAGCAACATAGGATCATCAATAACAGCTATGGATTGGAGCCTAGGCCTTATAATCACAGAAAAGCTAGAGATTGTTATTGGCATACTCATTGAAATGAATAATGAAAATTAAGATTGTGAAAAGGGAAATGAAAAATTAACTGAAGTGCAAATGGACCTTACTAAAATATGATAAAATATAGCAAATAAAACTGGCAGACTTAGTGGTTTTAATATTTGAGAATAAAGCAACTGAAGAAAGTGAAATGAAATGAGTCAACATATTCTTTCCTATAGGAATTAGCATTCTTGAAACAACTATTTTTGACTTTTAGTAATTTAAGAAAGCCCAAAGCTCAAAGCACCGATGAGAAAGAGAGATGTCTGTGTGTGTGTGTGTGTGAGTATGTACTGCATGTGCCAAGGCATTGTCTAATGAGATATTCATATACACAATGCAAGATTCTTTTAATTGTAGACAATATTCCATGTATCCTTGGTTGGTTTAGCTATTAGTTTGTCAATCATGTATAGTCATTTTACTGAAAAGTGGCACAAACAGTGTAATTATTGAACTGTGTCATTGTTTTTACACTGTTTTATTATAAGAGAATGTCATCTTATTATATTAATAATTGATTTTGTTTAAATTAATTACTTTCAAGCTATAAGATACCAAAATAATTATTCAAAATTTCAAAATTATCTTGGGTTTCATATGTTTTGGTCCTTGGCCATGTGCAATGATTAATAACATGTTTAGTTTTTTCTTAAATTACTAGTTTCTGCAGCTCCAAAAGAGAACCTTGAACAAAAGCTCAGGCCATCACCACCACCACCTGAGATCACTCTGAAGCCTCCTCCTTCAGATCGTAACAAGGTATCTGGAGACAAAGGTTTTGGAAGCATTTTTGCTAGCAAGAAGACAAAAAACCCAATTACAGCAACAGAGTACTCTATTGCGGACCTCCAGATGGCAACAGGGAGTTTCAGTCAAGAAAATCTTATTGGTGAGGGTTCTCTTGGACGTGTTTACAGAGCAGAATTTCCCAATGGAAAGGTAGTGTGAATTCATCTTTGTCCGTAAAGCTTATCAGTTACTTTTATTTGTCTTGAAAATGTATTTCTATTTGAATCTGAAATGTGTACTAGAGACCGGAAAGTGGAAGAATATAAAAATGAAATTGTAAGTTTTAAGTAAAATAATTGAGAATAAATGGTGGTCAGTAGTTACATCTCCAACAGTCGCCTAGAGATTCAAGCTGCTGGAAGAAGATTTTGAGTTTGGAGAATAAAGGGTATCCATTCAATAGGAAGGTTATGTAGGAATGACTGTTTCTGTGGATTTCACACTGTAGATGTATGTCAATCACAACTGCTTATACATCAGATGGAAATTGTTGTCATAAGTACTTCCAAGTTCTAACCATTGAGCAAGTGCCATACTTGTTAGCCAAAAGATTAAATTAATGAATATATGTCATAATCAAAGTCAAAGTCAAAGCTTGAGAATCATGATGCCCTGGGGAAACCTAATATAAAGAACTGTTTGTCACTTGTTGCGGTTGTAGAATTGGACTACTTTGATAGCTTCAAGCTATGCACCCATATAAAAAATCATTATGTTTTGGTCATTGCAGATCTTTGAGTGACTTAGTTGGTCTTAGTTTAATCCTTGGGTTTGGCGCATAACCTAGAGCTTGCTTGTTAAGTATAACACCAGTAGATGTTTTAGGTTTTCAATGGCTGTGCTCATTGCAGACTTACTCACAAACTATCAAGAGAGCTTCTTTTATTTCAAGCATGGGGGTTATGAGTATATTGTCAATGCTGGCTGGATGAACATGAAAATGAAATGAAAATTATTATCAAATTAACAAAATAGAATAAATGCAGATTAAAAATATAAAAATAAATTAATACAAATTAAAAATAGATTCTTATATTATTATTACATTAATAACATTTTTTAATATCATAATTTATTAATAATAAATACTCAATGTATTAAATTTAAATACTAATAAAAAATAGTGAATACACATGAAACTAATATTAAACTATATTATTTTATTGTAAATTATGATATCAAACATAATTTATTGGTGGGCTAAAACCTTGATAAAATAAGAACCGCATTATAGCATTAGTCACTATAAGAGCAAGAAATGGAACAAATACAAATGCTGTGCCAGTCATAACAACCTTCAATTGCAATATCAGAAAGAAACAAGATCTCACAACCCTAACACTAAGCTATAAACAAAACATACGGAACTGATGAAGCCCAAAATAAAGTTAAATCTCATGCTTATGGTTCACACATGATTTTTTCAATGTTAGCCTAAACTCCATGTAGCTAACAATTAACCTGAAACAGGAATATTAACAAATGTTTCTAAACAATGTGAAATGAACTTAAACAAATGACAAAGTGTGTGTAAACCCTAGCTAAACAAAAAAATTGAGTTTCAAAGTCAAAATTGGAAAGAAATGGTTAAAAATTGTTAAAACTGGCTATTGTATGCGATTTCAATGTTTCTATGGTGATTTTTTCACAATTATTAATTTTGATTTCAATTATAAATAGCAAATTTTACTTCTATGAGAAACACTATAAAGGAGCATTAGTAATGGATTGATTGATTTTAGGGCCTTGCTTTTTCAGTTATACATAAAAGAGTTGGAAGAGTACGAGAGGATCACTAATTTTCATGCCTTTTCTATTGAGTAACCTGTGTCTAGAGGAGCTTCTTCAAAGCCACCCAAACCATATTATGATAGTTCACTCTGGAAAGACATTGCATATTCAATGAAAAGGAAGAGAAATGCTTGGTTAGTTAAGGATAATAGCATCTATCTCAAAGATCAAATATTCTTTAGAGTAGGGCTCCTTCTCATTAAGAAGTTACTTGAGCATAGGCTTGATTGATTGTTGTTGAACTTGTACTTGCAAATTCTTGTAAATTGCCAATTCCACAGAATTTTGGAATGGGGGAGGGGGCACTTGTTTCAGAGACGGGGGACCAAGACTTAAAATTTAGGGGATATAAGGGGATGACAGTGCAAGTATAATATAGTACTTGAAAAATTAATTATGAAAAAAATCTGTAAGGGGGCACTTGTTACAGAGCCAGGGGGGCCAAGGAGTTAAATTTAGGGACACAAGGGGATGACAGTGCAAATATAATATAGTACTTGAAGAATTAATTATGAAAAACTGTATAAGAAATAAATATTGAAACTATAAGCTATGGAATAGTAAACACGATGCATTAAACAATGAAAATGTTGAATATCAATGTATTATTATATTCAAAATGTTAATGATGATTACATTGAAATTTGAAATATAAGTGGCCAATGCCTTTCATCATCATCCCAAAGGTTGTAGAAAACTCCTTATTACTGGAATTGTTGGACCTATCTAGTTCAAGCTCCTCCAGTTGGACATGGACCAACCCTGTTTGTGCCACATTATCACCAATTTGTATATAAGTGTGTCACAATGGGACACACTGTTATGTACAGCTACAAGCTTTTCTACTCTCTTAGAGATAAGTTCCTTTAAATAAGGTGGTTGAAGTTGTGTGTAGATCAGTTCCTCTTAGCAGTAGAAGAACTACAAGCAGGAGACAAGAGGTGAATGGCTCATGTGGTCTCCATATCATTAGGTCCTCTTGTAACTTCTGAACAAAACCTGGACATGTTACGTCTTCAATACATTGGAAAGAAGACATCAGGGGAAAACGGAGAGGCTGCAGTTCGATCATTGTCTGACAATCAATTTATAGGATCCACCCTGAATAGCCATTGCATTTTGTTTAAGAATACAGTACAACATATTTAATCATTGCTAAAGAAATGATATGGAAGCTCACACATTCTATCCTCAAGTCACAAATAAAATTTCCTTTATTAAATTTGATTTTGTAATTGAAAGATGCCCTTTAAGAACTTCCATGTGCACATGCGTCTTCTGTAGGACTGGAAGCTGAGTAAGTAAAGTATTTTCTTTGCATTTTCAGCATACCTCACCTTTTCTATGTTGAATATATATTTGCATGGATATTAGAAAAATGCTTTTTTTGTAGTTTGATTGTTAAATTTTACACAGAATATGATTTGAATAAGTTATTTGAATTACTACTTTATGTGATCTGGCTCTTGCATGAGTATGCCATAAAATTCTGCAATGGAGAGATTTCCTCTACGTTGCATGGGTATGCGTACCCACACCCCTGGGATGCGTACCCACGTACCCAAGTACTGGGTACTCAGTGGAGAGCATCATAGCTAAGGACCTTGATTGAGATTTCTGTTTTTTGTTTCATTTTTTTTGTTTGTGTATCAGCTTGTTGTTTATCAAAAGCTTAATTCAATACGTAATCAGTTTGAAACTTTGATATAATACTGATTAACAATAAAATTTATCATTGTTCAAGTCAAAAGTTTATCATTTGCAATATTCCATTGTTATATGATTTATAATCTTCTTGTTCATGTTTAAAGTGTGCCTTCTCTGTTATGCATCTAAGCATTTAGCATATATATTATTATTACAAACATATTGCAAATTTGAAACTGAAAACAATACATTACATCTGCAAACTTTATCACTGTTCTTGTTTTGAAAAACCATTGCCATGACTCATATTTTCAGATTTTCTATAAATATTAATTAATATTAAAAAAAAATTTGACGTACCCAAGAACCCCGGTCTCCTATTTTGAAAAATAGTTGTACCTGTACCCGTCCCTGTACCCTAAGCACCCAAGTACCCTGTCGCCGTGCAACCTTGGATTTCCTTAGGCATGAAGCAAATTGTCATTCACATCTCATGCTTCTTTATTTTATCCTGCTCCTGGATATTTGTATGCTGTAAAATTCTAGAATGAAAATATTGCCTTGGGTGTGAAGCAACCTGCCATTCACAAATCATGGGTTGGTTGGATCATGGATAGGTTGCACCTTGAATATGTAAATATCTCTGCACTTATGATTCATAGCTCATGAGATATTCATATTAGTGCCGTTTGTATACCAAATGAGTATAGACAAATGACTCCTGAGTGAAAATCTGTGCAAAATTTTCTCTTCTCATGATTTATTCTAGAGAAGTGCAATTATGTTTTATCCTCAAGAATTACAGATTGACTAATTCTCGGATCAGTCTCCAGGTTTTGGCAGTGAAAAAAATGGACACTTCAGCTCTCTCCCTACAAAAACCTGAAGACTTTCTGGAAGCAGTTTCTATCATGTCACGCTTACATCATTCAAACACCACTGAACTTGAGGGTTATTGCACAGAACACGGCCATTACCTTCTTGTCTATGCATATTTTTCCAGTGGATCATTATATGATATATTGCATATGGCAGATGAGACCACAAAACATTTGACATGGAATATTCGTGTAAAGATTGCACTGGGGATAGCAAGGGCCTTAGAGTAAGTTTAATTTTATTGGATCAGGTTTTGGCTGTTGAAGTTCTGGAATCAAATCTGTTTTCACACAATCTTTTTCTGTACAGGTATTTGCATGAAATTTGCTCTCCATCCATTGTGCATAGGAATTTCAAGTCTGCTAACATTTTGCTCGACGATGACCTAAATCCTCATCTCTCTGACTGTGGTGTAGCTGCTCTTAATCCAAGTTCTGACCGTCAGGTTTGAAACTCTTCTGTTCAGATCAACTTATGTTTATTTCAACTTTCTGAAGCAGTCAATAATCAGGAAAGGGTATTGGAAACAACACAATAGAATTGATTTTTAATGATACTCGTTTTCAGGTTTCAACTCAGATGCTCAGTTCCTTTGGGTACAGTGCTCCTGAGTATGCCATGTCAGGAGTCTATACTGTGAAGAGTGATGTTTACAGTTTTGGGGTGGTTATGCTAGAGCTTTTGACCGGCCGGAAGCCTCTGGATAGGTAAGTTTTCTGTTGTTTTGAGAGTGAAATTTGGTTCTTTCCACGATATCTTTACACTGATTGAATTTGTACTGTTTATAGTTCAAGACCAAGGTCAGAACAGTCATTGGTGAGATGGGCTACCCCTCAGCTTCATGATATTGATGCCTTGTCAAAGATGGTTGATCCAGCAATGAAGGGAATTTACCCTGCTAAATCCCTGTCACGTTTTGCTGATATTGTTGCCCTCTGTTGTCAGGTATCCAACACAATCGATATTTTTCGAGCATTCTGTAATCAAAAGCAGGAACATACTTGCTACTTAAATTAGCGATTCATTAATTATGAAAGCCTGGTGCCAAGGCTTAGAAAACTTGAATTTGACTATCAATTCATCATTTGTCTTGGCAGCCTGAACCAGAATTCCGGCCTCCAATGTCTGAAGTTGTGCAATCATTGGTGCGATTGATGCAACGGGCTAGCCTTAACAAGAGAATGATGGGAGACGACCTGGGAGGTTCTCATACAGATTCTTTAGATTCTTAGACGCAAAGAGGCTGCATGCTTGTACTGGAAAAGACTTTTAACCTTTGTTATTACCAGCTGAAAAAAGGGCAGACTGATGACCTTATAGAGCTTTAAGGAAGATCCTGCCATGCAGCCAAGCTGTAAGAGTTGTTAACATTCTTTTTTAAAGGCTATCCTATTTATCGTTTGTATTTTATTCATATATTATGTTAAATAAGTTTTGCCATACTGAACATACCAATTGAAATGGTACCATTCTGATATGTACAAGTCCACGTCATTTAGTTGCACGTGTTATGTTCAGCTTCAAAGAAACAATTTTTTATATTTCCATTGGATTTCAAATTGAATGGAAGTTATTCATCCGTTTTCTTCAATTGTTGAAATGGCTTCGTCTACTTTACAAGTGAAATATCAAGAATGTTGTTTATTATGTAGAAAGTCAAGCATCATTCTTTTCAATTTTGGTCACTCCCGATGGAAGGAAGGTAGGAAAGCAAACATAAGGATTGAAGGTATATAGAACAAAGGGGATATTGTTGTTTGCAATTGATTTTTAAGTGATAAAATTACGATTTAAGAAGGTTAAAGGCTATGTAGTTTGTGTTGCACCGCTGTTGTTGTTTGCGATTGATTTTTAAGCTGATAAAATCACGATCTATGAGGTTAAAGGCTATGTGCAGTTTGTGTTGCAGGAAGGGTGCAAAAATGCTTTAAATTCTTGACACAATTCTTGTAATTAAGAGCTCATATTTGTTACTTTGTGTAAATGAATAGAAGGTCGGAATTTTGAAAGAGAAACGACTCAGAAGACCCTTTGTGAAATACTTTTTTTTTTTTTCTACTAACAACATGATACATTATTAGGGAAGGAAATTATAGCATATCTATGCTACGCACTTTCTATCACAAATGATCAAGAGTTCATGAGCTACAAGTGTAAGAATGGAGTCATCCAAAAACTTATGTGGGTGAAACCACTAATCTACAGTCTATAATGATTATTATGTAGAGCTTCTAGATTTAGTTGTGTAGAGGTTAGCTATAATGGGATAGAGAGGGAAACCCGTAGCTACACCATCCACTTGTTCATAAATTACACCTTGGAAAGAAAAGAAAGTGGGTCGGAGACAAAGTTCAACTGAAGAGGGCACTTCTTCATTAGTCTTGCGTTTGACAATCTCAATAGATTCAAGAAGGGGAACTTAGGTGAAAAGAGAAATGACGTCAAAGCTCACTCTAAATCGTTACGAGGGTTGGACCTTAATAAGTTCATCTTGGCATCCTCTTCTTTCTAGCCCAAGAACCCCTTCCCATCCTTTTCTCCTTAGCTTCCTTTCTCTCCTTTTTGGCCTTGTTTTCCTCTTTTCTCTCTATTTTGGTTCCTTTCTCCTTTGGCCAGTTTGCGCTCTCCCTCCCTCCCTCCGCCCCCCCCCCTTTTTTTTGGGTGCTTAGGATCGTTCTCTTGTTCATTTCTTGAGGATTTCGTGTCCTTTTTTATTCTTCCAATTCTTTTATTCTTTTTCTTAATGTTTAGATTTTTTTTCATTAATATTTTGGTAGTATTTATTGTTAGTTTTTTTTAAAAATATTTTTCTTCTTTATTTTCATTTTTTGGTTTCACTCATTTTTTCTTTTTTATGTTCTTGTTTTTTTAATCATTTGTTTTTTTACCTTTTTTCTTCCCCTTTTTCTCTTTCCTCTCCTTTTAGTATTCTTCTCTTGCTTTTTCCATATGTATATATGTATGTATATGGCATATGCATATCTATAGATATATTATACATATATAGACATATACATACATAACATACATATCATAACATATACATTTATATGTATGTGTACACATACGTACACATGCACATGTATATATATATATATATATGTATATGTCTATGTTTATGTGTGTATACACACACATCTTATTTACTTGTAGAGCATACACAAACACATTTTCTTTTTCTTTTATCTTTTGGTTCTTTAATTTTTTATTTTCTATTTATTAGTTCTTTTTAAATTTTTGTTTGCTTTATCTTTCGACGTTCTACTCATTTATTTTTTGGTTTTATCTTTTTCTATTTAGTTCTTTATTGACACTTTTTTGGTCTTTTTCATTTTGGTTCCTTTCTCCTTTTGCCAGTTTGCACTCTCCCTCCCTCCCCCCCCTTTTTTTTTTGTGCTTAAGATCGTTCTCTTGTTCATTTCTTGAGGATATCGTGTCCTTTTTTATTCTTCCAATTCTTTTTTTCTTTTTTTTTTAATGTTTAGATTTTTTTTCATTAATATTTTGGTAGTATTTATTGTTAGTTTTTAAAAAAAAATATTTTTCTTCTTTATTTTCATTTTTTGGTTTCACTCATTTTTTTTCTTTTTTTATGTTCTTGTTTTTTTAATCATTTGTTTTTTTACCTTTTTTCTTCCCCTTTTTCACTTTCCTCTCCTTTTAGTATTCTTCTTTTGCTTTTTCCATATCCTTTTAGTATTCTTCTCTTGCTTTTTCCATATGTATGTATGTATGTATATGCATATCTATAGATATATTATACATATATAGACATATACATACATAACATACATATCATAACATATACATTTATATGTATGTGTACACATATGTACACATGCACATGTATATATATATGTATATGTCTATGTTTCTGTGTGTGTATACACACACATCTTATTTACTCGTAGAGCATACACAAACACATTTTCTTTTTCTTTTATCTTTTGGTTCTTTTATTTTTTATTTTCTATTTATTAGTTCTTTTTTAATTTTTGTTTGCTTTATCTTTTGACGTTCTACTCATTTATTTTTTGGTTTTATCTTTTTCTATTTAGTTCTTTATTGACACTTTTTTGGTCTTTTTCATTTTGGTTCTTTTCTCCTTTGGCCAGTTTGCGCTCTCCCTCCCTCCCCCCCTCCCCCCCTTTTTTTTTGTGCTTAGGATCGTTCTCTTGTTCATTTCTTGAGGATTTCGTGTCCTTTTTTATTCTTCCAATTCTTTTTTTCTTTTTTTTTAATGTTTAGATTTTTTTTCATTAATATTTTGGTAGTATTTATTGTTAGTTTTTTTAAAAAAATATTTTTCTTCTTTATTTTCATTTTTTGGTTTCACTCATTTTTTCTTTTTTTATGTTCTTGTTTTTTTAATCATTTGTTTTTTTACCTTTTTTCTTCCCCTTTTTCTCTTTCCTCTCCTTTTAGTATTCTTCTCTTGCTTTTTCCATATCCTTTTAGTATTCTTCTCTTGCTTTTTCCATATGTATGTATGTATGTATATGCATATCTATAGATATATTAAACATATATAGACATATACATACATAACATACATATCATAACATATACATTTATATGTATGTGTACACATACGTACACATGCACATGTGTGTGTATATATATATATGTGTGTGTGTGTGTGTGTGTGTGTGTGTGTGTATGTCTATGTTTCTGTGTGTGTATACACACACATCTTATTTACTCGTAGAGCATACACAAACACATTTTCTTTTTCTTTTATCTTTTGGTTCTTTTATTTTTTATTTTCTATTTATTAGTTCTTTTTTAATTTTTGTTTGCTTTATCTTTCGACGTTCTACTCATTTATTTTTTGGTTTTATCTTTTTCTATTTAGTTCTTTATTGACACTTTTTTGGTCTTTTTCATTTCTTTCTTTGTACTTGCTGCTTCCTCTACTAACCCTCTTCCCTTTTTAACTTATTTTGGTCTATGATTTTTCTGCTCTCTTTGTAGTTCTCTTATCTTTATGATGGATCAAAAAGTTTGTTTCGAAACGCTAATACAAATAAACTCTACACAACTAAAGTCAGAAGCTCTACACAATGAAACTAACAAGCTAAATAATCAATTTTACCAATACAGAATTGTTTGGGCATTTTTGAGTTCGATAAAAGAATTATTTGATGAAAAATATATGATTGTTCTAATTAACAAGTAATTGCAAGTTTAGACAGATACAAAGGATGAACATTGGTAATGCCTAATAAACACATATAATCATAGGATCATCGGTTGGACTTGTCATGTATGTCTATATTTTTATTCTTACATTCATACTACTCAATTATAGTTGTGTACACCATCACGAGATAAATGGGTAAATTAAGATTCATCAATCAAAGTCTTTACAATCTATAGAGATGTTTGTGGGACAAAGCCCTATATGGTTGGACTCTTTGTTGGTGTTGGTTGAGTTTACATACATTAATGTAGTGAAAGGGTTTATAGGAAAGAAACCATTTCAAGTGCTATACAAAACATCTTCAAATAGTGTTGATCTTTTAAGTATTGAAGATGATAAACACATCAATTTGAGTCTTAACATTTATGTAGTACATAAAGTTCATATGCAAGTTAAGAAACAATTTAAGGAGAGCAAGTCAATGCACATGTAACACAAATGAAAATTATTAAAGAGAGTAGACTTTATCAAAGGATGAGTTAGTCATGGAGCACTTGAAAATTAGAGTTTCCCAAAAGGAACATATAATAAGTTGAAACCTAAGAAAATTGGATTTTGATTTATTAATTTTCTTAAAGTTAATACATTGTGATTTTTTTTATGTTTTCTATTTGTATTCTTATCAGATACGTAGTGTTGAAGATAACATACAAAAAAATGAGGTTTTTTATTGGAGAAAGACAATGTCTAAAAATCAATAAGAGAAAATTGCATTGAGTTTTGAAATGGGCACTGTCAAGAAGACCTAGAGGAATGAGTACAAAAATTATTTCATTCGTTGGAGAGCTAAATGACTTGAAGACTCATGGATTCTTGAAGTAGAACTAGGTTGACATGGTTGGGTTGAAATATGTTTTAGTACATATTTAATTTTGAATGGAAAGCTCAAATTCTTCTCACTTGGGGTGTTTGGTGTAGGAGCATCTCAAGGATTGCACAATCTTGCACCATGTAAACAAAATTGTTTGTTTATTTTTCCTATTTGTTTTTGTGTTTTATGCACATATTTTCCTTTTGCATGTGATATAATATTCAATAGAAGGATCTTGAGAGATTCTACTTGTGCATAGGAGTATTTTGGTTGCTTCATGACCATATATATTTTTGCAACTAAGTTTTATATCCATTCACACTTATTAAAATGGGTAATTGATTTCAAATTTTTGTTCAAGTTTTATACCTTTCTCAAAATATGCTCATGTGGGCACTTGGATATGATTGTAAGAACCCCCTTTTAATCTGCCCTTTCATTTTGATAGTTTGACATTTTATCAAACACTCAGCATGCAAGTGATTGGTTATATTTTATGAGTGTTTATGGTTTTTGTTGGATTTCAATGCCAAAGCATTTGTATAAAACATAGAAGCAATAACCATAACTTAACACAAACAACTATTAAACATTCAACCTCAAATATGGTTTTATTTGTATTATATCAGGTCTGAATACGACTCATATTAGGTTTAATACAATTTATTTCTACTAAAACAATTTTTAAAATGGACATATTGTGATTAGGTATATAGTAGTCTTCAAATATGCAATGATATAGTTGTCCTATGGCCCTCAACTATTGAAAAGGATTGGTGAAGATGTATAGGTCTGAAACACCTTGAGAATATATAATATTGCAATGACTAATCTTCAAGGATTTTATGAGAATAAACCCTACAATTTAATTAATAATCTTCACCAAAATCACCTAGGATGCTAAGAAAGCATTCACCTAAGAGAAGAAAGTTACATATAAAGAGGCATCAAATGGTAGATTATTTCCAAATATTATTTTCCATCTTTGGCATAATCTCAAAAACCTTAGATCTACAATTAATTCCTTCAAACTCTAGCCAAAATAGTGTCCAAAATGTTCAATATTCTAACTCTAAAACCCTAGAAACCATATTGAAGTATACACAACGTTGTAGCAACATCGATGATTATTGAAGAAGTGGTACATATTACTTTTTAGAATTCATGATACCTTAAAATCTTCACAAGACATCATCAAAATCTTTACCAAGTGATCAAATAAGTATAATTTAAATTCTAAAATGAATCCATCCAATAGGCTAAATGGGTTGAACCTGCAAACACAAGCTCTCCAAAAGTCTCCAAGAGAAAAAATTAAAACCATAAGAATGCCTTACTACACCAACCTCATTGCAAAGAACTCCAAGAAACATCTAAAAGATTAGACTGACTTGAATATATGTTAAAATTGGAGAACTTTATTTTCTCTATTAACTATAATGTAGCAAAATATACATCATATGAATGTCTAATCAAGTGCAAACTAAAGTTACGAGCACCATAAACTACTGAATACAAGAAGTATGAAAAATAACTACAACCTATATACTATCATTCCATCATGACACTGTATGTAAATACAAAAAATATGGATATACAGTTCATATTTCATTGTGATCTCTAATAACCCATGCTATCCATCCTAATGGACCATCCATCCACCTCAAAATTCTATTCTCTTGTACATGGGCTCAGTATGGGTGCTCATCTTTATTGTTGGCATGGGGCTATGGCACGATTTCTAGAGGGATCACTGCTAGTGGGATTGCGTGTACCTATCACGTCTCTCCTTACTTCTTTGTTTGTTTAAATCAACAACAAAGTTGTTGAGTGCATCTTCAAATGGTAACCTATTGGCTGCAGATCTAGTCCAGGTGTACCTATGGGATATTTCCCACCTAAACATCCTCACAACTCTTCCATGTAGTAGTCTATGAATTTAGATTCATCCACTTCCATGCCAACTGATACATACACAACAATGTTGTGAAAAATGAGTCTCCATAGAGACTCAGCAAGTTGCCTTGGTCTACCATTAAATACATCATAATTATGTAAATTCCAAATGGACCAAAGAATTTCAATAGATAATAAAGACCAAAATAAGCTGCAACTTTTATTGAGGCTCAAGATTTTTCCATTTAAAATATTCAAGATATTAACATTTTGATTTAGAAAGAGCCTAAACAGTCCCTAGATTTCTTTAGCAAAAAGGCATTAAAAAATGTGATGAATGGATTCACAACATTTAAAAAATGTACAAACACTGAGCTCCCTAGAAGGTTTCTTTACATGCAATTTGTGTAGGAGTCTCCACACGAAGCACGCCTTTTTGGGTTCAACATGTTTCCTCCAAAGGTTCTACATGGTTTTATTCTAGTTAAAGGCATTAGGATTAGTGGACTAGGAAGCATTCATGTGTTCAATGATCAAGTTATTATTTGTGAGAAGCCGATACCAGTATTTGGCCTTGGTGTTAGGTAGGGTACTGTCATCAAGCCATTTAAGTTGGGAGATATTTTCCTCAATAACTCTAAATCCCTTGGTAGTTTTAGTTTACAACAATTATCCCTTGGGATGGAGTAGGTCCTCCACTAAGAGTGGGGAATATCATATTTCTACCATATCTCTTACCAACTAAGTAGCTTCCCATCCTGTATGATATCTGCAAAATATTTAATACCTTTAACGCCCATTTCTGAGTGGAGCAACCCTGTAGAAGTGCTGAAGGCTTATCTCCATGTTTAAGACTCCACCACACCAATTTATCACCATAGATCAAACAATTCTCATCAATAAGACTGTTATTTGTAACCAAGTGTCTAACTATCTCCCAGCCTTTCCAAACAGCCTTGAAAACATTAGACCCCGCTACCTTGAATGGGAAGTTGCCAGATAGAATATCACTGATACGAAAATTATTCCATGAAGATCCTTTGAAAGGAACAACCCTTGCAATATTAATCCTCACCAAGATCTTCCAAGGCTCTTCACCTTTTGTAGCCTTAGCTACCCATTTGATAGCCAGGGTAATTCCTTGCATTCTTAAGTCGTTGAGCCCCAAACCCCCTACATCCTTACCCATTGTGCACCACTTATAGTTCATAGCATGCCTCCTCTTACCACCTTCCCATTTGACAAAAGAAACTCCCTTATTTGCTTCTGTACATAGTTGAATTGGGCCTGGTTGAACATCCAGATAGAGGCATAGTATATAGTATAAGAAGATAATATTTTTTGGCAGATTTGAAACCTCCCAACAAGAGATAGATATCTAGTGTTCCATTTACTAATTTACTTATCAATTTTACCCTTAATCCACTCCCACATTTCCTTCAAGTTAGGATTCACAAAGAAGGGGATGCCCAAATATCTGACCTGGTGAGAAGGCCCACCCCAAGTTAATGAAAACTTATGACACCATGTTGGGGGATGCTCATCCCATCCCAACATAGTTCATTTAGGTAGAGAAACTTTGCTTCTAGATGCATCACACAATAGGTTTATTTTAAGCATCAGATTGGAAACATTGGGTTCATATAATTTGATAATGATTTCTATATCATCAGAAAATTGGATATTGGAGAGGTCTTCACCATTGTGTAGTATTACACCTCTAACTCTAGGAGAAAGTGATTGATATCTCAGGAGATAGAATAAGGCATCAACTACAATAAAAAACAATGCTAGGGCAAGTGAGAATCCTTGCCTTATAGATTTGGATAGATTAAATGGTTGTGTTATGGTTTCATTAATCTCAACCTAGGTCATGGCCTTATTCATCAGAGTGCGAACCATTTGGAAAAAAAACTAGGGAATCCCAAACTTTCTAGCATCATAAAGATAAACTTCCTCTCTATTATGTCTTATTCTATCTCATAATCCAACAACAACATACAAACTTGTTGGTTGGATTCCTTAGCCCAATCCATGGCTTCCCAATAAGTAATCAAGCTCTCCAGAATGTAACAAACTTCAACAAAGCTAGTTTGAGTTCAGTTAACCATATGGGGAAGGGTATCCTCAATTCTAAGAGCAAGCATTTTATATAGGATCTTATAAGATACATATAAAAGTGTGATAGGCCTCCAATTCTTGATTAGGATCCCATCCCCATCCTTTGGTATAAGCTTAATGAGCCCATTGTTGACGTCTTTACCCAAAGTCTCCTATCAGTGGCTTCATAGAGTACTTGAGAACTTTATTTAATAAAGTGACTCAATTTTTTTAATTATTTTACTTTATTTTGATTAAATCAATTAATGAAAGTCCCCCCTTTTGGAAAGCTATCAATTCTAAACAACTTAATTGATTAATTTTTATTATGTCAATATAAATATGGGGATGTTACAATGATGATAGGAAAAAATATAAGCATTGAAAAAATGGAACATATTACAAGACAACCAAAATATGATTGGGTGAATTTGATGTTGTCTTGGAATTTGATCCATCTCTTGTGTTATAATAGTTTATCACCTTGGAATATGAAGCAAATTTTGTATTGTTTTCTGTAGAATTTATTTATGATGCATTATATTCTAAACAAAGTGGTAGTTGAGTGTTTGGTGAAGATAGTGGTTGATGTAAGACAGAGTGGACTAACAAAGACACTATTACCAATCTATTTAGACAAGGTTTGATCAAGGTCTTGGTAAGGATGAGCTAGAGATAGATATAGGTCACAAAGAGTTCAATTTCTTTTGTCATGTCAAGCATTGAATGAGCTCAAATTCTTATCACAAATAGCCTTTTTCATTTTGTAATTTCCATCTATTTTTAGAGAACATACTTGTAGTCTAAAGACTTTAAAAAATTCAATAAAATCACTATATTTATGTCTTCAAACAATCTTTTTTTTTTGTGTGTACTTCGTACATCCATTTACTAGATATTTGACGCAGCCAAGGGGAATGGTGGATCCAATTAAGGATAGTCCAAACCTTGCAGCTTCAGAACAACACAACGGAATAACACAACACAACACAACACATGATATATTTCAAAACATATTTTCCATTAACATGCCTGACTGTAAGGCCTTCCGGGTTAGGGCCAATTACAATCAGAAGTAATTCTGCAATATCATCAAGATCCAACACAACTCCAGCTAGTTCAGTTCTGAAAACTATTAGCAACTGATGGAAACCCTAAGGTAGATCTAAACTTGAGCTCACAAACCTCCAAGAAATCTCCTTGTCTCCAAGTATGCAAACCACTAGCTCTGCTACTACAAACTATCAGATAACAATCTGATCTGCAAGATCTCGTAGGATCTTTTCCACAACTTCACTTATCTGCTACCCTTAGATCTACTTTCATGATCTCTCTAAGTCATGCCTAAACAACTACCCCACACACCCCTTAAATACTAATCATCAGCCACAAGTCGGCTGGATGAAACCATTAACTCCTCCTAGCAAATACTAAATGCAATACAAGTTGGCTCTCAAATAGCCTTACAATAATTAAATTCAACATGTCAGCCTCCAAATCCACATAGGAGAATCCAACAAAAGATACCAACATTAAATGCACCAAGTTGGCCAAGAAATTCTTCAAGAACTCCAGTCGGTAAACCAGAACTACCGAGCGCCAGAGAAACAATCGAGCACTAGTGAAACAACCGACCAAGCCAAGCAACACCAAGAAACACAGGCATTACCGAGCACCAGTTCCACCAAGCATAAGAAGTCTCACCGAGTTCCTTTGGTGACCGAGATTCCTTCAATAAGTGAGACCATTGGTTAAGGCTGCAACCGAGTAACACTAGCCAAGTAACACACCACCATGCAGATTCACCAAGGACCCAAGAATGCCCCTGCATCAGACACCCCAAGTTTGAAAAGATGTTCATATGTGATGAGAACATCTTTTGGGATTCAACACATATACCCCGAACTGGTTCTTCACATACAAGTCCTCCACCTTTTCACTTTGCGTACTCTTCCACTTCAGCTTCCTTTGTCTCTTCAAGTCTTTCCTTGATAACACACATGTCTGTTCTCCAAACTGATAATTCATTCTCTCAGGATCTACCAACTCAACTCGGCTACCAATACTCAGACTTCTCCTACTGAGTGTTGTATCCAGCAAAGGCATTAGGGAAAAGTTCCTGTCATCCTTCTCAACAGTAAACACATTCTTCACACAATCATACATAGCTCTGCAATCATATTGCCAAGGTCTACCGAGCAATATATGACAACTATTTATCTCCATAATATCACATAACACAAGATCCTTATATTGGCCAATCTGAACATCAATAAAGCATTGTTCTCTTACTTCTAGAGCATGATCATCTTGAAACCAGCCAATCCTCTAAGGATGTGGATGTCTCATTCTATTTAAACCAAGTTTCTGAACCATGTCCTCAGCAACAAGGTTATCAGTACTACCACTGTCAACAATAACATCACAAAGTTTACCTCTAGACTTGCACCAAGTCCTGAACAATTTACTCCTCTGACAAGGTTCCTCCTTTGTACCAAGAAATGTTTGCCAAAGCAACAAGTTCTTAGTTTTAGGTTCATTCTCAACATTTTCATTCACCATAGTAGTTCGTTGGTCACCAAGCTTCTTTCGTGTGCACTCAAAAGAACGGTGTCCTTCTTCACCACAATTATAGAAAGTACCCTTAAAGATAGATAACTCTACTTGTCTTCTTCTTCGGTTCTACAGGTTTCTGTTCATCTTCTGCAGTCATCGATTTATCCTTCACCGAGTGATCAATCTTTTCCTTCCCTCAAGGATTACTATGTTGTCTCCTCTTCAACTTATCTTCTACCTTCAGAGCACACTGATAAGCATCTTCAATAGAATCAAGCTTCAACATACCAAGCTCATCCTGAATATTCAATCTCAAACCATTCACATACCGAGCTACCTTTTCCTTACCAAGTTCTCTATGTCCAGACCGAATAGTAAGCTTGTAGAACTCCTCGATATAATCTTCAACAAACAAATCCTTCTGTTTCAGATTGTGCAACTTCTTAAACAAGTCAAGCTCATAATCAACATGTATGAACTTAGCTTTCAACTTAGTCACCATCAACCTCCATCGATTGATCTTCATTTCACCTTCATCTTCTCTATCTCTTTGTAATTCTTTCCACCAAAGAGAAGCATGTCCTTTCAATTTCCTCTGTGCTAACCTCACCCGAAGAGGATCTTCAATTTCTTCCAACTCAAAGAAATCTTCAAGTTCACCAATCAAATCAATCAAATTCTCGGGCTTCAAAGTACCAGAGAATGTAGAAAATTCCATTCGGTAACTATTACTTAACTGAGCTCCAAATCTATGTAACCGAGTAGTTTTGTCTTCACCAGATCTATCCCTCAGGTCATCACCACTAGATCCAACAACTTCAAAGTCTTCAACAGCTTCCTCATAACCATCCTCAGTACCAACATTCTGAGGTACACCAGTAACAGCTCTCATGATCTCAGCGACCATGTCATTCTTCATCAACTCCATGTCAGATTTGAAATTGGATTTCACCTTCTCAATAATCCTAGATTCCATAGTATCACAGAGATCAACAATCACTCTAGGGTCCAATCTTCTCAGAGGCATCCTTAAAGATAAGAAAAACCCTCTGTAACAAACCCTACATCGACCGACTTGTGACAATCTCCAACTTGTATGCAAGTCAGATCAGCCTGCCACCTCACACAAACAACTAGGGCAAGATTCCACAAGTTTAGTGCTCCAGATCTGCAACTCAGATCATACAATCTCTTCACTCACAAGATTAACTTCGCAAGATCAGCCTTGCTAGGTCAACCTTCGCTCCACAAGATCAACTCAACTTTGATACCACCTAACTCAGCCAAGGGGAATGGTGGATCCAATTAAGGACTGTCCAAACCTTGCAGCTTCAGAACAACATAGCTGAATAACACAACACAACACAACACAACAGGATAAGTTTCAAAACATATTTTCCATTAACATACCCGACTGTAAGGCCTTCTAGGTTAGGGCCAATTACAATCAAAAGTAATTCTGCAATATCATCAAGATCCAACACAACTCCAGTTAGTTCAATTCTGAAAACTATCAGCAACTGATGGAAACCCTAAGGTAGATCTAAACTTGAGCTCGCAAGCCTCCAAGAAATTTCCTTGTCTCCAAGTATGCAAACCACTAGCTCTGCTACTACAAACTATCAGATAACAATCTAATCTGCAAGATCTCGTAGGATCGTTTCCACAACTTCACTTATCTGCTACCCTCAAATCTGCTTTCATGATCTCTCTAAGTCATGCCCAAACAACTACCCCACACACCCCTTAAATACTAATCATTAGCCACAAGTCGGCTGGATGAAACCATTAACTCCTCCTAGCAAATATTAAATGCAATACAAGCTGGCTCTCAAATATCCTTACAATAATTAAATTCAACATTTCAGCCTCCAGATCCACATAGGATAATCCAACAAAAGATACCAACATTAAATGCACCAAGTCGGCGAAGCAATTCTTCAAGAACTCCAGTAGGTAAACTAGAACTACCGAGCGCCAGAGAAACAACTGAGCACCAGTGAAACAACAGACCAAGCCAAGCAACACCAAGCAACACAAGCATTATCGAGCACCAGTTCCACCGAGCACAAGAAGTCTCACCGAGTTCCTTTAGCGACCGAACTTCCTTCAATAACCGAGACCATCGGTTAAGGCTGCAACTGAGTAACACCGGCCAAGTAACACACCACCATGCAGATTCACCGAGGACCCAAGAATGCCCCTGCATCAATATTCATTTGACCCATTACTAATACTACATTATGTGCTCCAATAGCTCCCGCTTTTAAGTCTAACTAGACTGTACATTTTGATTGATATGTTTGACATTATAAGTATAGATTACCTAACCAATCATTTCTTTGGTATTCTTGGTGGGAACAAACTTTGAGATTTTGACATATATTTGAAAAATTCTAAACTCTAAAGATTACCAATTTCACTCACTAAAAGTTTTGGAATTTTTCTTAAAGGACATAATTTTTTTCACTTGACAACTTCATTATATGGCTAAAGAAAAATCTCTACGATGTTTATAAGGATAGTCCAAACTAGATCCTTAACCAAGAAACAAGGGGATGATCCTTTTCTTTTCCTACAATTGTATAAGGACACATTATAATTTTGGATTTTGTTGCCTTCAAGTAAGACTCATTCTTTATCTTGAACACATGGTTTCACTATCCATTCATCTCATTTTGAGAAATATGATATCTCAATCAAGATCATAGCCATTTATTTTATGAGAGTCTTGGAGCCCATTGACTATATACTAAAGTAATTACCTTGTTTCTATCGTGAAGATTTTGCATTATTTTTTAGGTAATGGGTCTATTGCTCCCATTGAGCATATCCAAGCAATAGCTAATATTTATGTTGTCGATAGTATAATGACACAAAATGTTTCCTTGAGGATTGTAGTCACGTCCTTTAAATGCAAGGTAGTAAAATATTTTAGTTTCCTAGTCTCATGTTTGATTGTGGATTAGGATGTAACAATCTCAAATATTTCAACATGTAAAATACCTTTATTTCACCATAATGCAAAGTAAAAGGTGATTGAATGATCTTTAATTGTTCAATTGATGTCTATGCCATTTTTCTATCCTTCAAGTAAATAATTTGTAATTATTTAATTGCCATTTCATCATTTCTTCTAATCAATCAACCTTCATCTTCTAATCACTCTAAATTAATTTTTCCTCTTGGATTAATTAATTATTTGATCTCTTTTTCTTCATTTAATAACTCTAATTATTCTTATTATATTAAATAATTATCTTTAGCTTTTTTTATTAGTAACAATATTATAATATATTATTAATAAAGAAAGATTACATATAAAGCTTCATATTCTATGCTTCTTTTATCAGTCACCATTATCAAACCCCACCTTGAAACATATACTTTGCTACCATATTCTTCCTTTTTACAATATTCAAATATCTACCCTTCCCTACCTTAACAATCTACCATTGCATTTAGAGTTTATGACTACACGACTCTTATTAGGCTTAAATATTCCATTACAATGCATTTACCAGACATTGAATCAAAATAGTTTGTCTTGAACCTTCCTCGACGCTCCATCTTTATCCTTGTAGCTCAACAACTTCAGTCCTCATGCTTCCATGTCTGTATCGTCCCTCACTCTCTATCCACATAGTTGAGACCATCCTTCGAAACATGACTTTCCAGACAAAATTCAAAATCCTCAAAACCAAAATCCAAATCCTATTTTCAAAATTGTAAAAGCCATAGTCATCATCCATCTCACACTCCATTCCTGATTCTGGTTCCTCTATTTCTCTTGCTTCTTCTCCTCCTTGACACCATTACTGGAAACTTCTGCAATTTGGCTTCCTGAGCATCATCGTAATCTCTTATTGCTCCTTTCAGTTTAACCCAAGCGAAAACCATCTTCGTTTTATAAGCCCTCTTGTCCACTTTACCAAAGCAACGAACAAAGGGCACACATCCAAATATCTTAGATTCCTCATCTTCAAAGCACTCTAAATAATTATACCCAACACCAGGGTTTGCACATTCTAAAATAGACTCCAAACCCAATAGTATATCTTTTTCAAAAAAGGTTGTCACAACCCACTCTACTTTCTCTATGTTCTTTCCTAGCTCTAACCTCCATACCACCACCATGGAGATGACATCAACATTCACCCTCCACTTATTTTTTTCTCCATAAATTGTTCTCCTAATAGATCAAGAATGACATTGATAATATTTTCATCTTTGTATTTCACCAAGCCATAAATACTTTCTTTCTTCATCGGGCCTTTGAAACCTTTTTGCTACTTATTTGTGTCTATTGAAGCTATTGCCTTCATTTTCCTGCACAATGTCACCTCCTTACTATGCACTCCTATTTTTAATTTTTTCATCTCATGCTTTCCCAAATACTTCTCTTACATTGCACCTAATTTATCACCTCTTGCATACTTAAACAATCAAGCACCTCACCTTATTTCCGCTTTTAATTATCCTCGCATGGCTCCTATTAAACCACAAATCAGTTCCTGCAATCATAATTAGTTCTTCTTTGGGTAGTGTAGAAAATAATAATTGCCTTCTCCCACACACATTTTAAGTCTTTTCCGCCAGCTTTAAAGATTAAGAGAATTTTTGAAGCATCACCTCCATAGCCACTTCCTCTAATGATGACATCACCCCTCATAAATCGAGGCCATAAAAAACATTTCAAACACCAATTTTTAATCTCACTTAATTAAATCTTTCTATCTTAAGTTCATTCACCTTATTAAAGGTGGTAGCCCAATTTGATAAGACACCCGCTTCCATATTTCCTTCACATTTTATATGGCTTATTTTAAAAAATTCAAAGGTGTTTAGAAACTCCCATATTTCTTCAACAATATTATGTAAATGCCATGTCTTCGTATGTTTTTTAATCAATGCATTAACAATGATCATTGAGTTGCCTTCTAAGTGCACTCTCTTCACGTTAGGATTTCTTCCCAAACGTAAAGCTAGCGGTACATCCTTGGCTTCTGCCATATTATTTGTTCCATCTGGTATCCTTTGTGCACCAATCACCAAAGTATTCCCCTTCCAATCTCTCATAATTGATCTTGCACCCGAGAGCCCTGGGTAACCTTTGGTAGCCCCATAAAAATTAAATTTAATCCACTCCTCAAGATTTTTCCATTTTACCACCTTTTTTCGGAGTCCTTTTTGAGCTATCTTAGATGCATTACCTATCAATCTTATCTTAATGCCCGACCAATTTTCCTGAATATGTCTATCCATTAAAGTATATGGAGTTGTTGGAGTAAGTCTTTTGATTTCCACACTCATCACCTCTTTTATTGAGTTGTTGACTCTTAATTTTACCCTTTCAACATTTTCTTCATGCTCCTGAAAAGTCCTATTCCTCTCCTTCTGAATTTCCCAAATAATAATTGAAGGGCTAATACTCCAAACACTTGAAAGCATAGATCTTTTAAAGAAAATATGCCACCCTATATGAACAACCCCATAATAGGTAATAATAATCATGCCAAAGCTTCTCCTAGGAATAATGTATTCAAACTAAGTATTATTTTCCCTATCATGAAGTGCATTTAAATTGTCAAGCTAGGGATGTATACTTGAAATGGGACAACATGGTTTGTGCCCCAAGTCTCTCATAGAGTCATTTGACTTAAGATGTAGGAAGGAAAATACATAAAATAAACTTACACTATTGTTGCAGGAAAGTAAACACACACAGATACTAAATGAAAATGATGCTGACAACTATAAGTTCAACTTTAACCTATTCTACCAACCCAAAGCATTCACTATGATTATCTCTGTAGGTGCTGCAAGAACATACACATGGTATAATGCTACAAGAGAGAACAATGAATTCTACTTGGAATGCTAAAAATGCTTTAACTACTTACTCTATTATACTCTAATCCACCTCCCAAGTGGGACCCCTTGGTCGGCTTTTGCTAGTTATTGACACAAAATATAACTCAAAATCACTCCATTGTATTTCTAGAAAAACTGCTTACATCATCATAAAATAATACATGAAACTAAAGAGTAACTTTGCTTCCAGTTATAACAGAAATACAATAATATGACTCACTTGATTTATAAAAATCATATCCCTTTATATAGAGGATTGATATTTATTTGAACATAAAGATAAGGTTTGACTAATTCATGACATAAAGAAACGAGAATACAATAGCTCTCGATAGAATATCATAAAGACTGAACAATCGCTTCAACAAAATATTGACCGTAGAGGAAATATAGCATAAGCGTGTTCCTATATTCCTTGAAATGATCATTCCTTCAATTCATTAGGCATGTTATGCAGTGTCATAATGGTTCTCCACATCATGACCAAGACTTCTTCATTTTTTGATCAATGTTTTCTGATCCACTCTCTAGTCTCTCCTCTTTCCCTGGAAGGTTAGTAGCACATGTGTATATATTCAAGTATTCAACCATTCAACTTAATCCAAATGTTAGGACATACATTCAAACAATTATATGAAATAATGAAACATATATATAATATTTAGCAAGGTATGTCAACTACTATCTACCCATAGGTTTTGTGGATTTGATTGTACTTATAGTATCTACATAAGTTCAAGTATTTAAAAGACACAAAAAATGTTTTGGAAATGTCTAGAACAAAGCATAAAACAATATAAAACAAAGACAAATTATTACCCCATCATCTGCCCCCTACAAGCATAATGCTTGTCTGCAAGCATTACACTTCTTAGCAATTCCCTAAACTCTCCAACTTCAATCTTTCCTCTCTGTTTACTTTTGAAAGTGTAATAGAACCCTTTGGTTCTTTCCCAATAGTCCATCTTGTAGTCTTCCTGCAGCTGGTCCAATTTTGTAGCATTAATGTCATACAAAGGCCATAGAAGCATAGATGGCTGGAATGTCAAGGGACACCAGAGCTCACACCAAATTTTCCTTCCCAACTGTATGTATTTAGGTACCCGGTTAATTGTTTCTTCCAGGTTGAGAGGACTATGTGGTTCAAACTTCTTAAAAGCCTCTAGAAACCTCTTCCACCTATTCCTGACACCAACTAGGGCTCTCTGAAATGTGAAATAGGGCATCACTTGATACTCTTTGTAGACTTTTTCACTAACAAAAAATTTGTCCCTAGTTTCTATTTTTGTATTCACATAAGTGAGACTTGTATGTGATGGAATGGGGACCTCAAATCCAACTACACACGCAACATAGTCATTACTCACATGATCGAATTACGAGAGAGAGTATGAATTACTCAATCTAAAATTCATGGTGATGCGACCTATTGCCTCCTATTTAGACGGGGTGTTTAATTACTCTCAGAACGAGAGCCAACAACCAAAAGACCAGTCCTACAATGGAGGATTTTCAAAAGCCATGAAGATAAACAAACTGAAATTGAACTAAATGAATTTAATCTAAGATACTTTGAAAGAAATATGATACTAATCTAGAATAGCTTTTGAAAGAAATATGAAATGCAAATTATTGTAAAGAACTTGAAAGTAGAAATGATATTAAGCTATGAACAATTAAGCAAATTAATTCTAAAATGAGGTGCAATAGTAAGCTAAAATGAGAAAAATTATACTAATGTGCAATAAAGCTTGGAATTAATGAAATTGAGACACAAAAAAACTATAGTTTAGTTACTCTCCATAATTGCCCCCTTGAATGAAGAAATGAGGCTCATTAAATAGAAAAGCCCGGGAAGAGAATGAAGGGGTTCTTGATTTAAAACTCCCGACTCTTCATTCCCATTTGAGACAAAAAGACAAGAATTACTTAATTAAAAGAATGGAAAATGCCACACAGGTGACCTTTCGAATATTATGAATTATTAATTCAAAAATGAGTGTCCATTCAAATAACAAGTAATTATTAATTTCTTTTTATGGGTAATTAGCTAAAGGGGGTAGATTTTAATTTAATTCCAAGTACGTAGGACTTTAGGATTAAATTAATTTATCATAGGGGTAATTTAGCTAATAAACATCGAAGACTTTAGGAATTAATTTTAATATTTGATTAATGCAAATTAGGGTTTTTGCAATTGACATCAAGTCGAATTAAGTTAGGTAGGAGAGAGAAAATTACCTAGGAAACTAGGACTTTGGAGATGTAAAATTGACAAAAATGCACCAAAATTGATTGAATTAATTAGGTGCCAATTTTAGGGTATTACATTTGCCCCTCTTTGAATTGATGTGCGAACAACACGTTGATTCAAAGAATAGTTTGAAGTGACAAATGACAAGAAATTCAGAAGTCTAGGTTAGGTTGCCAAGACACCGATCAGATCAAAGCATGATTTTCCAAAGTCTAAGTTAGATTGCGAAGACAACGGTCTCGAGAGAAGATGAGAATCAGGGTTAGGTTGCCCCAATGCCCAAAATGAGATTCAAATGCAAACTTAGGACTATCTCCAGAATCAAGGTTAGATTGCCTCAATACAAAGCTCAGCCCTCCGAGACCCAGGTTAGATTGCCCAGATAACGGTCTAAGAGAGATTTCGAGAGCCATCTTCAGAATGAAGTTTGACTCCCAGGAATTAGGGTTAGATTGCCCCAATACCTAAAAGATAGATGACCAGATAGCAAGATGCGAGGCATCAAGATGCCCCTAGCAATGAGAACTGATGATTCAGATTAGACTGATTCAAGAATTGATTCGACAAGATTCAAATGATGCAATCATCCTGCCCCCTCAGGAGAGAAATTGAAAGATGACATATCAGAAGGACGATTGACAACAAGAGGTTGCAGAGAAAAAGTAATTAGACTAGATTTGAGAAGTTGCAGAAGCAAATCAGAGCAAAGTAGAGGTCCTGTTGACCAAGTTTGACCATGGTTGATCAAAGTTGACTTTGATGAAAAGAGCAAAGATTCTAAAAACATGATGCAAAGATGAGGGTCTGGCAGGAAAATGACGCCAGAAGGCTGACTGCATAAGCATCCAATCCCAAAAGGATCCTAGAATTTAAAATGCAATTTTGAGCTATCTAGAGATGTCAGATTCTGATTTCGATCCCAAAAATGGATTCAGAGCAGTCGATTTAGCCAAGAGTGCAATTTTCATGCAAAAAAAAGTACTTTTGAAAATTAGGTCAAAAGCTATATAAGGCCCAGAGGGGTCATTTTCAATTCATTATTCACCTTCATCTTCTTATAATTTCTAAGCTCTGAGAGAGAAAATGGAGGGTCTTCCACTGCATATGCATAGATTTGAGTGCTCTCAATGACATGCCCGACCAGCGAAGTATGACGCACCTGTAAGTAGTCGATAAACCTTCTTGCTTTCAATTCGTACAACTTTTTAGGTCAATTTAGGATAGATTTAGCAACTTTTAGTCCATGTTCTTCCAATCTCGCGTGAGGAAGTAGTTTCCTCACACCAGCCTAGGTCTCCCCTCGCGCGAGGAAGTAGTTTCCTCGCATGAGTTGGGTCTTCTTCGCATGGGCTCTATCTGAAGTCTTGTGCGAGTTGAAAGATGGTCCCGCACGAGATTGTATTAGTTCACGTAAGGTCAAGTTCTGTCTCGCATGAGAAAATAGTTTCCTCATGTGAAAAATTGCTGCAGAGAATGTTTTTGCCAAAATTTGTCAAGTTTACGTAAAATCGGCCAAGTATAGTGTCACAAAGCCATGTCTAAGATAGATGTCTTGTTGCATTTACTGTTGTTGTGTTGAAAACCATCATGTCAAGATACTGATCAATGTTGTTGCTTGCTTTGCAAGTTGACTTCCCTGATGTTGCCTTCAGGACACACCATCCTGTCATCACCAAATTGGTATAGAGACTGACAGATGCAGAGAGTGCTCATATTGATGGACTCAGCTTGAGATACTTGCGTGATCTACTTGACATTCAGGTAAATCACAATCTTCTTGGTGCACTGGTAGAGCGTTTCCATTTAGAGATGAGCACTTTTCATTTTTTGATGGGGGAGATGACCATGAATCTTGAGGATGTATATAGGATTCTGCGGATACCTATCCATGGTGCTCGAGTAGAGTATGACACACAACCATGACAAAGTACAGTAGCCTTGAGGACTATCTTCAGGGATGATCTAGTGATGGGCCAAGCCATCTCCTGAGATGATTTGATGCATAGATACGACAGTGCTCACCCGTTAGCCATTGTACTTGCGATGTTCTTGAGCTATTACCTTGTTCCAGATCGAGGTTAGCATGGAGTGCGGCTGGGGCATAATGTTGCAAAGGATGCTGGCTAGACCAACAGTTAGATTTAGATGGGGTGAGTGCATGCTAGCACAGATGTACCATGAGCTCCATGAGATCACATACCAAGGTGCAAGGATGATGGTGGCAGGAGTCTTCATCTTGCAGATCTAGGCTTGGGAGCATCTCCCCATTTGCGGACCCATCTTCCATGACACACGGCAGCTGCTTGAGCCGTATATTTATAGGTATGTAGGTCAGATGACTCAGGCTCTGCTAGGTAAGATAGAGCAGTGAAGAGGATAGTTGGATGACATGGTAGCTATATTATGGAGACCTTGGGTGGCTATTGAGCCATGGGATGATGCTCGGAGAGAGCTCTCTCATATGTTACATGCATCCTGTGCCAGTTTGGTAGGTAGCAGGATATATCATAGGAGTACTACCCTTACACCTACTTCTTTGATGAGGAGAAGAAGGGGTGGCATGTGAGGCTAGATCCAAGGTAGTGTGTGATAGAGGCACGCATTCCAATAGTGCGATGGGATTACATGGTGGGTGTCACCAATGCAGGGGTGACACCTGCATACAGAGATCAGTTGATTGTACGTCCTCACCCATAATTCATGGATCTGGTTGGTGTGGGAGCATAGCAGTAGCAGGCATAGGATCAGCAGCCACCAGCCCAGCAGCCACTAGTTCAACAGCCTGTACAGCAACAGACTGCACAGTAGGGACAATAGCAGCAAAGAGTATTGAGACCCCGAGCAGGATAGATTAGCATCCCTACTAGGATGATGGGCTTAAATGTAGGAGTTGGGAGAAGTGGGGCCCAACAGAGGTCCACCAGGAAGCGGGTAGGAGATACATCACAATAGGCTCCTCCAGATGATGATACGGATATGCCTGATATTCCAGCAGGAGTAGGGACACCACAGCTGCAGGAGGCTCTCAGGAAGAGCCGTGAGAGAGTATGACAGGTATAGCGAGAGCGGGATTATTACCATACCTAACTCATTAGAGAGGAGACCCGTGTAGCTGATCGGGATGCTGAGATCAGATAGCTGCGAGATGAGCTAGCATGATCAAGGATTAAGACCAGATATGAGGTTGCTCAGGAAGCATATTACTATGCAGCTTATTGTGGGGTTGTTCCAAATCTATCAGAGCAGGTACCACCATTCACTGATTACACTGGAGCTCCATAGGCACCTCCACCAGTACCTCCATAGGCACCACCACAGGCCCCACCATAGCAGGCACCACAGGCACCCCCTAAGTAGGCACCTCCACAGCGGCCGATGCCCCTACCTCAGAGCCCATTGCCACCACCTTCTCTAGGTGGTGCGGGACCTAGCTAGCACTTTTGATATATTTGTACATTATAGCCCATTTTTGATACTGTGCTCGAGTAGCACCTCCTCTTTTGTACATGACATTATTCAGGATATATATATGAGATCGACAGTTGGATATCATTGTACTTGTTGTTATATTGCTTTGATATTGATGTTTATGAGATGTTTCTATATTCTTAGATGTATGGGAAGAGATGTATGGGTAGAAATGTATGAAATGCACATGCTTTATTTTATGAATATGCACATGGTTTATTTTTATGATGATGCAATGATAGATGGATAGGATGCATGCATATGTGTAATGTATGATTTGAGTTATGCTTATAATGGATGCACATGTAAATGAATATGGAAATGGAAATGTAATGTTTATGGTACTAATCATCTCATGCAGGATTGTCGCAATCTATGACAGGTACTAATAAAAAAGATTACGTGCCGAAGATTGAGATTGAGGACCGGACACTTGTGCAGCCAAGATGAAACTGGGACAAAAGATGAGAACCTTTGATGAATAGAAAGCAATCAAGAGAGTAACAAGATATCGTCTCAAATCCAAGCTTAGCATGAACATGCAATCCTATGCTAAATGCAAGCCTAGAATGAAAATGCAAGCCCTAGGACTTGGTTATTGGACTCACTGCATTTATCATCATCGAGTTTGTTTAAGCATGGGATGATCACAAGATGTCATACAATCCTCACTAATATTGCAATCATGAGAATATGAATATGACATAAGTCTTGGATTTTTCAGAATGAGGTGTAAGCATTAAGGCATAACAAGCCAAAATGACCTGAACATCCATTCCTTTTGATTTAGCAAGTTAACATAAGCATCAAAGCATGATTGATAGAATGACCTGAATGTTGCTTGCAAATAAACACACTAGACATGCGAGAGTTCCTTCTTTTGCCAAAGAGTGCTCGTAGTGACCCTTATATTCACTTAGTAGGATGAGCGTTAGCCATTTTACTTGTAGCAGAAAGAAGTCACTCAAAATAGACAAGGAGAAGAACCAACCTCACCAAAGTGTCCATATAAAAGGAGTTGAGGTACGCATGGCCATCCAATATGAGATGAAGGCTCTTACAGAAGGACAACCCTCTTCGATAGATTCTTTTGATCATTGGAACTAAACCAGCAAACATAAAGCAAAGGAAAGATCATGCCCCCATTCTTTGCGTTTCTCAGTCAAGAAAGACATCTTAGATTCGCTCGGGGAGAAATGATAAAGAAAACACAGATTTAGGAGGATCTATTTCTTGAAACACAAAACAAACAAGAAAAGGAAAAGCTCAGCATGCTTTAGAGGAACACAAAATTAGTTTTCAGTTTCAGTTTATGTTTGTGTTCAAGCGGATTGAAGTCGAATTGGAAGAAAACAATATTTGAAGTCTCAACAGGACAGTGACAACAGGCAGATGCAGTGAGAACCATTGGTGACTATCGCAAGAGGCAAAGTCTCAAGAAGATATCAGATCATGAATCAAGTATCATCAGGCGAGCACAGTGAGAACCACTGGTGACCGATAGAAGGAAGATTCTTGAAAGAGAATAAAATGCGAGCAAAGCATTAGCAGGTAGATGCAGTGAGAACCATTGGTGACTGATGTAAGGAAGAGATCCCAAAAGAGAGGGGTTCAAACGAGACCTAAGTATCAGTAGGCATGCATAGTGAGAACCACTGGTGACCGATACATGAGAGATCCTCAAGGAGAGAAATCTCAAAGTGGCTAGGCATCAGCAGGCAGAGACAACGAGAACTGCTGGTGATCGATGCACAAACAAAACTTCTGAAAGTGATAGGAAAATGCCCCCTAGATCAGGAAGGTGCCCCCAAGTATGAACTAGTTCCAATCCATGAAGAGTCGAGGAAAATCTTGAAGAAAACTGAAGGCAAGAGCATGAGTTGGCAAACTAAAGCAGGAAGCGAACTAAAAGTAGGAAACAAACTAACGCGGGAAAGCAAACTAAAGTAGGAAACTAGAAGCCAAGTGATGTTGAGATGAGATGTAGCTTTAGGAAACAAGAGGCTCTTGTTTACTAGGTTTTCACCATCTTGGCAAAGATTCTATTTTTTCTACCTGTTGCCCAAAATTTCCCTGTCGTTCATTTTCGGCCACAGTCCTATTTTCCAATGAAATGCTCAAGTGTCGAAAACCCAGTCTGTTTTTGACCTCCTCTCTGTAGGCTCAGGATGTTTCTGCCTTTTGGTCTAAGAGCTTGGTGTGTTTTCGACCCCCGCTCTGAAAGCTTAGTGTGTTTTCGACCTTTTCTCGAAAACTCTCTGTATTTTTGACACCGTCTGTGTTTTCGACCCTAAGTGCGCAACTCTGACAGGCGGGTCCCAGTTCCTCATAGCCGTGCAAGTGCAGTGGAACTCTTGTGGTTGTCGCATGTTTGCAAGGAATATTCCTTGCCCTTGCGATCATGCGACAATAGTCGGATTGGGTTCTCAGTGGGTTCGCGTTTCGAGTAAGGTGGCATATTTTCTTCAAGTGCGCAACTCCGACCTGTGGGCCCAGTGGCTGGGTTTCTTCAAAAATCTTGTGGTTGTCGCATGTTCACAAGGAATATTCCTTGCCCTTGCGATCATGCGACAGGATGACACCTGTCAGTGGGCCCATTCTCCATCTACAAAGGTTAAAGCTTGGTGAAATCTTGTGGTTGTCGCTACACCGCTAAGGAAAGATGTTGCCTGTTTAAGCGCGTGGTGTAACGATAGCCGTCGACCTTCCTTCCGAGGTGACAAGTGCTCAACTGGTAGCATCTTCTGGTTAGTCGCATGATCGCATGGATCTTCCGATCCCATGCGAACATGCGACTAACCGCCTATGGTTACGGTGGTTACAAGCCAGCAGTGTTGAAGGCAAGGGTCACAAGTTGACGTTGTCGCATGATCGCATGAAGCCTTTCAGCCTCATGCGATCATGTGACAAGCGGTAAGCAGTTCGATTTCAAATGAGATGGCGGTCAGTGGCTAGCATCATGCGGTTTCTTGCATGATCGCATGGGCTCTTCCGAGCCCATGCGACCATGGGGCAAACCGTCAGCGGTTAGTGTGCTTTCAGGCGGTGTTGCTGTTGGTCCAGCTGATGTGGTCAACTCCTATTGGGCCACATGCTAAGGGTTGGACTGAGGTGGTAGTTCTTGCGGGCCCAGATATCTTATGTGGCAAAGCGGTGGCAGTTTCAAAGGGTTGTCACGTGATCGCATGAAGCCTTTCAGCCTCATGCGATCATGTGACCATTGCTTTGTCAAGCGGTGGCAGTTTCAAAGGGTTGTCGGGTGATCGCATGAACTCTTTTTTAGCTCATGCGATCATGCGACCAGGTTCATTTCAAAGGTAGTGCGGCCTTTTTTTTTATGAGCTTTCTTCTGAGGGAGATTTTTTGCGGGTAGCTAGAGTTGATGTCGCCAGGGCGGTTGCAGTTAGAAGAATGTGCAGAGTTATCTAGACTGCCATTTTGGGGTCTTTGCGAGGATCTGAGATCAGATTTGAATAGTCATGACAGAGTCCAGCTTGCAGAGAGGTAGATGGATGATGTTTTTTGTCGGCAGGCATGATCAAGTGCAAGAATGGACACGCAAAGGGAAAAATATTTGATCGGCCATGATATTTACAGAGCACATTTATGTTCAGAAGCGACTGGCCTAGGGTTGATTATTATATTGTAAAATCTATGTAGCCCTAAAAGTTTGATTCCTGCCTGCGTGCAGAGAGTGTATATATTCTTTTTTTTTGGAGATTGTAGTGCTCAGAACTGACACTTTTGTAAAAAAGGAAAAGACTCTTTTCTTGGAAAACCATCTGTAGCATTTCTTCCTGCTCTCTATTTTTTCACATCCTGTTGATTCTCATTGATGAATTCAAACATTCCAGAAGTATTTTTGTGACAATTCTTACCGTCCCTATGCTTCCTTGTATGAGTTTGTCTCTTATTAGATTGAGGTTTACGAATGCTTTCAGTGATACTTAGGGTTCTTGATCCCCTTTACTTTCAGCTTATATGTGCACTACTGTGTTTGATCTGATCTGAGTGAGTGTGTGGGCATTCTTCAGCCCTGTCATTCTGTCTCATTCCTGTGTCCTTTTGCTGAAGAGAATGTCTGCTTGCAGGTCATAGGTTGTGTCTAATTTTTAGGCCCTCTTATGAAATACTTATGCTAGCCTATTCAGCAAGCTATGATCTCCCAAACCTAAGCCTTTGACTGGTTTCATTCCTCTATACTAGGATTCATACCCCATTTTCGGTGCAGCACCTAGTAGGATAGATTTGCTTCCTTTCATTTCCCTTCCAAGCATTCCTTCTATCCCTTTCCTCTCAAAGTTTACATTTTCTGTCTAAGAGCAAATCAGGGTGATTATCCAAGAGGAACCAGCCTAGAATCTGGAGGTCTCATCTCGGTTAGCAAAAGGTCCCACAACCTTGAGATGATTCCCATGTTATACTGGATTATCAAGACTATGAGAGCTTGAGATCAGAGGCACAAATTTAGTGTATAACATTTCTGGCACACCCGGTGGGACAGTAAAGAAGTTCATTTGTTGAGAATTGTGTCATCTTTGATATATAGATTGCATAATATAGACCTTTAGAGGTTGTTCTATCAAGGATATCTGGCGACTCCACTAGTTTCAAAGATTCAGGCCAACCTTGCTTAAGGTTTATGAGAAAGATCGAGACTAGAAGCTCAAAGCCTGCTAAATTTTCAAAGTTGCCCTTGAAAAGAAGCTACAAAGGCAGGTCAACTCAGAGAGAATCTCCTGCAAGAAGAGTCCAATCTACACCTCTTGATACTTCAAAGAGGAGACCTTTCCTCTTTCATTTCAGAAGAAGAGGTAGATCTCTGACCAGAGATCTAGAAGAAGAAGGAGATCCAAATCTAGCAAGTACAACTCATATAGTTGTTAATCTTCAGATTACACCTCCTACAATGGCTATAAATTTTGCCTTTGCACCTTTCAATCAGGGGAGCCCATTAAATTTTGTAGTGCATCATGATGTGCCCTTGGTGGCATTAAAGAGTATACCCGATTTCACGGGGGAGGGACAGACAACAGCCTTTGAGCACATAAGAGATGTGACCACCATTTACAGCATACACAACATTACTCAAGAGGATGTGGCCACCAAATTATTAGCAGCATGTCTGAACGGTAATGCTCTAGAGTGGTTTAGAACTTTAATTGTTGGTTCTATTACTTCATGGGATGAATTAGGGGATGCATTAAGCAAGCATTTTGAGGATAAATCAGATAATTTGTCTCTAGTTGAGCAATTAACAACTATAAAGAGAGACCCTCAAGAGAAAATGATAGATTATAATAGTAGATTCCTTAAAACATGGAATAGAATCTCAGTCTCTGTAAGGCCATCAACTGACCATGCCTTCCTGTACTACTTGCAAAGTCTGAATAAATAAATCTCTATCATGATCCAGTCTATGGGTGGTACCACTTTACCCCAGGCCTTTGACACTGCTGTCAGAGCTAAAAATTGTTTGATCCAAGCATGCATGATACAGAGAAGACCTCCCATACCTATCTTCCCTAGTCTTCAACCCATTACACCTGCACAAGTACCCCCATTTACCCCTATTCCCATAATTTTAGCACCTCAAGCTAGTACCAGTGGTCAGGAACATGCTGCAATAAATTTCTCCCAAGAGTTGCAAGAGGTGAAGAGTAGTCAGCAAACTAGTATACAAGAAATGACAAGCTTGCTGCAGACTCTAACCAAAGAGGTCACAAACTTGAAGAAACAAAACCAAGGCATCAGGCCACCCTTCCAATCACAAGGCCAAAGTCCTAATCAACAATACCAAAATCAAGGACAACCTTATCAACAAAATAGGTCACCATACCAAGGAGGCTATCAAGGGAAAAGACAAAATTTTAATCAAAAACCATTCCAACCATATAACCCTACACCTCTTAATTCCATAAATCCAATTAGGGATATGGTTCCTAGTCAAAATAATATGGCCATGGATAATGAATGGTGTTTCCCTTGCAATCAGCCCCATAATCAGGCTATGTGTTCTAATGGATGGATGAACCAAGCACTAATGGTTCAAAATGCTTCACAAGCTCAAGCAGAAGCTCCTTCTAGTGGGACAGCTGCTCAACAAGAAACACAAGAGAATAAGACTGCTCTTTTCAATTAGGAGCAACCAGATTTCAATGGAGTCAATGATGAGGCTACTTTTTTTGCCTACACAAGAGCAAAGAGAAGGGCCCAAGACATGGAGAGAGTAGATTCTGGTACTAAGGCCACTACATCTATAGAACCACTATAGCAAGTTGCCCCTATCACATCCAAGGAGCCCCCTATCGTCACAAGCAAAGAAGACCAAGTTCCAAAAGAAGCAGAACCCATCATAGTAAAAGCACAACAAAGAGTACATATTGTGGCATCTTATAATATTGTAGACAACATGAAGAAGGTGAATGTCACCATGTCTATGTGGGACTCTTTGTCTATTCCAGGACAACCTAAAATTTTGGAGAAGGCCATGAGATAGGCAGCAAATCCTCAACCTGCAAAAGAAACTGCAAAACCAGTGTTGGTCAACACTGATCAAGAAAAGGAGACTCCAACTAGCAACTCCAAGGCCAATACCATGCAAGGTAGGAATTTAAAGCCACCTCCCTTTTATGTATCTTTAATTATTGGGAAATCTTTAGTGCATAATTGCATGGTAGATAGTGGAGCTACTAGCACTGTAATGTCCAAGAAAGTGGTTGATCAATTAGGACTTAAATATGAACCCTTCCAAAAGAAGGTTACACAACTTGATGGATCCTCAGTCAGTACTATAGGTGTGGCCAAGGATACCAGTCTAATTCTCCATGCTAGTCCTAATTTTTCCATTCTCCTTGACATATATATCATAGATCTTCCTGCATTGTTTGCCATATGTCTCTCAAGAGAGTTCACAGCCAAGATAGGAGGTTATCTTTCTTCCGACTGGTCTCACATGCTCTTTCATACAAGGTATGGTACCAAAGTCACCATTAAGTCAAAAGCCTTAGCAATACATCATATATAGCCATATGTGTCCAATTCCATCAATACTAATTGTCCTATATTTGATGACAATGATTTCCCAACCATTAGTGAAGCAAATACCAAAATAGAAAGTATCCCTGATATTCTCCTAGATGAAAGAACCTCAGAGATCCAAGAGAGTCTTGTTTGGGATTTTGGTTTGGGGATTTATCTGATTCAAGAAAGTGGAGCCATAGAACCAAGCCTTCTCAAAGAATACACTGATTCGGATGATGATGATAGTCAGGTCTGGGAACTATTTTTTGATGGGGCTAGAAGTAGACATGGTTTTGGTGGAGGTGCTATGTTGGTGTCCCCAAAAGGAGAAAGGTATTACACTACCTTTAGATTCAGTTTTTCCTGCACCAGCAACACTACAGAGTATGAAAGTCTGGTTAATGGACTAGAATGGGCTAGAAAAAGAGGGCTTAAAGTATTAAAAGTATATGGTGATAGTGAACTTGTTGTTAGCCAAGTAAGAGGGATGAGTGCAACCAAAAATGATGTCATGAAAGCATAAAAACATAGAGTTTGGGATGCAAATGAAGATTTCCATGCTTTCAATATCGTTGCTATCCCTAGAAAATTAAATCAAAATGCTGATAGGTTAGCTACTATTGGATCTCATTTTGACATCCCCAATAGTATTTCAAAAGAGGTAGATCAACAACACATCAAGATTATTGTCAGACCTTTAATTCTAGATAATAATATTAGTTGGCAAGTGTTTGACAATGATGAACAAATTCTGCAGTTCTTGTTTGAAGAAGATGTCTTTTCAAGGCACAATCAAAATAGATTATCACAGAACTATGGTGATCAAGTGATACAACTTAGATCTAATAAGATGCCTAAAGGTCTTGTCACCTTAGAGACTATCTTCAACAAGGATGATGAAGTCAAAAAAAAAAAAGCTGGCTTGGTAGTCCAACAGGAACATTGTGCTGAATTAGAGTTGGAACCAGGTAAGAGCCTACAATTTGGAAAAGTAAACACTAATTCAAAAAAGCAAGCTTACACTAAATTATTCAAAGAATTCAGTGATGTTTTTGCATGGGGGTATGGAGACCTCAAGGGTTTTGATCCTACCCTTGCTTAGCACACTACTAAATTGGAGCCTAATGCTAAACTAGTAAGGCAAAAGAAAAGGCCTATTAATCCCAAGCTTGAACCACTTATGCATAAGGAAGTACTCAAACTAATAGAAAGTGGCATCATCTACCCCATTAAACATACTAGTTGGGTTTCCAACCTTGTACTTGTCAGGAAGAAGAATGGGGAGCTAAGGTTATGTGTTGATTTCAGGGATTTGAACAGAGCCTCATTAAAAGACCACCATCCACTACCCTCTATGGAACAAATTCTACAATGTGTCTCTAGATTCGAGAGATTCTCATTGTTGGACGGCTATTTAGGATACAATCAAATCTTAGTGAAAAAAGAGGATCAATATAAGACTGCATTTACAACCAAGTGGGGAACCATGGCATATCAGAAGATGCCCTTCAGTTTGTCAAATGCAGGTGCTACATTTCAAAAGGCAATGGACATGGCCTTTAAGGGCCTCATGTACAAGTTTGTGCTAGTCTACCTAGATGACATAACTGTCTACTCAAAGCATGCAGTAGATCACATCAGACATTTGAGGCAGATTTTTGAAAGATGCAGAGAATTTGGGATATCCTTTAATCCCAAGAAATGTGTGTTTGCAGTTCATGAAGGAAAACTATTGGGATATGTAGTATCCAAAGAAGGAATTACAGTGGAACCTGAGAGAATTGCAGCCATCTTAGAACTACCATTACCACATCACAAGAAAGGTCTCCAATCTTTCATATGAAAGATTAACTTTGTTAGGAGATTCTTGCCTAACATTGCAAAGTTACTCAAGCCTTTGACAACCACGTTGAGGAAAGGTTCAGCCTTCAGTTGGACCAAATAAGGAAAGGTTAACTTCCAGGCTATTAAAGAAGCCTTAACAGAAGCTCCTGCTCTCCTAACCCAAATTTTAGTAACGATTTTATCCTTTATGCTTATGGGGGTCATGATGCCATATCTGCAATGTTGACTCAAGAAAATGCTGAAGGATTGGAGCAGCCCATTGCTTTCTTTAGCAAGGGTTTAGAAGAGTATGAACAAAGATACTCTTTTGTAGAAAAGCATGTTCTTGCTGTGGTAAAGAGCCTCAAAAAATTCAAACATTTGTTGACCCATAGCAAGGTGCATTTGATGGTTACTCATCCAAGTGTCAAAGAATTTTTTTCTTTCTAAGGACCTAAATGAAAAAAGAGCTGGTTGGATCACTAAGGTGATGGAATATGACATAGATATTTAGACTACCAAGTTGGTTAGAGGGAGAGGTCTTTGTGAGCATCTGGTAGAGGATGAAAGTTCAAAGAAATTGGAATACATAGATGCATCTCTGGTGGTGCATTCTACAGGGGAGCAAGCTAGGGCAACTAGTTGGTTGCCTAATATGATCAATTATTTGAAGATAGGACAATATCCTGCAGGCCTAAATTCAACAAAAAGGAGGTATTACAGGTTACAATCTATTCCTTTCGTGCTGATAAATGAAATTCTTTTCAGAAAGGATCACAATGGTGTCCTTCTAAGATGCATAGCTTCAAAAAGGGTTGCAGATGTCTTATTTGAGTTTCATGATGGAGCTTCTAGTGGCCATTTCTCGCCTAGGACTACAGCTTTTAAGATCATGAGGGCTGGATGCTATTGGCCATCTATCTTCAAAGATAGTCATGATTATGTTAGAAGATGCGTCAAATGTGCTATTTTTGTAGGGAAAGAAAGATTTGCAACTCTGCCCCTACAACTAGTCAAAACAGAGCAGCCCTTTATGAAGTGGGGTATAGATTTCATTGGCATGATTAACCCTCCATCTAGTGCAGAACACAAGTGGATAATCACTGCAACTAATTATTTCACTAGGTGGATAGAGGCAGCTGCTTTAAAAGAAGCTAATGAGAGTGCTATTTTAAGTTTTTATGATGACATCATTCATAGATTTGGCATTCTAGATTCTATAGTATCAGACAATGCATTAGCATTTACAGGCCTCAAAGTCTCAGAGTGGGCAATCAAGAAGGGCATTTATCTAAATACAAGTTACAATTACTATCCTCAGGGGAATGGTTTGGTAGAATCAACAAATAAGAATCTGATTAGAATAATCAAAAATACCCTGCAAGACAGTCAGAGGGACTAGCATACCAAATTGAGATCTGCCTTGTGGTTAGATAGAATTACTCCAAAGAAAATCATTGGTAATTCCCCATACATGTTGGTGTATGATAGAGAGGCTAAGTTATCTATTTCAACTGAATTACCAGCTTTGGACTTGGCCACTCAGTATGCCTTGTTTGAAGAAAGTGATCCTATGCAAATTAGATATGCCCAGTTGATGGAGCTAGAAGAGATTAGAGATAAATCAATGCAATATATGGCATTTCATCAGAGTCAAACAAAGAGAAGCTTTGATAAAAGAGCCAGGGTCAGAAACTTCAAGGTTGGAGATGTAGTTCTCAAATGGGATGAGTTCAGGTCAAAACCTAGCAAGCACACAAAGTTTGATTCCTTTTGGGGTGGGCCATTTGTTATAACAGAGTGCAGAGGATCTAACACTTTTCAGCTTTCAACCCTTAAAGGAGATGCCCTACCAATCTCAGTGAATGGTTTCCACTTGAAGCCTTGCTTTGAGGTTAATCCCTCTTTGTAGGTCCTTCCTGTAAATTCTTGTAAATATGTTTCTTTCTTTCTTTCCCTGCTTTCTAGGTTAGTTCCTATTTTCCAAGAAGTGCTCGTGAATAGGTTTGTCTTCCCAGTTCAGTTTTTTGTCCCTCTCCCTGTCAGAAAGTTTTTGTGCTCGAGAAATGACTCCTATGCCCAATGGATTGCTTCAAGGCAACTGGTCTAAATGTCTAGCCGGTTGACATCCTGCAAAGGTCACCAAAATGTTGCCTAAAATTTCCCTGTCGTTCATTTTTGGCCACAGTCCTATTTTCTAATGAAATGCTCAAGTGTTGAAAACCCAGTGTGTTTTCGAGCTTAGTGTGTTTTTGACCTTCACTCGAAAACTCTTTGTGTTTACAACACCGTCTGTGTTTTTGACCCTAAGTGTGCAACTCTGACAGGCGGGTCCCAGTTCCTCATAGCCGTGCAAGTGCAGTGGAACTCTTGTGGTTGTTGCATGTTCGCAAGGAATATTCCTTGCCCTTGCAATCATGCGATAATAGTTAGATTGGGTTCTCAGTGGGTCCACGTTTTGAGTAAGGTGGCATATTTTCTTCAAGTGTGCAACTCCGACCTATGGCTCGATGGCTGGCTTTCCTCAAAAATCTTGTGGTTGTCACATGTTCGCAAGGAATATTCCTTGCCCTTGCGATCATGTGACAAGATGACACCTATCGGTGGGCCCATTCTTTGTCTACAAAGGTTAAAGCTCGACAAAATCTTGTGGTTGTCGCTACACCGCTAAGGAAAGATGTTGCCTGTTTAAGTGTGCAGTGTAACGACAGCCGTCGATCTTCCTTCCGATGCGACAAGCAGTCAATGGGTAGCATCTTCTAGTTAGTCGCATGATCACATGGAACTTCTGATCCCATGCGAACATGCGACTAACTGCCTGTGGTTACAGTGGTTACAAGCCGACAGCGTTGAAGGCAAGGGTCACAAGTTGACGTTGTTGCATGATCACATGAAGCCTTTCGACCTCATGCGATCATGCGACAAGCGGTAAGCAGTCCGGTTTTGAGTGAGGTGGTGGTCAGTGGCTAGCATCATGCGGTTGGTTGCATGATCGCATGGGCTCTTTTGAGCCCATGTGACCATGCGACAAACTGTCAGTAGTTAGCGTGCTTTTGGGCGGTGTTGCTGTGGGTCCAGCCGATGTGGTCAACTCCTATTAGGCCATGTGCTAAGGGTTGGACTGAGGTGGTAGTTCTTGCAGGCCTAGGTGTCTTATGTGGCAAAGCGATGGCAGTTTCAAAGGGTTGTCGCGTGATCGCATGAAGCCTTTTGGCCTCATGCGATCATGTGGCCATTGCTTTGTCAAGCGGTGGCAGTTTCAAAGGGTTGTCACATGATTGCATGAACCCTTTTTTAGCTCATGCGATCATGCGACCAGGTTCATTTCAAAGGTAGTGCGGCCTTTTTTTTATGAGCTTTCTTCTGAGGGAGATTTTTTGCGGGTAGCTAGAGTTGATGTCGCCAGGGCGGTTGCAGTTAGAAGAATGTGCAGAGTTATTTAGACTGCCATTTTGGGGTCTTTGCGAGGATCTGAGATCGGATTTGAATAGTCATGACAGAGTCCAGCTTGCAGAGAGGTAGATGGATGATGTTTTTTGTCGGCAGGCATGATCAAGTGCAAGAATGGACATGCAAAGGGAAAAATATCTGATCAACCATGATATTTACAGAGCACATTTATGATTAGAGGCGACTGGCCTAGGGTTGATTATTATATTGTAAAATCTATGTAGCCCTAAAATTTTGATTCCTGCCTGTGTGCAGAGAGTGTATATATTCTTTTTTTTGGAGCCTGTAGTGCCTAGAACTGACACTTTTGTAAAAAAGGAAAAGACTCTTTTCTTGGAAAACCATCTGTAGCATTTCTTCCTGCTCTTTGTTTTTCCACATCCTGTTGATTCTCATTGATGAATTCAAACATTCCAGAAGTATTTTTCTGACAATTCTTGCCGTCCCTATGCTTCCTTGTCTAAGTTTGTCTCTTATTGGATTGAGGTTTACGAATGCTTTCAGTGATACTTAAGGTTCTTGATCCCCTTTACTTTCAGCTTATATGTGCACTATTGTGTTTGATCTGATCTGAGTGAGTGTGTGGGTATTCTTCAGCCCCTGTCATTCTGTCTCATTCCTGTGTCCTTTTTCTGAAAAGAATGTCTGCTTGCAGGTCATAGGTTGTGTCTAATTTTTAGGCCCTCTTATGAAATACTTATGCCAGCCTATTCAGTAAGCTGTGATCTCCCAGACCTAAGCCTTTCACTGGTTTCATTCCTCTATGCTGGGATTCATACCCCATTTTCGGTGCATCACCTAGTAGGATAGATTTGCTTCCTATCATTTCCCTTCCAAGCATTCCTTCTATCCCTTTCCCCTCAAAGTTTACATTTTCTGTCTAAGAGCAAATCAGGGTGATTATCCAAGAGGAACCAGCCTAGAATCTGGAGGTCTCATCTCGATTAGCAAAAGGTCCCACAACCTTTAGATGATTCCCATGTTATACTAGATTATCAAGACTATGAGAGCTTGAGATCAGAGGCGCAAATTCAGTGTATAACACTACCATGATGCCTGTTTACCAGGTTTTCATCAATGACACATTTTCTTCTTTTTCAATTTTTTTGTACTTTTCTCTTTTTTGATTTTTTTTGTATTTTTTTGAATATTTCATTTTTTTGTATTTTTGATCTTTTCACTTTTTTTTGTATTTTCTCAATTTTTTATTTTTTTTTATTATTACCAAGGTGCCTGTTTACTGGGTTTTCACCAAGATAATAGATACATCAAAGTGCTTGTTTACTAGGTTTTCACTAAGATGATTATTTTTTCAGGACATTTTGCAATTTTTAGGATTTTTGCAATATATCATTTTTTTGGAGTTTTTCAGGACCAATAAATATGTACATGAGCATGCTGAGAATGTCTCAACTATAGAACTTCTTCAGATGAAGAGCATTGATAGGCTCTTTGAGTTGCTCTCCTTCAGTGGTGGAGAGTCGATAAGCGCCAGACCCAAATGCTATAGTAATGACATACTGACCAAGCCAGTTTGGTTCAAATTTCCCTTTGTGGACTCACTGCTGCTGATTTTTGGGGTTCTCTCTCAAGACGAGATCACCCACTTGGAATTCCCTTTGTCTGACTTTCTTATTGTAAGCTTTAGACATTCTCTTTTGGTATGCTCTTAGATGATCGAGCACCACCTTTCGACGTTCATCAAGTAACTCAAGCTCTTGAAGCTGGGATATTCTGTTATCTTCATCAGTGATTAGGCCCCTCAGAGAGATTCACAATGTCAGAATCTTGACCTCAATAGTTAATACTACCTCTGCTCCATAAACCAAGGTGAAAGGAGTGGCCCTCATTGGTGTTCAGATACTTGTTTTGTAGGCCCACAAAGCCAGATTAATCTGGAGATGCCAATCTCTACCAGATTTATGAACTGTTTGGTGCAAGATTTTTAGAATTGTCTTTTTAGAAGCCTCTACTTCTCTATTACCCTAAGGATAATAGATGGATGACCAATGCTGAATAATTTTGAATTTAGTGCATAAGTCTGTCAGGTCCTTATTTTTGAATTGTCCCCCATTGTCAGTGATAATAGATGAGGGTATGCCATATCTGCAAATGATATAGTTTAGTATGAACATAGAAATGGTCTTGCCATTAGCTACAGCTAGAGGCACTGCCTCAACCCACTTGGTAAAGTAATCAGTTCTGTGATGATGAACTTGTGTCCTCTTGAAGAGGAAGGATGTATCTGACTGACCAAGTCGAAGGCCCATTGCTGAAATGGCTAGAAACTAATGAGAGGACTAAGTTCATGAGGAGGAGCATGAATCAGGTTCCCATAAAATTGGCATTGCTTGCAAGTCTTAGCATAGTGAACAACTTCTTTTTCCATGTCCGGCCAGTAATAACCAGCTCTAATAAGTTTTCAGGCTAAAGTTAGACCATTAGAATGAGACCCATAGATACCTTCATGTACCTTAGCTAGCGCACGCTTGGACTCATCAGGTTCTAAGCACCTAAGGAGGGTACTGTCTAGACCCCATCTATACAAGTCATTTGCTATGAGGACATACCATGAAGAAGTATGAATGAGGTGACACTTTTCATTCCAGGTATAGGTGTCTGGAATGATCTGGTCATGAAGGTAGGAAAATATATGGTGGTAGCAGGATGAATCATGTCCAATGACTAAATAGATCATCCTAGATTTAGGAATATCATAGGCAGGGTAGTGTAATGCCTCCACCAGGAACTCATGTCTGAAGTCATTTTCTGGCATTTGTAACATTGAAGCAAGAGTGGCCATTACATCAGCTACTTTATTGTCTGCCCTCAGAATCTGCTAGAAATAAATGTGTGTAAAGTACTGTTTAAGATCATCCACCATCCTTTTGTAAGGTATTAGTTTGTCATCTTTAGTTTGGTAGACATCGTTGACTTGATTGATGATTAACTGCAAGTCTCCAAAGACCTTGAGCTCATCCACATGCCATTCAAGGGCCATCTTCATTCCATTAATGAGAGCTTCATATTCAGCTATGTTGTTCATGTAGGGAAACAACATTTTATATGCTTTTGGCAATGAGTATCTTTGAGGTGTAACAAATAGAATGCTTGCACCAGATCCTTGTTGAGTGAATGCTCCATCAAAGAAAATTCTCCAAGATTGATGTGTGAGAAGCATGATGGATTCATCTGGGAATTCAATACTCAAAGACTGATGATCTTTCAAAGGAGCTTCTGCCAGCTGATCAGCAATTTCTTATCCTTTAATAGCTTTTCTTTCCACATACTCAATGTCAAATTCACTAAGTATCATTACCCATTTTGCTAATCTACTCGTGAGGGCAGCCTTGCTCAACAAGTACTTCAGTGGATCAATTTTTGCAATAAGCCTCATGGTATGAGCTAGCATATAATGCCATAATTTATGAGAAGAAAATACCACTGCTAAACAAGCCTTCTCAATGACAGAGTAATTCATTTCATAGGCAACCAATGTTCTGCTGATATAATATATGGCTCTCTCTTTATTGTTCTGATCTTTTTGAGCTAGGAAAGCACCCAAGGATGTGTTTGTTGCTGAGATGTATAGTATAAGTGGCTTCCCATGAATAGGAGGTGTCAGAATTGGTGGATTAGCTAGATACTATTTTATTTGAGTAAGTCCCTTGTCATATTCCTCATTCCATTCATAGATCACATTCTTATGCAAATTTTTAGTAAATGGCTGTGACTTGTTGGCCAACTGTGAAATAAAACACCAGATAGATTGTAGCCTTCCTTGTAGTCCTCTTATTTGACTGATATTCTTGGGTGGAGGCATGTCCATAACAACTTGCACCTTTTCAGGATCAACTTCTATGCCTTCAGCTGAAATGATATAACCCAAGAGTTTCCTAGAAGTAACACCAAAAGCACATTTCTTTGGATTAAGCCTAAGACTGAATTGTTCTATGCGGTCAAGGATGGGACCTAAGTCTATGAGGTGAGTTCTTCACTACATGATTTTGGCTAAAGTATCATCCACATAATCCTTCATCATTTTATGCATCATATCATGGAAGATAGTAGTAACAACTCTCTGGTATGTTGCTCCAGCATTCTTAAGCCCAAAAGGCATGACATTCCAGCAAAAGGTGCCCCAGGCACATGTAAACGCAGTTTTTTCTTGATCTTCTGGAACAATTTTGATTTGATTATAGCCAGAAAAGCCATCCATCAAGGAATACATCTCATATCCTGCTGTCATGTCAACTATCATATCAATATTAGGCAGTGGAAGTCATCTTTTGGACATGCCTTATTTAGATGTTTGAAATTTGTACACACACAAATGGATTTATCATGTTTAGTGACTAGAACAATGTTTGAAATCCATTCTGCATAATCAATAGTTCTTATGAAGCTAGCCTTAAGAAGCTTTTCCAACTCTGCTTTAACCAAAAGCGCTACATGTGGATGCATTTTTCACAGCTTCTGTTTAACAGGTTTGATACCTGGTGTGATGGACAAATGATGCATGATTAGATTGGGATCTAATCCAGGCATGTCAGAGTAGGTCCATGCAAAGTTTATTTTCTTTCTCTGAAAGAAGCTCGTGAACTCTTCTTTTTCTTCAGTAGACAATGATTGTGTTAGATGAATAATCTGTGGAGCAGCCTCTGTACCCAAATTAATCGGCTATGTCGGCTCAATCAATACTGATGACCTCTCTTGAAAGTGGCTCAGAAGTGTATCAAGTATCTCATCCTTGGGTGCCTTAGAGAGGTTTTCACCCTTGGATACGTCTTTTATTTTTACTATTTTTGGCTCTAATACTACCACAAAGTGGTTTTCACCATCATATCATCTATTTTTTCTTCTTTTAATTTTTTGACTGAGATACTTGATATCTGCCTCTATCATGTTGACACTACTTTCACTGGTGGAGGACATCATAGGTTCAATAGCATGAAGGTAATAGTCTAGATCATAATTAGTCTGGAATGTTAGGACTTCATTGGATTCAGAAGGGGAGTTCTAGTTTATCAAATCAGGACGACGGAGTGAAAGGGAAGTAGTGACTGGTTCAACTGCGTTCACGGTATAACCCTCAAAAGTGCTGATGAGCAAGTCAAAGCCTAGAGCGATCTCATCCAAAGGAGTGTTCAAATCCCTAAAAGTCCTTGTGTCAAAAGTAGAGGACATGTTAACATTAGTGGTGTCTAATTCATGCGGCCTAGCGCTAGACCCTTCACCTACTTTCAGGAGTCTTTCATACACATGAACAATATCTATGTCTACATCATAAGTAGCATCAGACAAAGAGTCAAACTCATATTCATGTGAGTCAGTACTTGATATAGGAATTTCATTAGCAGCATCATCAGACTCATTATTATCCCTTGTGGTATTAATAGCTTGCTGAAGTTGTTCTTTTTCAAAGTACTTTTGAAAGTGAGGTGGCCTATATCATTCACCTTGAAAATTAGGATCATCATTTAGCGTTTCTTTCCATTCATCATATGTGAATTGATACACTGAAGAAGTTTTATCAGAATCATTATCAATATCAGTATCTGTCTCTATCATATGAATAGGTATGATAGGCTCATCAGGTTCGGCAAAGAGTGCCACAAGATTCAGAGGAATAGGATATGGAAATGTATCTTCATCAGAGCTATCCTCTGGATTCACTTCTGGAGTGGCATCTTCAATTTCTTGTTCAGGTTCAGGTTTAGGCTCAGGAGCTGACACAAATTTCTTGGTCCCCAAATGAAAGGGAGTCTTTTTAAAGCCTAAGCCACTAGTATCTTTTGTGCGGTGGCCTGTAGCTTCAATGGGTTTTAGTAAGCCATTATCATTTTTCCCTATAGGACCACTCCCCTTATAATCAAAGCACTTCATGATCTTGAAGGCTTCATTGTATGGTTCTTGCTCTAAATCTGGAGGTGGAGTGGTTGTTTCAGCTATTTCTTTTCCTTTATAGATCCATGCTCTAATAGCTCTCTCTTCATCCTCATCTTTTAAAGGTGTAGAGGCTCTTACAATAGCGCCATCATAAACTATTTGAGGAGGAGCATTAGAAATTTTGTTGTCCTCAAAAGGTCTCCCATAAGAGCATGGAGACAAAGGTAGAGCAGCTAGTGATAGCACAGGTTCTATTCAGTATTATCCCATGCCTGTATCCTTAAGTCTCAAAGTTTGTTCCATTTCTTTCAGCTTAGCATCATAAAAACTAGTGGATTCTCTATTTGCTGGAACAAAGCTATCTACGGTTTGCGCAAGAGTGTTGCAAGAGAAATTGGTATTTGTAGGTACAGTGACTTCCGCCCCATGGAATGGAAACTTAATGCATTGATGATATGTGGATGGAACAACATGCATCTCATGAATCCAAGGCCTACCCAACAAGATATTGTAGGCAAGAGGAATATAGAGCACTTGGAAAGGAACATCTCTCTCAACGGGACCTACACGGATAGGTAGCATGACTAAGCCTTGGGACTTGCATTCTTCCTCATCATAAGCTTTGATGGTAATCTTTTTGCAAGGGTCTATACAATTCTCATCATATCCTAGCTGAGTGAGCAGTTTAGTGAAACATATATTAAGACCAGCACCGTTATCTATGAGCACTTAGCGGATATGCTTAGGACCTATCATGACCTCTATATGTAAGGGAGAATTATGGGGGTGACTCAAAGAGTGGTCATCTTCTTCAGAGATGGATAGATAGTGAGGCGAAGTCAAATGAACCACCATAGATTGGAACCAGTTGAGATCAAGATCCTTGGGAACGTTTGCCTCAGCAAGGGATTTATCCAAAATCTGCCTGTGAGTAGGCGAGATCTTCAACAACTCAAAAATGGTAATTTGAACATTAGTTCGCTGGAGTTGATCTACAATACTATAACTAGCCGAGCTAGCTGTAGGAACAAATTTCATGTTTTTGTTGGTGAGGCCAACAACAGTCTTATCTGCAATTTTCTTCAGAGAGGATGCTGGAATATT